>CAWVNO010002818.1:1010000-1610000 GCA_963930645.1 Salticus scenicus | reverse complement strand
AAGACTGCAAACGTAAACAAAGACTACAAACGTAAACAAAGACTACAAATGTAAAGAAGTTCTCTAAATGCAAACAAAGATTACAAATGTAAACAAAAACTACAAATGTAAACAAAGGCTACAAATATAAACAAAAACTGTAAATGGAAAGAGACTACAAATGTAAACAAAAACTACAAACGTAAGCTAACACTCTAAATGTAAACAAAGACTACAAATGTAAACAAAGACTGCAAACGTAAACAAAGACTCTAAATGTAAACAAATAATAAAAATGTAAACAAAGATTCTAAATGTAATAAAAAACTCTAGGTATAAACAAGGACTCTAGGTGTAAACAAGGACTACAAATGTAAACAGACTCTAAATGTAAACAAAGGATAAAAATGTAAACAAAGACCCCAAATGGAACTCTAAATGTAAATAAAAAATGAAAATGTAAACAGACTACAAATGTAAACAAAACTAAAAGTAAACAAATACTAGAAATGTAAACAACGACTACAAATGTAAACAAATCTAAATGTAAACAAATACTAGAAATATAAACAAAGATTCTAAATGTAACCAAAAACTCTTGGTGTAAACAAGGACTCTAGGTGTAAAAAAGGACTACAAATGTAAACAAAGTCTCTAAATATAAACAAAGTCTAAATGTAAACAAAGACTACAAGTGTAAACAAAGACTACAAATGTAAACAAAAACTCTACATGTAAACAATCTCTCTAAATGTAAACAAAGACTACAAATATAAACGGACTATAAATGTAAACAAAGTCACTAAATTTAAACAAAGAATACAAATGTAAACAAAGACTATAAATGTTACGAAAGTTTGCAACTGTAAACAAAGACTACAAATGTAAACAAAGACACTAAACGTAAACAAAGACTACAAATGTAAACAGACTCTAAGTGTAAACAGACAACAAATGTAAACAAAGCCTCTAAATATAAACAAAGTACCTAAATGTAAGCAGACTTCAAATGTAAACAAAGAGGACAAATGTTAAGTGACTCAAACTGTAAACAAACTCTCTAAATGTAAACAAAGTCTACAAATGTAGACAGACTATAAATGAAAACAGACTCTAAATGCAAACAGACTAAAAGAGTATACAAAGACTACAAATATAAACAGACTCTAAATGGAAACAGACTACAAATGTAAACAAAAACTACAAACGTAAACCAACACTCTAAATGTAAACAAACACTACAAATGTAAACAAAACTAAAAGTAAACTAATACTACAAATATAAACAACGACTACAAATGTGAACAAAACTAAATGTAAACAAATACTAGAAATATAAACAAAGACTCTAAATGTAAGCAAAGACTGCAAACGTAAACAAAAACTCTAAATAGAAAAAAATAATAAAAATGTAAACAAAGACTCTAAATGTAATAAAAAAAATCTGGGTATAAACAAAGACTACAAATGAAAACAGACTCTAAATACAAACAAAGTCTAAAAATAAAAACAAAGTCTCTAAATGTAAACAAAGGCTAAAAATGTAAACAAAGACTACAAATGTAAACAAAGGGACTAAATGTAAACACTTTAAATGTAAACAAAGACTACATATGTAAACAAAGAATTTAAATGTAAATAAAGACTACAAATGTAAACAAAGACCTTAAATGTAAACAGACTCTAAATGAAAACAGACTAAAAATGTAAACAAAGACTACAAACGTAAACAAAGACTCTAAATGTAAAGAAGGTCTCTAAATGCAAACAAAGATTAAAAATGTAAACAAAGACTACAAATATAAACAGACTCTAAATGGAAACAGACTACTAATGTAAACAAAAACTACAAACGTAAACTAACACTCTAAATGTAAACAAAGACTACAAATGTTAACAAAACTAAAAGTAAACAAATACTACAAATATAAAGAACGACTACAAATGTAAACAAAACTAAATGTAAACAAATACTAGAAATATAAACAAAGACTCTAAATGTAACCAAAAACTCTTGGTGTAAAGAAGGACTCTAGGTGTAAAAAAGGACTACAAATGTAAACAAAGTCTCTAAATATAAACAAAGTCTAAATGTAAACAAAGACTACAAGTGTCAACAAAGACTACAAATGTAAACAAAAACTCTACATGCAAACAGTCTCTCTAAATGTAAACAAAGACTACAAATATAAACGGTCTCTAAATGTAAGCAAAGTCTCTAAATTTAAACAAAGAATACAAGTGTGAACAAAGACTATAAATGTTAAGAAAGTTTACAACTGTAAACAAAGACTACAAATGTAAACAAAGACACTAAACGTAAACAAAAACTACAAACGTAAACAGACTCTAAGTGTAAACAGACAACAAATGTAAACAAAGCATTTAAATATAAACAAAGTATCTAAATGTAAGCAGACTACAAATGTAAACAAAGAATACAAATGTAAACAAAGAGCACAAATGTTAAGTGACACAAACTGTAAACAAACTGTCTAAATGTAAACAAAGTCTACAAATGTAAACAATCTATAAATGAAAATAGACTCTAAATGCAAACAGACTAAAAATGTAAACAAAGACTACAAATATAAAGACTCTAAATGGAAACAGACTACAAATGTAAACAAAAACTACAAACGGAAACTAACACTCTAAATGTAAACAAAGACTACAAATGTAAACAAAACTAAAAGTAAACAAATACTACAAATATAAACAAAGACTACAAATGTAAACAAAGGCTCTAAATGTAAACAAACACGCTATATGTAAACAAAGACTACAAATGTAAACAAAGACACTAAATGGAACACTAAATGTAAACAAATAAAAATGTAAACAAAGACTACAAATGTAAAGAAAGACCTTAAATATAAACAGACTCTTAATGAAAAGAAAGACTAAAAATGTAAACAAAGACTCTAAAAGTAAAGATCGTGTCTAAATGCAAACAAAGATTACAAATGTAAACAAAAACTACAAATGTAAACAAAGACTACAAATATAAACAAAAACTCTAAATGGAAACAGACTACAAATGTAAACAAAAACTACAAACGTAAACTAACACTCTAAATGTAAACAAAGACTACAATTGTAAACAAAGACTGCAAACGTAAACAAAGACTCTAAATGTAAACAAATAATAAAAATGTAAACAAAGATTCTAAATGTAATAAAAAACTCTGGGTATAAACAAGGACTCTAGGTGTAAACAAGGACTACAAATGTAAACAGAATCTAAATGTAAACAAAGTCTAAAAATAAAAACAAAGACTCTAAATGTAAACAAAGGAAAAAAATGTACACAAAGACTACAAATGTAAAAAAGGCTCTAAATGTAAACAAACACGCTATATGTAAACAAAGACTACAAATGTAAACAAAGACCCCAAATGGAACTCTAAATGTAAACAAAAAATGAAAATGTAAACAGACTACAAATGTAAACAAAACTAAAAGTAAACAAATACTACAAATATAAACAACGACTACAAATGTAAACAAAACTAAATGTAAACAAATACTAGAAATATAAACAAAGACTCTAAATGTAACCAAAAAGTCTTGGTGTAAACAAGGACTCTTGGTGTAAAAAAGGACTACAAATGTAAACAAAGTCTCTAAATATAAACAAAGTCTAAATGTAAACAAAGACTACAAGTGTAAACAAAAACTCTACATGTAAACATTATCTCTAAATGTAAACAAAGACTAAAAATATAAACGGACTCCAAATGTAAACAAAGTCTCTAAATTTAAACAAAGAATACAAATGTAAACAAAGACTCTAAATGTTAAGAAAGTCTACAACTGTAAACAAAGACTACAAATGTAAACAAAGACACTAAACGTAAACAAAAACTACAAACGTAAACAGACTCTAAGTGTAAACAGACAACAAATGTAAACAAAGTCTCGTAATATAAACAAAGTATCTAAATGTAAGCAGAATACAAATGTAAACAAAGAGCACAAATGTAAACAAAGAGCACAAATGTTAAGTGACTCAAACTGTAAACAAACTCTCTAAATGTAAACAAAGTCTACAAATGTAAACAAAGACTGCAAACGTAAACAAAAACTCTAAATGGAAACAAATAATAAAAATGTAAACAAAGACTCTAAATGTAATAAAAAAAACTGGGTATAAACAAGGACTACAAATGTAAACTGACTCTAAATGTAAACAAAAGCTAAAAATGTAAACAAAGACTACAAATGTAATCAAAGGGGCTAAATGTAAACACTCTAAATGTAAACAAAGACTACATATGTAAACAAAGAATTTAAATGTAAATAAAGACTACAAATGTAAACAAAGACTACGAATGTAAACAAAGACTACAAATATAAACAGACTCTAAATGGAAACAGACTACAAATGTAAACAAAAACTATAAACGTAAACTAACACTCTATATGTAAACAGACAACAAATGTAAACAAAACTAAAAGTGAACAAATACTACAAATATAAACAACAACAACAAATGTAAACAAAACTAAATGTAAACAAGTACTAGAAATATAAACAAAGACTCTAAATGTAACCAAAGACTGCAAACGTAAACAAAGACTACAAACGTAAACAAAGACTACAAATGTAAAGAAGTTCTCTAAATGCAAACAAAGATTACAAATGTAAACAAAAACTACAAATGTAAACAAAGGCTACAAATATAAACAAAAACTGTAAATGGAAAGAGACTACAAATGTAAACAAAAACTACAAACGTAAGCTAACACTCTAAATGTAAACAAAGACTACAAATGTAAACAAAGACTGCAAACGTAAACAAAGACTCTAAATGTAAACAAATAATAAAAATGTAAACGAAGATTCTAAATGTAATAAAAAACTCTAGGTATAAACAAGGACTCTAGGTGTAAACAAGGACTACAAATGTAAACAGACTCTAAATGTAAACAAAGGATAAAAATGTAAACAAAGACTACAAATGTAAACAAAGGCTCTAAATGTAAACAAACACGCTATATGTAAACAAAGACTACAAATGTAAACAAAGACCCCAAATGGAACTCTAAATGTAAATAAAAAATGAAAATGTAAACAGACTACAAATGTAAACAAAACTAAAAGTAAACAAATACTAGAAATGTAAACAACGACTACAAATGTAAACAAAACTAAATGTAAACAAATACTAGAAATATAAACAAAGATTCTAAATGTAACCAAAAACTCTTGGTGTAAACAAGGACTCTAGGTGTAAAAAAGGACTACAAATGTAAACAAAGTCTCTAAATATAAACAAAGTCTAAATGTAAACAAAGACTACAAGTGTAAACAAAGACTACAAATGTAAACAAAAACTCTACATGTAAACAATCTCTCTAAATGTAAACAAAGACTACAAATATAAACGGACTATAAATGTAAACAAAGTCACTAAATTTAAACAAAGAATACAAATGTAAAAAGACTATAAATGTTACGAAAGTTTGCAACTGTAAACAAAGACTACAAATGTAAACAAAGACACTAAACGTAAACAAAAACTACAAATGTAAACAGACTCTAAGTGTAAACAGACAACAAATGTAAACAAAGCCTCTAAATATAAACAAAGTACCTAAATGTAAGCAGACTTCAAATGTAAACAAAGAATACAAATGTAAACAAAGAGCACAAATGTTAAGTGACTCAAACTGTAAACAAACTCTCTAAATGTAAACAAAGTCTACAAATGTAGACAGACTATAAATGAAAACAGACTCTAATTGCAAACAGACTAAAAGAGTATACAAAGACTACAAATATAAACAGACTCTAAATGGAAACAGACTACAAATGTAAACAAAAACTACAAACGTAAACCAACACTCTAAATGTAAACAAACACTACAAATGTAAACAAAACTAAAAGTAAACTAATACTACAAATATAAACAACGACTACAAATGTGAACAAAACTAAATGTAAACAAATACTAGAAATATAAACAAAGACTCTAAATGTAAGCAAAGACTGCAAACGTAAACAAAAACTCTAAATAGAAAAAAATAATAAAAATGTAAACAAAGACTCTAAATGTAATAAAAAAAATCTGGGTATAAACAAAGACTACAAATGAAAACAGACTCTAAATACAAACAAAGTCTAAAAATAAAAATAAAGTCTCTAAATGTAAACAAAGGCTAAAAATGTAAACAAAGACTACAAATGTAAACAAAGGGACTAAATGTAAACACTTTAAATGTAAACAAAGACTACATATGTAAACAAAGAATTTAAATGTAAATAAAGACTACAAATGTAAACAAAGACCTTCAATGTAAACAGACTCTAAATGAAAACAGACTAAAAATGTAAACAAAGACTACAAACGTAAACAAAGACTCTAAATGTAAAGAAGGTCTCTAAATGCAAACAAAGATTAAAAATGTAAACAAAGACTACAAATATAAACAGATTCTAAATGGAAACAGACTACAAATGTAAACAAAAACTACAAACGTAAACTAACACTCTAAATGTAAACAAAGACTACAAATGTTAACAAAACTAAAAGTAAACAAATACTACAAATATAAAGAACGACTACAAATGTAAACAAAACTAAATGTAAAGAAATACTAGAAATATAAACAAAGACTCTAAATGTAACCAAAAACTCTTGGTGTAAAGAAGGACTCTAGGTGTAAAAAAGGACTACAAATGTAAACAAAGTCTCTAAATATAAACAAAGTCTAAATGTAAACAAAGACTACAAGTGTCAACAAAGACTACAAATGTAAACAAAAACTCTACATGCAAACAGTCTCTCTAAATGTAAACAAAGACTACAAATATAAACGGACTCTAAATGTAAGCAAAGTCTCTAAATTTAAACAAAGAATACAAGTGTGAACAAAGACTATAAATGTTAAGAAAGTTTACAACTGTATACAAAGACTACAAATGTAAACAAAGACACTAAACGTAAACAAAAACTACAAACGTAAACAGACTCTAAGTGTAAACAGACAACAAATGTAAACAAAGCCTTTAAATATAAACAAAGTATCTAAATGTAAGCAGACTACAAATGTAAACAAAGAATACAAATGTAAACAAAGAGCACAAATGTTAAGTGACTCAAACTGTAAACAAACTGTCTAAATGTAAACAAAGTCTACAAATGTAAACAATCTATAAATGAAAATAGACTCTAAATGCAAACAGACTAAAAATGTAAACAAAGACTACAAATATAAAGACTCTAAATGGAAACAGACTACAAATGTAAACAAAAACTACAAACGGAAACTAACACTCTAAATGTAAACAAAGACTACAAATGTAAACAAAACTAAAAGTAAACAAATACTACAAATATAAACAAAGACTACAAATGTAAACAAAGGCTCTAAATGAAACAAACACGCTATATGTAAACAAAGACTACAAATGTAAACAAAGACACTAAATGGAACTCTAAATGTAAACAAATAAAAATGTAAACAAAGACTACAAATGTAAAGAAAGACCTTAAATATAAACAGACTCTTAATGAAAAGAAAGACTAAAAATGTAAACAAAGACTCTAAAAGTAAAGATGGTGTCTAAATGCAAACAAAGATTACAAATGTAAACAAAAACTACAAATGTAAACAAAGACTACAAATATAAACAAAAACTCTAAATGGAAACAGACTACAAATGTAAACAAAAACTACAAACGTAAACTAACACTCTAAATGTAAACAAAGACTACAATTGTAAACAAAGACTGCAAACGTAAACAAAGACTCTAAATGTAAACAAATAATAAAAATGTAAACAAAGACTCTAAATGTAATAAAAAACTCTGGGTATAAACAAGGACTCTAGGTGTAAACAAGGACTACAAATGTAAACAGAATCTAAATGTAAACAAAGTCTAAAAATAAAAACAAAGACTCTAAATGTAAACAAAGGATAAAAATGTACACAAAGACTACAAATGTAAACAAAGGCTCTAAATGTAAACAAACACGCTATATGTAAACAAAGACTACAAATGTAAACAAAGACCCCAAATGGAACTCTAAATGTAAACAAAAAATGAAAATGTAAACAGACTACAAATGTAAACAAAACTAAAAGTAAACAAATACTACAAATATAAACAACGACTACAAATGTAAACAAAACTAAATGTAAACAAATACTAGAAATATAAACAAAGACTCTAAATGTAACCAAAAAGTCTTGGTGTAAACAAGGACTCTTGGTGTAAAAAAGGACTACAAATGTAAACAAAGTCTCTAAATATAAACAAAGTCTAAATGTAAACAAAGACTACAAGTGTAAACAAAAACTCTACATGCAAACATTATCTCTAAATGTAAACAAAGACTAAAAATATAAACGGACTCCAAATGTAAACAAAGTCTCTAAATTTAAACAAAGAATACAAATGTAAACAAAGACTCTAAATGTTAAGAAAGTCTACAACTGTAAACAAAGACTACAAATGTAAACAAAGACACTAAACGTAAACAAAAACTACAAACGTAAACAGACTCTAAGTGTAAACAGACAACAAATGTAAACAAAGCCTCGTAATATAAACAAAGTATCTAAATGTAAGCAGAATACAAATGTAAACAAAGAGCACAAATGTAAACAAAGAGCACAAATGTTAAGTGACTCAAACTGTAAACAAACTCTCTAAATGTAAACAAAGTCTACAAATGTAAACAAAGACTGCAAACGTAAACAAAAACTCTAAATGGAAACAAATAATAAAAATGTAAACAAAGACTCTAAATGTAATAAAAAAAACTGGGTATAAACAAGGACTACAAATGTAAACTGACTCTAAATGTAAACAAAAGCTAAAAATGTAAACAAAGACTACAAATGTAATCAAAGGGACTAAATGTAAACACTCTAAATGTAAACAAAGACTACATATGTAAACAAAGAATTTAAATGTAAATAAAGACTACAAATGTAAACAAAGACTACAGACATAAACACTCTAAATGTAAAGAAGGTCTCTAAATGCAAACAAAGATTACAAATGTAAACAAAGACTACGAATGTAAACAAAGACTACAAATATAAACAGACTCTAAATGGAAACAGACTACAAATGTAAACAAAAACTATAAACGTAAACTAACACTCTATATGTAAACAGACAACAAATGTAAACAAAACTAAAAGTGAACAAATACTACAAATATAAACAACAACAACAAATGTAAACAAAACTAAATGTAAACAAGTACTAGAAATATAAACAAAGACTCTAAATGTAACCAAAGACTGCAAACGTAAACAAAGACTACAAACGTAAACAAAGACTACAAATGTAAAGAAGTTCTCTAAATGCAAACAAAGATTACAAATGTAAACAAAAACTACAAATGTAAACAAAGGCTACAAATATAAACAAAAACTGTAAATGGAAAGAGACTACAAATGTAAACAAAAACTACAAACGTAAGCTAACACTCTAAATGTAAACAAAGACTACAAATGTAAACAAAGACTGCAAACGTAAACAAAGACTCTAAATGTAAACAAATAATAAAAATGTAAACAAAGATTCTAAATGTAATAAAAAACTCTAGGTATAAACAAGGACTCTAGGTGTAAACAAGGACTACAAATGTAAACAGACTCTAAATGTAAACAAAGGCTAAAAATGTAAACAAAGACTACAAATGTAAACAAAGGCTCTAAATGTAAACAAACACGCTATATGTAAACAAAGACTACAAATGTAAACAAAGACCCCAAATGGAACTCTAAATGTAAATAAAAAATGAAAATGTAAACAGACTACAAATGTAAACAAAACTAAAAGTAAACAAATACTAGAAATGTAAACAACGACTACAAATGTAAACAAAACTAAATGTAAACAAATACTAGAAATATAAAAAAAGATTCTAAATGTAACCAAAAACTCTTGGTGTAAACAAGGACTCTAGGTGTAAAAAAGGACTACAAATGTAAAGAAAGTCTCTAAATATACACAAAGTCTAAATGTAAACAAAGACTACAAGTGTAAACAAAGACTACAAATGTAAACAAAAACTCTACATGTAAACAATCTCTCTAAATGTAAACAAAGACTACAAATATAAACGGACTATAAATGTAAACAAAGTCACTAAATTTAAACAAAGAATACAAATGTAAACAAAGACTATAAATGTTACGAAAGTTTACAACTGTAAACAAAGACTACAAATGTAAACAAAGACACTAAACGTAAACAAAAACTACAAATGTAAACAGACTCTAAGTGTAAACAGACAACAAATGTAAACAAAGCCTCTAAATATAAACAAAGTACCTAAATGTAAGCAGACTTCAAATGTAAACAAAGAATACAAATGTAAACAAAGAGCACAAATGTTAAGTGACTCAAACTGTAAACAAACTCTCTAAATGTAAACAAAGTCTACAAATGTAGACAGACTATAAATGAAAACAGACTCTAAATGCAAACAGACTAAAAGAGTATACAAAGACTACAAATATAAACAGACTCTAAATGGAAACAGACTACAAATGTAAACAAAAACTACAAACGTAAACCAACACTCTAAATGTAAACAAACACTACAAATGTAAACAAAACTAAAAGTAAACTAATACTACAAATATAAACAACGACTACAAATGTGAACAAAACTAAATGTAAACAAATACTAGAAATATAAACAAAGACTCTAAATGTAAGCAAAGACTGCAAACGTAAACAAAAACTCTAAATGGAAAAAAATAATAAAAATGTAAACAAAGACTCTAAATGTAATAAAAAAAATCTGGGTATAAACAAAGACTACAAATGAAAACAGACTCTAAATACAAACAAAGTCTAAAAATAAAAACAAAGTCTCTAAATGTAAACAAAGGCTAAAAATGTAAACAAAGACTACAAATGTAAACAAAGGGACTAAATGTAAACACTTTAAATGTAAACAAAGACTACATATGTAAACAAAGAATTTAAATGTAAATAAAGACTACAAATGTAAACAAAGACCTTCAATGTAAACAGACTCTAAATGAAAACAGACTAAAAATGTAAACAAAGACTACAAACGTAAACAAAGACTCTAAATGTAAAGAAGGTCTCTAAATGCAAACAAAGATTAAAAATGTAAACAAAGACTACAAATATAAACAGATTCTAAATGGAAACAGACTACAAATGTAAACAAAAACTACAAACGTAAACTAACACTCTAAATGTAAACAGACTACAAATGTTAACAAAACTAAAAGTAAACAAATACTACAAATATAAAGAACGACTACAAATGTAAACAAAACTAAATGTAAAGAAATACTAGAAATATAAACAAAGACTCTAAATGTAACCAAAAACTCTTGGTGTAAAGAAGGACTCTAGGTGTAAAAAAGGACTACAAATGTAAACAAAGTCTCTAAATATAAACAAAGTCTAAATGTAAACAAAGACTACAAGTGTCAACAAAGACTACAAATGTAAACAAAAACTCTACATGCAAACAGTCTCTCTAAATGTAAACAAAGACTACAAATATAAACGGACTCTAAATGTAAGCAAAGTCTCTAAATTTAAACAAAGAATACAAGTGTGAACAAAGACTATAAATGTTAAGAAAGTTTACAACTGTAAACAAAGACTACAAATGTAAACAAAGACACTAAACGTAAACAAAAACTACAAACGTAAACAGACTCTAAGTGTAAACAGACAACAAATGTAAACAAAGCCTTTAAATATAAACAAAGTATCTAAATGTAAGCAGACTACAAATGTAAACAAAGAATACAAATGTAAACAAAGAGCACAAATGTTAAGTGACTCAAACTGTAAACAAACTGTCTAAATGTAAACAAAGTCTACAAATGTAAACAATCTATAAATGAAAATAGACTCTAAATGCAAACAGACTAAAAATGTAAACAAAGACTACAAATATAAAGACTCTAAATGGAAACAGACTACAAATGTAAACAAAAACTACAAACGGAAACTAACACTCTAAATGTAAACAAAGACTACAAATGTAAACAAAACTAAAAGTAAACAAATACTACAAATATAAACAAAGACTACAAATGTAAACAAAGGCTCTAAATGAAACAAACACGCTATATGTAAACAAAGACTACAAATGTAAACAAAGACACTAAATGGAACTCTAAATGTAAACAAATAAAAATGTAAACAAAGACTACAAATGTAAAGAAAGACCTTAAATATAAACAGACTCTTAATGAAAAGAAAGACTAAAAATGTAAACAAAGACTCTAAAAGTAAAGATGGTGTCTAAATGCAAACAAAGATTACAAATGTAAACAAAAACTACAAATGTAAACAAAGACTACAAATATAAACAAAAACTCTAAATGGAAACAGACTACAAATGTAAAAAAAAACTACAAACGTAAACTAACACTCTAAATGTAAACAAAGACTACAATTGTAAACAAAGACTGCAAACGTAAACAAAGACTCTAAATGTAAACAAATAATAAAAATGTAAACAAAGACTCTAAATGTAATAAAAAACTCTGGGTATAAACAAGGACTCTAGGTGTAAACAAGGACTACAAATGTAAACAGAATCTAAATGTAAACAAAGTCTAAAAATAAAAACAAAGACTCTAAATGTAAACAAAGGATAAAAATGTACACAAAGACTACAAATGTAAACAAAGGCTCTAAATGTAAACAAACACGCTATATGTAAACAAAGACTACAAATGTAAACAAAGACCCCAAATGGAACTCTAAATGTAAACAAAAAATGAAAATGTAAACAGACTACAAATGTAAACAAAACTAAAAGTAAACAAATACTACAAATATAAACAACGACTACAAATGTAAACAAAACTAAATGTAAACAAATACTAGAAATATAAACAAAGACTCTAAATGTAACCAAAAAGTCTTGGTGTAAACAAGGACTCTTGGTGTAAAAAAGGACTACAAATGTAAACAAAGTCTCTAAATATAAACAAAGTCTAAATGTAAACAAAGACTACAAGTGTAAACAAAAACTCTACATGCAAACATTATCTCTAAATGTAAACAAAGACTAAAAATATAAACGGACTCCAAATGTAAACAAAGTCTCTAAATTTAAACAAAGAATACAAATGTAAACAAAGACTCTAAATGTTAAGAAAGTCTACAACTGTAAACAAAGACTACAAATGTAAACAAAGACACTAAACGTAAACAAAAACTACAAACGTAAACAGACTCTAAGTGTAAACAGACAACAAATGTAAACAAAGCCTCGTAATATAAACAAAGTATCTAAATGTAAGCAGAATACAAATGTAAACAAAGAGCACAAATGTAAACAAAGAGCACAAATGTTAAGTGACTCAAACTGTAAACAAACTCTCTAAATGTAAACAAAGTCTACAAATGTAAACAAAGACTGCAAACGTAAACAAAAACTCTAAATGGAAACAAATAATAAAAATGTAAACAAAGACTCTAAATGTAATAAAAAAAACTGGGTATAAACAAGGACTACAAATGTAAACTGACTCTAAATGTAAACAAAAGCTAAAAATGTAAACAAAGACTACAAATGTAATCAAAGGGACTAAATGTAAACACTCTAAATGTAAACAAAGACTACATATGTAAACAAAGAATTTAAATGTAAATAAAGACTACAAATGTAAACAAAGACTACAGACATAAACACTCTAAATGTAAAGAAGGTCTCTAAATGCAAACAAAGATTACAAATGTAAACAAAGACTACGAATGTAAACAAAGACTACAAATATAAACAGACTCTAAATGGAAACAGACTACAAATGTAAACAAAAACTATAAACGTAAACTAACACTCTATATGTAAACAGACAACAAATGTAAACAAAACTAAAAGTGAACAAATACTACAAATATAAACAACAACAACAAATGTAAACAAAACTAAATGTAAACAAGTACTAGAAATATAAACAAAGACTCTAAATGTAACCAAAGACTGCAAACGTAAACAAAGACTACAAACGTAAACAAAGACTACAAATGTAAAGAAGTTCTCTAAATGCAAACAAAGATTACAAATGTAAACAAAAACTACAAATGTAAACAAAGGCTACAAATATAAACAAAAACTGTAAATGGAAAGAGACTACAAATGTAAACAAAAACTACAAACGTAAGCTAACACTCTAAATGTAAACAAAGACTACAAATGTAAACAAAGACTGCAAACGTAAACAAAGACTCTAAATGTAAACAAATAATAAAAATGTAAACAAAGATTCTAAATGTAATAAAAAACTCTAGGTATAAACAAGGACTCTAGGTGTAAACAAGGACTACAAATGTAAACAGACTCTAAATGTAAACAAAGGATAAAAATGTAAACAAAGACTACAAATGTAAACAAAGGCTCTAAATGTAAACAAACACGCTATATGTAAACAAAGACTACAAATGTAAACAAAGACCCCAAATGGAACTCTAAATGTAAATAAAAAATGAAAATGTAAACAGACTACAAATGTAAACAAAACTAAAAGTAAACAAATACTAGAAATGTAAACAACGACTACAAATGTAAACAAAACTAAATGTAAACAAATACTAGAAATATAAACAAAGATTCTAAATGTAACCAAAAACTCTTGGTGTAAACAAGGACTCTAGGTGTAAAAAAGGACTACAAATGTAAAGAAAGTCTCTAAATATACACAAAGTCTAAATTTAAACAAAGACTACAAGTGTAAACAAAGACTACAAATGTAAACAAAAACTCTACATGTAAACAATCTCTCTAAATGTAAACAAAGACTACAAATATAAACGGACTATAAATGTAAACAAAGTCACTAAATTTAAACAAAGAATACAAATGTAAACAAAGACTATAAATGTTACGAAAGTTTACAACTGTAAACAAAGACTACAAATGTAAACAAAGACACTAAACGTAAACAAAAACTACAAATGTAAACAGACTCTAAGTGTAAACAGACAACAAATGTAAACAAAGCCTCTAAATATAAACAAAGTACCTAAATGTAAGCAGACTTCAAATGTAAACAAAGAATACAAATGTAAACAAAGAGCACAAATGTTAAGTGACTCAAACTGTAAACAAACTCTCTAAATGTAAACAAAGTCTACAAATGTAGACAGACTATAAATGAAAACAGACTCTAAATGCAAACAGACTAAAAGAGTATACAAAGACTACAAATATAAACAGACTCTAAATGGAAACAGACTACAAATGTAAACAAAAACTACAAACGTAAACCAACACTCTAAATGTAAACAAACACTACAAATGTAAACAAAACTAAAAGTAAACTAATACTACAAATATAAACAACGACTACAAATGTGAACAAAACTAAATGTAAACAAATACTAGAAATATAAACAAAGACTCTAAATGTAAGCAAAGACTGCAAACGTAAACAAAACCTCTAAAAAAAAATAATAAAAATGTAAACAAAGACTCTAAATGTAATAAAAAAAATCTGGGTATAAACAAAGACTACAAATGAAAACAGACTCTAAATACAAACAAAGTCTAAAAATAAAAACAAAGTCTCTAAATGTAAACAAAGGCTAAAAATGTAAACAAAGACTACAAATGTAAACAAAGGGACTAAATGTAAACACTTTAAATGTAAACAAAGACTACATATGTAAACAAAGAATTTAAATGTAAATAAAGACTACAAATGTAAACAAAGACCTTAAATGTAAACAGACTCTAAATGAAAACAAAGACTAAAAATGTAAACAAAGACTACAAACGTAAACAAAGACTCTAAATGTAAAGAAGGTCTCTAAATGCAAACAAAGATTAAAAATGTAAACAAAGACTACAAATATAAACAGACTCTAAATGGAAACAGACTACAAATGTAAACAAAAACTACAAACGTAAACTAACACTCTAAATGTAAACAAAAACTACAAATGTTAACAAAACTAAAAGTAAACAAATACTACAAATATAAAGAACGACTACAAATGTAAACAAAACTAAATGTAAACAAATACTAGAAATATAAACAAAGACTCTAACTGTAACCAAAAACTCTTGGTGTAAAGAAAGACTCTAGGTGTAAAAAAGGACTACAAATGTAAACAAAGTCTCTAAATATAAACAAAGTCTAAATGTAAACAAAGACTACAAGTGTCAACAAAGACTACAAATGTAAACAAAAACTCTACATGCAAACAGTCTCTCTAAATGTAAACAAAGACTACAAATATAAACGGACTCTAAATGTAAGCAAAGTCTCTAAATTTAAACAAAGAATACAAGTGTGAACAAAGACTATAAATGTTAAGAAAGTTTACAACTGTAAACAAAGTCTACAAATGTAAACAAAGACACTAAACGTAAACAAAAACTACAAACGTAAACAGACTCTAAGTGTAAACAGACAACAAATGTAAACAAAGACTTTAAATATAAACAAAGTATCTAAATGTAAGCAGACTACAAATGTAAACAAAGAATACAAATGTAAACAAAGAGCACAAATGTTAAGTGACTCAAACTGTAAACAAACTGTCTAAATGTAAACAAAGTCTACAAATGTAAACAATCTATAAATGAAAATAGACTCTAAATGCAAACAGACTAAAAATGTAAACAAAGACTACAAATATAAAGACTCTAAATGGAAACAGACTACAAATGTAAACAAAAACTACAAACGGAAACTAACACTCTAAATGTAAACAAAGACTACAAATGTAAACAAAACTAAAAGTAAACAAATACTACAAATATAAACAAAGACTACAAATGTAAACAAAGGCTCTAAATGTAAACAAACACGCTATATGTAAACAAAGACTACAAATGTAAACAAAGACACTAAATGGAACTCTAAATGTAAACAAATAAAAATGTAAACAAAGACTACAAATGTAAAGAAAGACCTTAAATATAAACAGACTCTTAATGAAAAGAAAGTCTAAAAATGTAAACAAAGACTCTAAAAGTAAAGATGGTGTCTAAATGCAAACAAAGATCACAAATGTAAACAAAAACTACAAATGTAAACAAAGACTACAAATATAAACAAAAACTCTAAATGGAAACAGACTACAAATGTAAATAAAAACTACAAACGTAAACTAAAACTCTAAATGTAAACAAAGACTACAAATGTAAACAAAGACTGCAAACGTAAACAAAGACTCTAAATGTAAACAAATAATAAAAATGTTAACAAAGACTCTAAATGTAATAAAAAACTCTGGGTATAAAAAAGGACTCTAGGTGTAAACAAGGACTACAAATGTAAACAGACTCTAAATGTAAACAATGTCTAAAAATAAAAACAAAGACTCTAAATGTAAACAAAGGATAAAAATGTAAACAAAGACTACAAATGTAAACAAAGGCTCTAAATGTAAACAAACACGCTATATGTAAACAAAGACTACAAATGTAAACAAAGACCCCAAATGGAACTCTAAATGTAAACAAAAAATGAAAATGTAAGCAGACTACAAATGTAAACAAAACTAAAAGTAAACAAATACTACAAATATAAACAACGACTACAAAAGTAAACAAAACTAAATGTAAACAAATACTAGAAATATAAACAGACTCTAAATGTAACCAAAAACTCTTGGTGTAAACAAGGACTCTTGGTGTAAAAAAGGACTACAAATGTAAACAAAGTCTTTAAATATAAACAAAGTCTAAATGTAAACAAAGACTACAAGTGTAAACAAAAACTCTACATGTAAACATTATCTCTAAATGTAAACAAAGACTAAAAATATAAACGGACTCCAAATGTAAACAAAGTCTCTAAATTTAAACAAAGAATACAAATGTAAACAAAGACTCTAAATGTTAAGAAAGTCTACAACTGTAAACAAAGACTACAAATGTAAACAAAGACACTAAACGTAAACAAAAACTACAAACGTAAACAGACTCTAAGTGTAAACAGACAACAAATGTAAACAAAGCCTCGTAATATAAACAAAGTATCTAAGTGTAAGCAGAATACAAATGTAAACAAAGAGCACAAATGTAAACAAAGAGCACAAATGTTAAGTGACTCAAACTGTAAACAAACTCTCTAAATGTAAACAAAGTCTACAAATGTAAACAAAGACTGCAAACGTAAACAAAAACTCTAAATGGAAACAAATAATAAAAATGTAAACAAAGACTCTAAATGTAATAAAAAAAACTGGGTATAAACAAGGACTACAAATGTAAACTGACTCTAAATGTAAACAAAAGCTAAAAATGTAAACAAAGACTACAAATGTAATCAAAGGGACTAAATGTAAACACTCTAAATGTAAACAAAGACTACATATGTAAACAAAGAATTTAAATGTAAATAAAGACTACAAATGTAAACAAAGACTACAGACATAAACACTCTAAATGTAAAGAAGGTCTCTAAATGCAAACAAAGATTACAAATGTAAACAAAGACTACGAATGTAAACAAAGACTACAAATATAAACAGACTCTAAATGGAAACAGACTACAAATGTAAACAAAAACTATAAACGTAAACTAACACTCTATATGTAAACAGACAACAAATGTAAACAAAACTAAAAGTGAACAAATACTACAAATATAAACAACAACAACAAATGTAAACAAAACTAAATGTAAACAAGTACTAGAAATATAAACAAAGACTCTAAATGTAACCAAAGACTGCAAACGTAAACAAAGACTACAAACGTAAACAAAGACTACAAATGTAAAGAAGTTCTCTAAATGCAAACAAAGATTACAAATGTAAACAAAAACTACAAATGTAAACAAAGGCTACAAATATAAACAAAAACTGTAAATGGAAAGAGACTACAAATGTAAACAAAAACTACAAACGTAAGCTAACACTCTAAATGTAAACAAAGACTACAAATGTAAACAAAGACTGCAAACGTAAACAAAGACTCTAAATGTAAACAAATAATAAAAATGTAAACAAAGATTCTAAATGTAATAAAAAACTCTAGGTATAAACAAGGACTCTAGGTGTAAACAAGGACTACAAATGTAAACAGACTCTAAATGTAAACAAAGGATAAAAATGTAAACAAAGACTACAAATGTAAACAAAGGCTCTAAATGTAAACAAACACGCTATATGTAAACAAAGACTACAAATGTAAACAAAGACCCCAAATGGAACTCTAAATGTAAATAAAAAATGAAAATGTAAACAGACTACAAATGTAAACAAAACTAAAAGTAAACAAATACTAGAAATGTAAACAACGACTACAAATGTAAACAAATCTAAATGTAAACAAATACTAGAAATATAAACAAAGATTCTAAATGTAACCAAAAACTCTTGGTGTAAACAAGGACTCTAGGTGTAAAAAAGGACTACAAATGTAAACAAAGTCTCTAAATATAAACAAAGTCTAAATGTAAACAAAGACTACAAGTGTAAACAAAGACTACAAATGTAAACAAAAACTCTACATGTAAACAATCTCTCTAAATGTAAACAAAGACTACAAATATAAACGGACTATAAATGTAAACAAAGTCACTAAATTTAAACAAAGAATACAAATGTAAACAAAGACTATAAATGTTACGAAAGTTTGCAACTGTAAACAAAGACTACAAATGTAAACAAAGACACTAAACGTAAACAAAGACTACAAATGTAAACAGACTCTAAGTGTAAACAGACAACAAATGTAAACAAAGCCTCTAAATATAAACAAAGTACCTAAATGTAAGCAGACTTCAAATGTAAACAAAGAGGACAAATGTTAAGTGACTCAAACTGTAAACAAACTCTCTAAATGTAAACAAAGTCTACAAATGTAGACAGACTATAAATGAAAACAGACTCTAAATGCAAACAGACTAAAAGAGTATACAAAGACTACAAATATAAACAGACTCTAAATGGAAACAGACTACAAATGTAAACAAAAACTACAAACGTAAACCAACACTCTAAATGTAAACAAACACTACAAATGTAAACAAAACTAAAAGTAAACTAATACTACAAATATAAACAACGACTACAAATGTGAACAAAACTAAATGTAAACAAATACTAGAAATATAAACAAAGACTCTAAATGTAAGCAAAGACTGCAAACGTAAACAAAAACTCTAAATAGAAAAAAATAATAAAAATGTAAACAAAGACTCTAAATGTAATAAAAAAAATCTGGGTATAAACAAAGACTACAAATGAAAACAGACTCTAAATACAAACAAAGTCTAAAAATAAAAACAAAGTCTCTAAATGTAAACAAAGGCTAAAAATGTAAACAAAGACTACAAATGTAAACAAAGGGACTAAATGTAAACACTTTAAATGTAAACAAAGACTACATATGTAAACAAAGAATTTAAATGTAAATAAAGACTACAAATGTAAACAAAGACCTTAAATGTAAACAGACTCTAAATGAAAACAGACTAAAAATGTAAACAAAGACTACAAACGTAAACAAAGACTCTAAATGTAAAGAAGGTCTCTAAATGCAAACAAAGATTAAAAATGTAAACAAAGACTACAAATATAAACAGACTCTAAATGGAAACAGACTACTAATGTAAACAAAAACTACAAACGTAAACTAACACTCTAAATGTAAACAAAGACTACAAATGTTAACAAAACTAAAAGTAAACAAATACTACAAATATAAAGAACGACTACAAATGTAAACAAAACTAAATGTAAACAAATACTAGAAATATAAACAAAGACTCTAAATGTAACCAAAAACTCTTGGTGTAAAGAAGGACTCTAGGTGTAAAAAAGGACTACAAATGTAAACAAAGTCTCTAAATATAAACAAAGTCTAAATGTAAACAAAGACTACAAGTGTCAACAAAGACTACAAATGTAAACAAAAACTCTACATGCAAACAGTCTCTCTAAATGTAAACAAAGACTACAAATATAAACGGTCTCTAAATGTAAGCAAAGTCTCTAAATTTAAACAAAGAATACAAGTGTGAACAAAGACTATAAATGTTAAGAAAGTTTACAACTGTAAACAAAGACTACAAATGTAAACAAAGACACTAAACGTAAACAAAAACTACAAACGTAAACAGACTCTAAGTGTAAACAGACAACAAATGTAAACAAAGCATTTAAATATAAACAAAGTATCTAAATGTAAGCAGACTACAAATGTAAACAAAGAATACAAATGTAAACAAAGAGCACAAATGTTAAGTGACTCAAACTGTAAACAAACTCTCAAAATGTAAACAAAGTCTACAAATGTAAACAGACTCTAAATGAAAACAGACTAAAAATGTAAACAAAGTCTACATATGTAAACAAAGACTGCAAACGTAAACAAACACTCTAAATGGAAACAAATAATAAAAATGTAAACAAAGACTCTAAATGTAATAAAAAACTCTGGGTATAAACAAGGACTACAAATGTAAACTGACTCTAAATATAAACAAAGTCTAAAAATAAAAACAGACTCTAAATGTAAACAAAGGCTAAAAATGTAAACAAAGGCTACAAATGTAAACAAAGGGACTAAATGGAAACACTTTAAATGTAAACAAAGAATACATATGTAAACAAAGACTATAAATGTTAAGAAAGTCTACAACTGTAAACAAAAACTACAAACGTAAACAGACTCTAAGTGTAAACAGACAACAAATGTAAACAAAGCCTAGTGATATAAACAAAGTATCTAAACGTAAGCAGACTACAAATGTAAACAAAAACACTAAACGTAAACAAAAACTGCAAACGTAAACAGACTCTAAGTGTAAACAGACAACAAATGTAAACAAAGCCTCGTAATATAAACAAAGTATCTAAATGTAAGCAGAATACAAATGTAAACAAAGAATACAAATGTAAACAAAGAGTACAGATGTTAAGTGACTCAAACTGTAAACAAAGTCTCTAAATGTAAACAAAGGCTAAAAATGTAAACAAAGACTACAAATGTAAACAAAGGGACTAAATGTAAACACTTTAAATGTAAACAAAGACTACATATGTAAACAAAGAATTTAAATGTAAATAAAGACTACAAATGTAAACAAAGACCTTAAATGTAAACAGACTCTAAATGAAAACAAAGACTAAAAATGTAAACAAAAACTACAAACGTAAACAAAGACTCTAAATGTAAAGAAGGTCTCTAAATGCAAACAAAGATTAAAAATGTAAACAAAGACTACAAATGTAAACAAAGACTACAAATATAAACAGACTCTAAATGGAAACAGACTACAAATGTAAACACAAACTACAAACGTAAACTAACACTCTAAATGTAAACAAAGACTACAAATGTTAACAAAACTAAAAGTAAACAAATACTACAAATATAAAGAACGACTACAAATGTAAACAAAACTAAATGTAAACAAATACTAGAAATATAAACAAAGACTCTAAATGTAACCAAAAACTCTTGGTGTAAACAAGGACTGTAGGTGTAAAAAAGGACTACAAATGTAAACAAAGTCTCTAAATGTAAACAAAGACTACAAGTGTCAACAAAGACTACAAATGTAAACAAAAACTCTACATGTAAACAGACTCTCTAAATGTAAACAAAGTCTCTAAATTTAAACAAAGAATACAAATATGTAAACAAAGACTATAAATGTTAAGAAAGTTTACAACTGTAAACAAAGACTACAAATGTAAACAAAGACACTAAACGTAAACAAAAACTACAAACGTAAACAGACTCTAAGTGTAAACAGACAACAAATGTAAACAAAGCCTCTAAATATAAACAAAGTATCTAAACGTAAGCAGACTACAAATGTAAACAAAGAATACAAATGTAAACAAAGACACTAAATGTAACTCTAAATGTAAACAAAGTCACTAAATTTAAACAAAGAATACAAATGTAAACAAAGACTATAAATGTTACGAAAGTTTACAACTGTAAACAAAGACTACAAATGTAAACAAAGACACTAAACGTAAACAAAAACTACAAACGTAAACAGACTCTAAGTGTAAACAGACAACAAATGTAAACAAAGCCTCTAAATATAAAGAAAGTACCTAAATGTAAGCAGACTTCAAATGTAAACAAAGAATACAAATGTAAAGAAAAAGCACAAATGTTAAGTGACTCAAACTGTAAACAAACTCTCTAAATGTTAACAAAGTCTACAAATGTAGACAGACTATAAATGAAAACAGACTCTAAATGCAAACAGACTAAAAGTGTAAACAAAGACTACAAATATAAACAGACTCTAAATGGAAACAGACTACAAATGTAATCAAAAACTACAAACGTAAACCAACACTCTAAATGTAAACAAACACTACAAATGTAAACAAAACAAAAAGTAAACAAATACTACAAATATAAACAACGACTACAAATGTGAACAAAACTAAATGTAAACAAATACTAGAAATATAAACAAAGACTCTAAATGTAAGCAAAGACTGCAAACGTATATAAAAACTCTAAATGGAAAAAAATAATAAAAATGTAAACAAAGACTCTAAATGTAATAAAAAAATCTGGGTATAAACAAATACTACAAATGAAAACAGACTCTAAATACAAACAAAGTCTAAAAATAAAAACAAAGTCTCTAAATGTAAACAAAGGCTAAAAATGTAAACAAAGACGACAAATGTAAACAAAGGGACTAAATGTAAACACTTTAAATGTAAACAAAGACTACATATGTAAACAAAGAATTTAAATGTAAATAAAGACTTCAAATGTAAACAAAGACCTTAAATGTAAACAGACTCTAAATGAAAACAAAGACTAAAAATGTAATCAAAGACTACAAACGTAAACAAAGACTCTAAATGTAAAGAAGGTCTCTAAATGCAAACAAAGATTAAAAATGTAAACAAAGACTACAAATGTAAACAAAGACTACAAACGTAAACTAACACTCTAAATGTAAACAAAGACTACAAATGTTAACAAAACTAAAAGTAAACAAATACTACAAATATAAAGAACGACTACAAATGTAAACAAAACTAAATGTAAACAAATACTAGAAATATAAACAAAGACTCTAAATGTAAGCAAAGACTGCAAACGTAAACAAAAACTCTAAATAGAAAAAAATAATAAAAATGTAAACAAAGACTCTAAATGTAATAAAAAAAATCTGGGTATAAACAAAGACTACAAATGAAAACAGACTCTAAATGAAAACAAAGACTAAAAATGTAATCAAAGACTACAAACGTAAACAAAGACTCTAAATGTAAAGAGGGTCTCTAAATGCAAACAAAGATTAAAAATGTAAACAAAGACTACAAATGTAAACAAAGACTACAAACGTAAACTAACACTCTAAATGTAAACAAAGACTACAAATGTTAACAAAACTAAAAGTAAACAAATACTACAAATATAAAGAACGACTACAAATGTAAACAAAACTAAATGTAAACAAATACTAGAAATATAAACAAAGATTCTAAATGTAACTCTTGGTGTAAACAAGGACTCTAGGTGTAAAAAAGGACTACAAATGTAAACAAAGTCTCTAAATATAAACAAAGTCTAAATGTAAACAAAGACTACAAGTGTCAACAAAGACTACAAATGTAAACAAAAACTCTAAATGTAAACAGTCTCTCTAAATGTAAACAAAGACTACAAATATAAACGGACTCTAAATGTAAACAAAGTCTCTAAATTTAAACGAAGAATACAAATGTAAACAAAGACTATAAATGTTAAGAAAGTTTACAACAGTAAACAAAGACTACAAATGTAAACAAAGACACTAAACGTAAACAGACTCTAAGTGTAAACAGACAACAAATGTAAACAAAGCCTTTAAATATAAACAAAGTATCTAAATGTAAGCAGACTACAAATGTAAAAAAAAGAATACAAATGTAAACAAAGAGCACAAATGTTAAGTGACTCAAACTGTAAACAATCTGTCTAAATGTAAACAAAGTCTACAAATGTAAACAGTCTATAAATGAAAATAGACTCTAAATGCAAACAGACTAAAAATGTAAACAAAGACTACAAATATAAAGACTCTAAATGGAAACAGACTACAAATGTAAACAAAAACTACAAACGTAAACTAACACTCTAAATGTAAACAAAGACTACAAATGTAAACAAAACTAAAAGTAAACAAATACTACAAATATAAACAATGACTACATATGTAAACAAAACTAAATGTAAACAAATACTAGAAATATTTACAAAGACGCTAAATGTAACCAAAGTCTGCAAACGTAAACAAAGTCTCTAAATGGAAACAAAAAATAGAAACGTAAACAAAGACTGTAAATGTAATAAAAAACTCTGGGTATAAACAAGGACTCTAGGTGTAAACAAGGACTACAAACGTAAACAGACTCTAAATGTAAACAAAGTCTAAAAATAAAAACAAAGACTCTAAATGTAAACAAAGGCTAAAAATGTAAACAAAGACTACAAATGTAAACAAAGACCTTAAATGTAAACAGACTCTTAATGAAAATAAAGACTAAAAATGTAAACAAAGACTCTAAATGTAAAGATGGTCTCTAAATGCAAACAAAGATTACAAATGTAAACAAAAACTACAAATGTAAACAAAGACTACAAATATAAACAAAAACTCTAAATGGAAACAGACTACAAATGTAAACAAAAACTACAAACGTAAACTAACACTCTAAATGTAAACAAAGACTACAATTGTAAACAAAGACTGCAAACGTAAACAAAGACTCTAAATGTAAACAAATAATAAAAATGTAAACAAAGACTCTAAATGTAATAAAAAACTCTGGGTATAAACAAGGACTCTAGGTGTAAACAAGGACTACAAATGTAAACAGAATCTAAATGTAAACAAAGTCTAAAAATAAAAACAAAGACTCTAAATGTAAACAAAGGATAAAAATGTACACAAAGACTACAAATGTAAACAAAGGCTCTAAATGTAAACAAACACGCTATATGTAAACAAAGACTACAAATGTAAACAAAGCCTAGTAATATAAACAAAGTATCTAAACGTAAGCAGACTACAAATGTAAACAAAGACACTAAACGTAAACAAAAACTGCAAACGTAAACAGACTCTAAGTGTAAACAGACAACAAATGTAAACAAAGCCTCGTAATATAAACAAAGTATCTAAATGTAAGCAGAATACAAATGTAAACAAAGAATACAAATGTAAACAAAGAGTACAGATGTTAAGTGACTCAAACTGTAAACAAAGTCTCTAAATGTAAACAAAGGCTAAAAATGTAAACAAAGACTACAAATGTAAACAAAGGGACTAAATGTAAACACTTTAAATGTAAACAAAGACTACATATGTAAACAAAGAATTTAAATGTAAATAAAGACTACAAATGTAAACAAAGACCTTAAATGTAAACAGACTCTAAATGAAAACAAAGACTAAAAATGTAAACAAAGACTACAAACGTAAACAAAGACTCTAAATGTAAAGAAGGTCTCTAAATGCAAACAAAGATTAAAAATGTAAACAAAGACTACAAATGTAAACAAAGACTACAAATATAAACAGACTCTAAATGGAAACAGACTACAAATGTAAACACAAACTACAAACGTAAACTAACACTCTAAATGTAAACAAAGACTACAAATGTTAACAAAACTAAAAGTAAACAAATACTACAAATATAAAGAACGACTACAAATGTAAACAAAACTAAATGTAAACAAATACTAGAAATATAAACAAAGACTCTAAATGTAACCAAAAACTCTTGGTGTAAACAAGGACTCTAGGTGTAAAAAAGGACTACAAATGTAAACAAAGTCTCTAAATGTAAACAAAGACTACAAGTGTCAACAAAGACTACAAATGTAAACAAAAACTCTACATGTAAACAGACTCTCTAAATGTAAACAAAGTCTCTAAATTTAAACAAAGAATACAAATATGTAAACAAAGACTATAAATGTTAAGAAAGTTTACAACTGTAAACAAAGACTACAAATGTAAACAAAGACACTAAACGTAAACAAAAACTACAAACGTAAACAGACTCTAAGTGTAAACAGACAACAAATGTAAACAAAGCCTCTAAATATAAACAAAGTATCTAAACGTAAGCAGACTACAAATGTAAACAAAGAATACAAATGTAAACAAAGACACTAAATGTAACTCTAAATGTAAACAAAGTCACTAAATTTAAACAAAGAATACAAATGTAAACAAAGACTATAAATGTTACGAAAGTTTACAACTGTAAACAAAGACTACAAATGTAAACAAAGACACTAAACGTAAACAAAAACTACAAACGTAAACAGACTCTAAGTGTAAACAGACAACAAATGTAAACAAAGCCTCTAAATATAAAGAAAGTACCTAAATGTAAGCAGACTTCAAATGTAAACAAAGAATACAAATGTAAACAAAGAGCACAAATGTTAAGTGACTCAAACTGTAAACAAACTCTCTAAATGTTAACAAAGTCTACAAATGTAGACAGACTATAAATGAAAACAGACTCTAAATGCAAACAGACTAAAAGTGTAAACAAAGACTACAAATATAAACAGACTCTAAATGGAAACAGACTACAAATGTAATCAAAAACTACAAACGCAAACCAACACTCTAAATGTAAACAAACACTACAAATGTAAACAAAACAAAAAGTAAACAAATACTACAAATATAAACAACGACTACATATGTGAACAAAACTAAATGTAAACAAATACTAGAAATATAAACAAAGACTCTAAATGTAAGCAAAGACTGCAAACGTATATAAAAACTCTAAATGGAAAAAAATAATAAAAATGTAAACAAAGACTCTAAATGTAATAAAAAAATCTGGGTATAAACAAAGACTACAAATGAAAACAGACTCTAAATACAAACAAAGTCTAAAAATAAAAACAAAGTCTCTAAATGTAAACAAAGGCTAAAAATGTAAACAAAGACGACAAATGTAAACAAAGGGACTAAATGTAAACACTTTAAATGTAAACAAAGACTACATATGTAAACAAAGAATTTAAATGTAAATAAAGACTTCAAATGTAAACAAAGACCTTAAATGTAAACAGACTCTAAATGAAAACAAAGACTAAAAATGTAATCAAAGACTACAAACGTAAACAAAGACTCTAAATGTAAAGAAGGTCTCTAAATGCAAACAAAGATTAAAAATGTAAACAAAGACTACAAATGTAAACAAAGACTACAAACGTAAACTAACACTGTAAATGTAAACAAAGACTACAAATGTTAACAAAACTAAAAGTAAACAAATACTACAAATATAAAGAACGACTACAAATGTAAACAAAACTAAATGTAAACAAATACTAGAAATATAAACAAAGACTCTAAATGTAAGCAAAGACTGCAAACGTAAACAAAAACTCTAAATAGAAAAAAATAATAAAAATGTAAACAAAGACTCTAAATGTAATAAAAAAAATCTGGGTATAAACAAAGACTACAAATGAAAACAGACTCTAAATGAAAACAAAGACTAAAAATGTAATCAAAGACTACAAACGTAAACAAAGACTCTAAATGTAAAGAGGGTCTCTAAATGCAAACAAAGATTAAAAATGTAAACAAAGACTACAAATGTAAACAAAGACTACAAACGTAAACTAACACTCTAAATGTAAACAAAGACTACAAATGTTAACAAAACTAAAAGTAAACAAATACTACAAATATAAAGAACGACTACAAATGTAAACAAAACTAAATGTAAACAAATACTAGAAATATAAACAAAGATTCTAAATGTAACTCTTGGTGTAAACAAGGACTCTAGGTGTAAAAAAGGACTACAAATGTAAACAAAGTCTCTAAATATAAACAAAGTCTAAATGTAAACAAAGACTACAAGTGTCAACAAAGACTACAAATGTAAACAAAAACTCTAAATGTAAACAGTCTCTCTAAATGTAAACAAAGACTACAAATATAAACGGACTCTAAATGTAAACAAAGTCTCTAAATTTAAACGAAGAATACAAATGTAAACAAAGACTATAAATGTTAAGAAAGTTTACAACAGTAAACAAAGACTACAAATGTAAACAAAGACACTAAACGTAAACAGACTCTAAGTGTAAACAGACAACAAATGTAAACAAAGCCTTTAAATATAAACAAAGTATCTAAATGTAAGCAGACTACAAATGTAAAAAAAAGAATACAAATGTAAACAAAGAGCACAAATGTTAAGTGACTCAAACTGTAAACAATCTGTCTAAATGTAAACAAAGTCTACAAATGTAAACAGTCTATAAATGAAAATAGACTCTAAATGCAAACAGACTAAAAATGTAAACAAAGACTACAAATATAAAGACTCTAAATGGAAACAGACTACAAATGTAAACAAAAACTACAAACGTAAACTAACACTCTAAATGTAAACAAAGACTACAAATGTAAACAAAACTAAAAGTAAACAAATACTACAAATATAAACAATGACTACATATGTAAACAAAACTAAATGTAAACAAATACTAGAAATATTTACAAAGACGCTAAATGTAACCAAAGTCTGCAAACGTAAACAAAGTCTCTAAATGGAAACAAAAAATAGAAACGTAAACAAAGACTGTAAATGTAATAAAAAACTCTGGGTATAAACAAGGACTCTAGGTGTAAACAAGGACTACAAACGTAAACAGACTCTAAATGTAAACAAAGTCTAAAAATAAAAACAAAGACTCTAAATGTAAACAAAGGCTAAAAATGTAAACAAAGACTACAAATGTAAACAAAGACCTTAAATGTAAACAGACTCTTAATGAAAATAAAGACTAAAAATGTAAACAAAGACTCTAAATGTAAAGATGGTCTCTAAATGCAAACAAAGATTACAAATGTAAACAAAAACTACAAATGTAAACAAAGACTACAAATATAAACAAAAACTCTAAATGGTAACAGACTACAAATGTAAACAAAAACTACAAACGTAAACTAACACTCTAAATGTAAACAAAGACTACAATTGTAAACAAAGACTGCAAACGTAAACAAAGACTCTAAATGTAAACAAATAATAAAAATGTAAACAAAGACTCTAAATGTAATAAAAAACTCTGGGTATAAACAAGGACTCTAGGTGTAAACAAGGACTACAAATGTAAACAGAATCTAAATGTAAACAAAGTCTAAAAATAAAAACAAAGACTCTAAATGTAAACAAAGGATAAAAATGTACACAAAGACTACAAATGTAAACAAAGGCTCTAAATGTAAACAAACACGCTATATGTAAACAAAGACTACAAATGTAAACAAAGCCTAGTAATATAAACAAAGTATCTAAACGTAAGCAGACTACAAATGTAAACAAAGACACTAAACGTAAACAAAAACTGCAAACGTAAACAGACTCTAAGTGTAAACAGACAACAAATGTAAACAAAGCCTCGTAATATAAACAAAGTATCTAAATGTAAGCAGAATACAAATGTAAACAAAGAATACAAATGTAAACAAAGAGTACAGATGTTAAGTGACTCAAACTGTAAACAAAGTCTCTAAATGTAAACAAAGGCTAAAAATGTAAACAAAGACTACAAATGTAAACAAAGGGACTAAATGTAAACACTTTAAATGTAAACAAAGACTACATATGTAAACAAAGAATTTAAATGTAAATAAAGACTACAAATGTAAACAAAGACCTTAAATGTAAACAGACTCTAAATGAAAACAAAGACTAAAAATGTAAACAAAGACTACAAACGTAAACAAAGACTCTAAATGTAAAGAAGGTCTCTAAATGCAAACAAAGATTAAAAATGTAAACAAAGACTACAAATGTAAACAAAGACTACAAATATAAACAGACTCTAAATGGAAACAGACTACAAATGTAAACACAAACTACAAACGTAAACTAACACTCTAAATGTAAACAAAGACTACAAATGTTAACAAAACTAAAAGTAAACAAATACTACAAATATAAAGAACGACTACAAATGTAAACAAAACTAAATGTAAACAAATACTAGAAATATAAACAAAGACTCTAAATGTAACCAAAAACTCTTGGTGTAAACAAGGACTCTAGGTGTAAAAAAGGACTACAAATGTAAACAAAGTCTCTAAATGTAAACAAAGACTACAAGTGTCAACAAAGACTACAAATGTAAACAAAAACTCTACATGTAAACAGACTCTCTAAATGTAAACAAAGTCTCTAAATTTAAACAAAGAATACAAATATGTAAACAAAGACTATAAATGTTAAGAAAGTTTACAACTGTAAACAAAGACTACAAATGTAAACAAAGACACTAAACGTAAACAAAAACTACAAACGTAAACAGACTCTAAGTGTAAACAGACAACAAATGTAAACAAAGCCTCTAAATATAAACAAAGTATCTAAACGTAAGCAGACTACAAATGTAAACAAAGAATACAAATGTAAACAAAGACACTAAATGTAACTCTAAATGTAAACAAAGTCACTAAATTTAAACAAAGAATACAAATGTAAACAAAGACTATAAATGTTACGAAAGTTTACAACTGTAAACAAAGACTACAAATGTAAACAAAGACACTAAACGTAAACAAAAACTACAAACGTAAACAGACTCTAAGTGTAAACAGACAACAAATGTAAACAAAGCCTCTAAATATAAAGAAAGTACCTAAATGTAAGCAGACTTCAAATGTAAACAAAGAATACAAATGTAAACAAAGAGCACAAATGTTAAGTGACTCAAACTGTAAACAAACTCTCTAAATGTTAACAAAGTCTACAAATGTAGACAGACTATAAATGAAAACAGACTCTAAATGCAAACAGACTAAAAGTGTAAACAAAGACTACAAATATAAACAGACTCTAAATGGAAACAGACTACAAATGTAATCAAAAACTACAAACGCAAACCAACACTCTAAATGTAAACAAACACTACAAATGTAAACAAAACAAAAAGTAAACAAATACTACAAATATAAACAACGACTACATATGTGAACAAAACTAAATGTAAACAAATACTAGAAATATAAACAAAGACTCTAAATGTAAGCAAAGACTGCAAACGTATATAAAAACTCTAAATGGAAAAAAATAATAAAAATGTAAACAAAGACTCTAAATGTAATAAAAAAATCTGGGTATAAACAAAGACTACAAATGAAAACAGACTCTAAATACAAACAAAGTCTAAAAATAAAAACAAAGTCTCTAAATGTAAACAAAGGCTAAAAATGTAAACAAAGACGACAAATGTAAACAAAGGGACTAAATGTAAACACTTTAAATGTAAACAAAGACTACATATGTAAACAAAGAATTTAAATGTAAATAAAGACTTCAAATGTAAACAAAGACCTTAAATGTAAACAGACTCTAAATGAAAACAAAGACTAAAAATGTAATCAAAGACTACAAACGTAAACAAAGACTCTAAATGTAAAGAAGGTCTCTAAATGCAAACAAAGATTAAAAATGTAAACAAAGACTACAAATGTAAACAAAGACTACAAACGTAAACTAACACTGTAAATGTAAACAAAGACTACAAATGTTAACAAAACTAAAAGTAAACAAATACTACAAATATAAAGAACGACTACAAATGTAAACAAAACTAAATGTAAACAAATACTAGAAATATAAACAAAGACTCTAAATGTAAGCAAAGACTGCAAACGTAAACAAAAACTCTAAATAGAAAAAAATAATAAAAATGTAAACAAAGACTCTAAATGTAATAAAAAAAATCTGGGTATAAACAAAGACTACAAATGAAAACAGACTCTAAATGAAAACAAAGACTAAAAATGTAATCAAAGACTACAAACGTAAACAAAGACTCTAAATGTAAAGAGGGTCTCTAAATGCAAACAAAGATTAAAAATGTAAACAAAGACTACAAATGTAAACAAAGACTACAAACGTAAACTAACACTCTAAATGTAAACAAAGACTACAAATGTTAACAAAACTAAAAGTAAACAAATACTACAAATATAAAGAACGACTACAAATGTAAACAAAACTAAATGTAAACAAATACTAGAAATATAAACAAAGATTCTAAATGTAACTCTTGGTGTAAACAAGGACTCTAGGTGTAAAAAAGGACTACAAATGTAAACAAAGTCTCTAAATATAAACAAAGTCTAAATGTAAACAAAGACTACAAGTGTCAACAAAGACTACAAATGTAAACAAAAACTCTAAATGTAAACAGTCTCTCTAAATGTAAACAAAGACTACAAATATAAACGGACTCTAAATGTAAACAAAGTCTCTAAATTTAAACGAAGAATACAAATGTAAACAAAGACTATAAATGTTAAGAAAGTTTACAACAGTAAACAAAGACTACAAATGTAAACAAAGACACTAAACGTAAACAGACTCTAAGTGTAAACAGACAACAAATGTAAACAAAGCCTTTAAATATAAACAAAGTATCTAAATGTAAGCAGACTACAAATGTAAAAAAAAGAATACAAATGTAAACAAAGAGCACAAATGTTAAGTGACTCAAACTGTAAACAATCTGTCTAAATGTAAACAAAGTCTACAAATGTAAACAGTCTATAAATGAAAATAGACTCTAAATGCAAACAGACTAAAAATGTAAACAAAGACTACAAATATAAAGACTCTAAATGGAAACAGACTACAAATGTAAACAAAAACTACAAACGTAAACTAACACTCTAAATGTAAACAAAGACTACAAATGTAAACAAAACTAAAAGTAAACAAATACTACAAATATAAACAATGACTACATATGTAAACAAAACTAAATGTAAACAAATACTAGAAATATTTACAAAGACGCTAAATGTAACCAAAGTCTGCAAACGTAAACAAAGTCTCTAAATGGAAACAAAAAATAGAAACGTAAACAAAGACTGTAAATGTAATAAAAAACTCTGGGTATAAACAAGGACTCTAGGTGTAAACAAGGACTACAAACGTAAACAGACTCTAAATGTAAACAAAGTCTAAAAATAAAAACAAAGACTCTAAATGTAAACAAAGGCTAAAAATGTAAACAAAGACTACAAATGTAAACAAAGACCTTAAATGTAAACAGACTCTTAATGAAAATAAAGACTAAAAATGTAAACAAAGACTCTAAATGTAAAGATGGTCTCTAAATGCAAACAAAGATTACAAATGTAAACAAAAACTACAAATGTAAACAAAGACTACAAATATAAACAAAAACTCTAAATGGAAACAGACTACAAATGTAAACAAAAACTACAAACGTAAACTAACACTCTAAATGTAAACAAAGACTACAATTGTAAACAAAGACTGCAAACGTAAACAAAGACTCTAAATGTAAACAAATAATAAAAATGTAAACAAAGACTCTAAATGTAATAAAAAACTCTGGGTATAAACAAGGACTCTAGGTGTAAACAAGGACTACAAATGTAAACAGAATCTAAATGTAAACAAAGTCTAAAAATAAAAACAAAGACTCTAAATGTAAACAAAGGATAAAAATGTACACAAAGACTACAAATGTAAACAAAGGCTCTAAATGTAAACAAACACGCTATATGTAAACAAAGACTACAAATGTAAACAAAGACCCCAAATGGAACTCTAAATGTAAACAAAAAATGAAAATGTAAACAAACTACAAATGTAAACAAAACTAAAAGTAAACAAATACTACAAATATAAACAACGACTACAAATGTAAACAAAACTAAATGTAAACAAATACTAGAAATATAAACAAAGACTCTAAATGTAACCAAACAGTCTTGGTGTAAACAAGGACTCTTGGTGTAAAAAAGGACTACAAATGTAAACAAAGTCTCTAAATATAAACAAAGTCTAAATGTAAACAAAGACTACAAGTGTAAACAAAAACTCTACATGTAAACATTATCTCTAAATGTAAACAAAGACTAAAAATATAAACGGACTCCAAATGTAAACAAAGTCTCTAAATTTAAACAAAGAATACAAATGTAAACAAAGACTCTAAATGTTAAGAAAGTCTACAACTGTAAACAAAGACTACAAATGTAAACAAAGCACTAAACGTAAACAAAAACTACAAACGTAAACAGACTCTAAGTGTAAACAGACAACAAATGTAAACAAAGCCTCGTAATATAAACAAAGTATCTAAGTGTAAGCAGAATACAAATGTAAACAAAGAGCACAAATGTAAACAAAGAGCACAAATGTTAAGTGACTCAAACTGTAAACAAACTCTCTAAATGTAAACAAAGTCTACAAATGTAAACAAAGACTGCAAACGTAAACAAAAACTCTAAATGGAAACAAATAATAAAAATGTAAACAAAGACTCTAAATGTAATAAAAAAAACTGGGTATAAACAAGGACTACAAATGTAAACTGACTCTAAATGTAAACAAAAGCTAAAAATGTAAACAAAGACTACAAATGTAATCAAAGGGACTAAATGTAAACACTCTAAATGTAAACAAAGACTACATATGTAAACAAAGAATTTAAATGTAAATAAAGACTACAAATGTAAACAAAGACTACAGACATAAACACTCTAAATGTAAAGAAGGTCTCTAAATGCAAACAAAGATTACAAATGTAAACAAAGACTACGAATGTAAACAAAGACTACAAATATAAACAGACTCTAAATGGAAACAGACTACAAATGTAAACAAAAACTATAAACGTAAACTAACACTCTATATGTAAACAGACAACAAATGTAAACAAAACTAAAAGTGAACAAATACTACAAATATAAACAACAACAACAAATGTAAACAAAACTAAATGTAAACAAGTACTAGAAATATAAACAAAGACTCTAAATGTAACCAAAGACTGCAAACGTAAACAAAGACTACAAACGTAAACAAAGACTACAAATGTAAAGAAGTTCTCTAAATGCAAACAAAGATTACAAATGTAAACAAAAACTACAAATGTAAACAAAGGCTACAAATATAAACAAAAACTGTAAATGGAAAGAGACTACAAATGTAAACAAAAACTACAAACGTAAGCTAACACTCTAAATGTAAACAAAGACTACAAATGTAAACAAAGACTGCAAACGTAAACAAAGACTCTAAATGTAAACAAATAATAAAAATGTAAACAAAGATTCTAAATGTAATAAAAAACTCTAGGTATAAACAAGGACTCTAGGTGTAAACAAGGACTACAAATGTAAACAGACTCTAAATGTAAACAAAGGATAAAAATGTAAACAAAGACTACAAATGTAAACAAAGGCTCTAAATGTAAACAAACACGCTATATGTAAACAAAGACTACAAATGTAAACAAAGACCCCAAATGGAACTCTAAATGTAAATAAAAAATGAAAATGTAAACAGACTACAAATGTAAACAAAACTAAAAGTAAACAAATACTAGAAATGTAAACAACGACTACAAATGTAAACAAAACTAAATGTAAACAAATACTAGAAATATAAACAAAGATTCTAAATGTAACCAAAAACTCTTGGTGTAAACAAGGACTCTAGGTGTAAAAAAGGACTACAAATGTAAAGAAAGTCTCTAAATATACACAAAGTCTAAATTTAAACAAAGACTACAAGTGTAAACAAAGACTACAAATGTAAACAAAAACTCTACATGTAAACAATCTCTCTAAATGTAAACAAAGACTACAAATATAAACGGACTATAAATGTAAACAAAGTCACTAAATTTAAACAAAGAATACAAATGTAAACAAAGACTATAAATGTTACGAAAGTTTACAACTGTAAACAAAGACTACAAATGTAAACAAAGACACTAAACGTAAACAAAAACTACAAATGTAAACAGACTCTAAGTGTAAACAGACAACAAATGTAAACAAAGCCTCTAAATATAAACAAAGTACCTAAATGTAAGCAGACTTCAAATGTAAACAAAGAATACAAATGTAAACAAAGAGCACAAATGTTAAGTGACTCAAACTGTAAACAAACTCTCTAAATGTAAACAAAGTCTACAAATGTAGACAGACTATAAATGAAAACAGACTCTAAATGCAAACAGACTAAAAGAGTATACAAAGACTACAAATATAAACAGACTCTAAATGGAAACAGACTACAAATGTAAACAAAAACTACAAACGTAAACCAACACTCTAAATGTAAACAAACACTACAAATGTAAACAAAACTAAAAGTAAACTAATACTACAAATATAAACAACGACTACAAATGTGAACAAAACTAAATGTAAACAAATACTAGAAATATAAACAAAGACTCTAAATGTAAGCAAAGACTGCAAACGTAAACAAAACCTCTAAAAAAAATAATAAAAATGTAAACAAAGACTCTAAATGTAATAAAAAAAATCTGGGTATAAACAAAGACTACAAATGAAAACAGACTCTAAATACAAACAAAGTCTAAAAATAAAAACAAAGTCTCTAAATGTAAACAAAGGCTAAAAATGTAAACAAAGACTACAAATGTAAACAAAGGGACTAAATGTAAACACTTTAAATGTAAACAAAGACTACATATGTAAACAAAGAATTTAAATGTAAATAAAGACTACAAATGTAAACAAAGACCTTAAATGTAAACAGACTCTAAATGAAAACAAAGACTAAAAATGTAAACAAAGACTACAAACGTAAACAAAGACTCTAAATGTAAAGAAGGTCTCTAAATGCAAACAAAGATTAAAAATGTAAACAAAGACTACAAATATAAACAGACTCTAAATGGAAACAGACTACAAATGTAAACAAAAACTACAAACGTAAACTAACACTCTAAATGTAAACAAAAACTACAAATGTTAACAAAACTAAAAGTAAACAAATACTACAAATATAAAGAACGACTACAAATGTAAACAAAACTAAATGTAAACAAATACTAGAAATATAAACAAAGACTCTAACTGTAACCAAAAACTCTTGGTGTAAAGAAAGACTCTAGGTGTAAAAAAGGACTACAAATGTAAACAAAGTCTCTAAATATAAACAAAGTCTAAATGTAAACAAAGACTACAAGTGTCAACAAAGACTACAAATGTAAACAAAAACTCTACATGCAAACAGTCTCTCTAAATGTAAACAAAGACTACAAATATAAACGGACTCTAAATGTAAGCAAAGTCTCTAAATTTAAACAAAGAATACAAGTGTGAACAAAGACTATAAATGTTAAGAAAGTTTACAACTGTAAACAAAGTCTACAAATGTAAACAAAGACACTAAACGTAAACAAAAACTACAAACGTAAACAGACTCTAAGTGTAAACAGACAACAAATGTAAACAAAGCCTTTAAATATAAACAAAGTATCTAAATGTAAGCAGACTACAAATGTAAACAAAGAATACAAATGTAAACAAAGAGCACAAATGTTAAGTGACTCAAACTGTAAACAAACTGTCTAAATGTAAACAAAGTCTACAAATGTAAACAATCTATAAATGAAAATAGACTCTAAATGCAAACAGACTAAAAATGTAAACAAAGACTACAAATATAAAGACTCTAAATGGAAACAGACTACAAATGTAAACAAAAACTACAAACGGAAACTAACACTCTAAATGTAAACAAAGACTACAAATGTAAACAAAACTAAAAGTAAACAAATACTACAAATATAAACAAAGACTACAAATGTAAACAAAGTCTCTAAATGTAAACAAACACGCTATATGTAAACAAAGACTACAAATGTAAACAAAGACACTAAATGGAACTCTAAATGTAAACAAATAAAAATGTAAACAAAGACTACAAATGTAAAGAAAGACCTTAAATATAAACAGACTCTTAATGAAAAGAAAGTCTAAAAATGTAAACAAAGACTCTAAAAGTAAAGATGGTGTCTAAATGCAAACAAAGATCACAAATGTAAACAAAAACTACAAATGTAAACAAAGACTACAAATATAAACAAAAACTCTAAATGGAAACAGACTACAAATGTAAATAAAAACTACAAACGTAAACTAAAACTCTAAATGTAAACAAAGACTACAAATGTAAACAAAGACTGCAAACGTAAACAAAGACTCTAAATGTAAACAAATAATAAAAATGTTAACAAAGACTCTAAATGTAATAAAAAACTCTGGGTATAAAAAAGGACTCTAGGTGTAAACAAGGACTACAAATGTAAACAGACTCTAAATGTAAACAAAGTCTAAAAATAAAAACAAAGACTCTAAATGTAAACAAAGGATAAAAATGTAAACAAAGACTACAAATGTAAACAAAGGCTCTAAATGTAAACAAACACGCTATATGTAAACAAAGACTACAAATGTAAACAAAGACCCCAAATGGAACTCTAAATGTAAACAAAAAATGAAAATGTAAGCAGACTACAAATGTCAACAAAACTAAAAGTAAACAAATACTAGAAATGTAAACAACGACTACAAATGTAAACAAAACTAAATGTAAACAAATACTAGAAATATAAACAAAGATTCTAAATGTAACCAAAAACTCTTGGTGTAAACAAGGACTCTAGGTGTAAAAAAGGACTACAAATGTAAACAAAGTCTCTAAATATAAACAAAGTCTAAATGTAAACAAAGACTACAAGTGTAAACAAAGACTACAAATGTAAACAAAAACTCTACATGTAAACAATCTCTCTAAATGTAAACAAAGACTACAAATATAAACGGACTATAAATGTAAACAAAGTCACTAAATTTAAACAAAGAATACAAATGTAAACAAAGACTATAAATGTTACGAAAGTTTGCAACTGTAAACAAAGACTACAAATGTAAACAAAGACACTAAACGTAAACAAAGACTACAAATGTAAACAGACTCTAAGTGTAAACAGACAACAAATGTAAACAAAGCCTCTAAATATAAACAAAGTACCTAAATGTAAGCAGACTTCAAATGTAAACAAAGAGCACAAATGTTAAGTGACTCAAACTGTAAACAAACTCTCTAAATGTAAACAAAGTCTACAAATGTAGACAGACTATAAATGAAAACAGACTCTAAATGCAAACAGACTAAAAGAGTATACAAAGACTACAAGAATAAACAGACTCTAAATGGAAACAGACTACAAATGTAAACAAAAACTACAAACGTAAACCAACACTCTAAATGTAAACAAACACTACAAATGTAAACAAAACTAAAAGTAAACTAATACTACAAATATAAACAACGACTACAAATGTGAACAAAACTAAATGTAAACAAATACTAGAAATATAAACAAAGACTCTAAATGTAAGCAAAGACTGCAAACGTAAACAAAAACTCTAAATAGAAAAAAATAATAAAAATGTAAACAAAGACTCTAAATGTAATAAAAAAAATCTGGGTATAAACAAAGACTACAAATGAAAACAGACTCTAAATACAAACAAAGTCTAAAAATAAAAACAAAGTCTCTAAATGTAAACAAAGGCTAAAAATGTAAACAAAGACTACAAATGTAAACAAAGGGACTAAATGTAAACACTTTAAATGTAAACAAAGACTACATATGTAAACAAAGAATTTAAATGTAAATAAAGACTACAAATGTAAACAAAGACCTTAAATGTAAACAGACTCTAAATGAAAACAGACTAAAAATGTAAACAAAGACTACAAACGTAAACAAAGACTCTAAATGTAAAGAAGGTCTCTAAATGCAAACAAAGATTAAAAATGTAAACAAAGACTACAAATATAAACAGACTCTAAATGGAAACAGACTACTAATGTAAACAAAAACTACAAACGTAAACTAACACTCTAAATGTAAACAAAGACTACAAATGTTAACAAAACTAAAAGTAAACAAATACTACAAATATAAAGAACGACTACAAATGTAAACAAAACTAAATGTAAACAAATACTAGAAATATAAACAAAGACTCTAAATGTAACCAAAAACTCTTGGTGTAAAGAAGGACTCTAGGTGTAAAAAAGGACTACAAATGTAAACAAAGTCTCTAAATATAAACAAAGTCTAAATGTAAACAAAGACTACAAGTGTCAACAAAGACTACAAATGTAAACAAAAACTCTACATGCAAACAGTCTCTCTAAATGTAAACAAAGACTACAAATATAAACGGTCTCTAAATGTAAGCAAAGTCTCTAAATTTAAACAAAGAATACAAGTGTGAACAAAGACTATAAATGTTAAGAAAGTTTACAACTGTAAACAAAGACTACAAATGTAAACAAAGACACTAAACGTAAACAAAAACTACAAACGTAAACAGACTCTAAGTGTAAACAGACAACAAATGTAAACAAAGCCTTTAAATATAAACAAAGTATCTAAATGTAAGCAGACTACAAATGTAAACAAAGAATACAAATGTAAACAAAGAGCACAAATGTTAAGTGACACAAACTGTAAACAAACTGTCTAAATGTAAACAAAGTCTACAAATGTAAACAATCTATAAATGAAAATAGACTCTAAATGCAAACAGACTAAAAATGTAAACAAAGACTACAAATATAAAGACTCTAAATGGAAACAGACTACAAATGTAAACAAAAACTACAAACGGAAACTAACACTCTAAATGTAAACAAAGACTACAAATGTAAACAAAACTAAAAGTAAACAAATACTACAAATATAAACAAAGACTACAAATGTAAACAAAGGCTCTAAATGTAAACAAACACGCTATATGTAAACAAAGACTACAAATGTAAACAAAGACACTAAATGGAACTCTAAATGTAAACAAATAAAAATGTAAACAAAGACTACAAATGTAAAGAAAGACCTTAAATATAAACAGACTCTTAATGAAAAGAAAGACTAAAAATGTAAACAAAGACTCTAAAAGTAAAGATGGTGTCTAAATGCAAACAAAGATTACAAATGTAAACAAAAACTACAAATGTAAACAAAGACTACAAATATAAACAAAAACTCTAAATGGAAACAGACTACAAATGTAAACAAAAACTACAAACGTAAACTAACACTCTAAATGTAAACAAAGACTACAATTGTGAACAAAGACTGCAAACGTAAACAAAGACTCTAAATGTAAACAAATAATAAAAATGTAAACAAAGACTCTAAATGTAATAAAAAACTCTGGGTATAAACAAGGACTCTAAATGTAATAAAAAACTCTGGGTATAAACAAGGACTCTAGGTGTAAACAAGGACTACAAATGTAAACAGAATCTAAATGTAAACAAAGTCTAAAAATAAAAACAAAGACTCTAAATGTAAACAAAGGATAAAAATGTACACAAAGACTACAAATGTAAACAAAGGCTCTAAATGTAAACAAACACGCTATATGTAAACAAAGACTACAAATGTAAACAAAGACCCCAAATGGAACTCTAAATGTAAACAAAAAATGAAAATGTAAACAGACTACAAATGTAAACAAAACTAAAAGTAAACAAATACTACAAATATAAACAACGACTACAAATGTAAACAAAACTAAATGTAAACAAATACTAGAAATATAAAAAAAGACTCTAAATGTAACCAAAAAGTCTTGGTGTAAACAAGGACTCTTGGTGTAAAAAAGGACTACAAATGTAAACAAAGTCTCTAAATATAAACAAAGTCTAAATGTAAACAAAGACTACAAGTGTAAACAAAAACTCTACATGCAAACATTATCTCTAAATGTAAACAAAGACTAAAAATATAAACGGACTCCAAATGTAAACAAAGTCTCTAAATTTAAACAAAGAATACAAATGTAAACAAAGACTCTAAATGTTAAGAAAGTCTACAACTGTAAACAAAGACTACAAATGTAAACAAAGACACTAAACGTAAACAAAAACTACAAACGTAAACAGACTCTAAGTGTAAACAGACAACAAATGTAAACAAAGCCTCGTAATATAAACAAAGTATCTAAATGTAAGCAGAATACAAATGTAAACAAAGAGCACAAATGTAAACAAAGAGCACAAATGTTAAGTGACTCAAACTGTAAACAAACTCTCTAAATGTAAACAAAGTCTACAAATGTAAACAAAGACTGCAAACGTAAACAAAAACTCTAAATGGAAACAAATAATAAAAATGTAAACAAAGACTCTAAATGTAATAAAAAAAACTGGGTATAAACAAGGACTACAAATGTAAACTGACTCTAAATGTAAACAAAAGCTAAAAATGTAATCAAAGGGACTAAATGTAAACACTCTAAATGTAAACAAAGACTACATATGTAAACAAAGAATTTAAATGTAAATAAAGACTACAAATGTAAACAAAGACTACAGACATAAACACTCTAAATGTAAAGAAGGTCTCTAAATGCAAACAAAGATTACAAATGTAAACAAAGACTACGAATGTAAACAAAGACTACAAATATAAACAGACTCTAAATGGAAACAGACTACAAATGTAAACAAAAACTATAAACGTAAACTAACACTCTATATGTAAACAGACAACAAATGTAAACAAAACTAAAAGTGAACAAATACTACAAATATAAACAACAACAACAAATGTAAACAAAACTAAATGTAAACAAGTACTAGAAATATAAACAAAGACTCTAAATGTAACCAAAGACTGCAAACGTAAACAAAGACTACAAACGTAAACAAAGACTACAAATGTAAAGAAGTTCTCTAAATGCAAACAAAGATTACAAATGTAAACAAAAACTACAAATGTAAACAAAGGCTACAAATATAAACAAAAACTGTAAATGGAAAGAGACTACAAATGTAAACAAAAACTACAAACGTAAGCTAACACTCTAAATGTAAACAAAGACTACAAATGTAAACAAAGACTGCAAACGTAAACAAAGACTCTAAATGTAAACAAATAATAAAAATGTAAACAAAGATTCTAAATGTAATAAAAAACTCTAGGTATAAACAAGGACTCTAGGTGTAAACAAGGACTACAAATGTAAACAGACTCTAAATGTAAACAAAGGATAAAAATGTAAACAAAGACTACAAATGTAAACAAAGGCTCTAAATGTAAACAAACACGCTATATGTAAACAAAGACTACAAATGTAAACAAAGACCCCAAATGGAACTCTAAATGTAAATAAAAAATGAAAATGTAAACAGACTACAAATGTAAACAAAACTAAAAGTAAACAAATACTAGAAATGTAAACAACGACTACAAATGTAAACAAAACTAAATGTAAACAAATACTAGAAATATAAACAAAGATTCTAAATGTAACCAAAAACTCTTGGTGTAAACAAGGACTCTAGGTGTAAAAAAGGACTACAAATGTAAAGAAAGTCTCTAAATATACACAAAGTCTAAATTTAAACAAAGACTACAAGTGTAAACAAAGACTACAAATGTAAACAAAAACTCTACATGTAAACAATCTCTCTAAATGTAAACAAAGACTACAAATATAAACGGACTATAAATGTAAACAAAGTCACTAAATTTAAACAAAGAATACAAATGTAAACAAAGACTATAAATGTTACGAAAGTTTACAACTGTAAACAAAGACTACAAATGTAAACAAAGACACTAAACGTAAACAAAAACTACAAATGTAAACAGACTCTAAGTGTAAACAGACAACAAATGTAAACAAAGCCTCTAAATATAAACAAAGTACCTAAATGTAAGCAGACTTCAAATGTAAACAAAGAATACAAATGTAAACAAAGAGCACAAATGTTAAGTGACTCAAACTGTAAACAAACTCTCTAAATGTAAACAAAGTCTACAAATGTAGACAGACTATAAATGAAAACAGACTCTAAATGCAAACAGACTAAAAGAGTATACAAAGACTACAAATATAAACAGACTCTAAATGGAAACAGACTACAAATGTAAACAAAAACTACAAACGTAAACCAACACTCTAAATGTAAACAAACACTACAAATGTAAACAAAACTAAAAGTAAACTAATACTACAAATATAAACAACGACTACAAATGTGAACAAAACTAAATGTAAACAAATACTAGAAATATAAACAAAGACTCTAAATGTAAGCAAAGACTGCAAACGTAAACAAAACCTCTAAAAAAAAATAATAAAAATGTAAACAAAGACTCTAAATGTAATAAAAAAAATCTGGGTATAAACAAAGACTACAAATGAAAACAGACTCTAAATACAAACAAAGTCTAAAAATAAAAACAAAGTCTCTAAATGTAAACAAAGGCTAAAAATGTAAACAAAGACTACAAATGTAAACAAAGGGACTAAATGTAAACACTTTAAATGTAAACAAAGACTACATATGTAAACAAAGAATTTAAATGTAAATAAAGACTACAAATGTAAACAAAGACCTTAAATGTAAACAGACTCTAAATGAAAACAAAGACTAAAAATGTAAACAAAGACTACAAACGTAAACAAAGACTCTAAATGTAAAGAAGGTCTCTAAATGCAAACAAAGATTAAAAATGTAAACAAAGACTACAAATATAAACAGACTCTAAATGGAAACAGACTACAAATGTAAACAAAAACTACAAACGTAAACTAACACTCTAAATGTAAACAAAAACTACAAATGTTAACAAAACTAAAAGTAAACAAATACTACAAATATAAAGAACGACTACAAATGTAAACAAAACTAAATGTAAACAAATACTAGAAATATAAACAAAGACTCTAACTGTAACCAAAAACTCTTGGTGTAAAGAAAGACTCTAGGTGTAAAAAAGGACTACAAATGTAAACAAAGTCTCTAAATATAAACAAAGTCTAAATGTAAACAAAGACTACAAGTGTCAACAAAGACTACAAATGTAAACAAAAACTCTACATGCAAACAGTCTCTCTAAATGTAAACAAAGACTACAAATATAAACGGACTCTAAATGTAAGCAAAGTCTCTAAATTTAAACAAAGAATACAAGTGTGAACAAAGACTATAAATGTTAAGAAAGTTTACAACTGTAAACAAAGTCTACAAATGTAAACAAAGACACTAAACGTAAACAAAAACTACAAACGTAAACAGACTCTAAGTGTAAACAGACAACAAATGTAAACAAAGACTTTAAATATAAACAAAGTATCTAAATGTAAGCAGACTACAAATGTAAACAAAGAATACAAATGTAAACAAAGAGCACAAATGTTAAGTGACTCAAACTGTAAACAAACTGTCTAAATGTAAACAAAGTCTACAAATGTAAACAATCTATAAATGAAAATAGACTCTAAATGCAAACAGACTAAAAATGTAAACAAAGACTACAAATATAAAGACTCTAAATGGAAACAGACTACAAATGTAAACAAAAACTACAAACGGAAACTAACACTCTAAATGTAAACAAAGACTACAAATGTAAACAAAACTAAAAGTAAACAAATACTACAAATATAAACAAAGACTACAAATGTAAACAAAGGCTCTAAATGTAAACAAACACGCTATATGTAAACAAAGACTACAAATGTAAACAAAGACACTAAATGGAACTCTAAATGTAAACAAATAAAAATGTAAACAAAGACTACAAATGTAAAGAAAGACCTTAAATATAAACAGACTCTTAATGAAAAGAAAGTCTAAAAATGTAAACAAAGACTCTAAAAGTAAAGATGGTGTCTAAATGCAAACAAAGATCACAAATGTAAACAAAAACTACAAATGTAAACAAAGACTACAAATATAAACAAAAACTCTAAATGGAAACAGACTACAAATGTAAATAAAAACTACAAACGTAAACTAAAACTCTAAATGTAAACAAAGACTACAAATGTAAACAAAGACTGCAAACGTAAACAAAGACTCTAAATGTAAACAAATAATAAAAATGTTAACAAAGACTCTAAATGTAATAAAAAACTCTGGGTATAAAAAAGGACTCTAGGTGTAAACAAGGACTACAAATGTAAACAGACTCTAAATGTAAACAATGTCTAAAAATAAAAACAAAGACTCTAAATGTAAACAAAGGATAAAAATGTAAACAAAGACTACAAATGTAAACAAAGGCTCTAAATGTAAACAAACACGCTATATGTAAACAAAGACTACAAATGTAAACAAAGACCCCAAATGGAACTCTAAATGTAAACAAAAAATGAAAATGTAAGCAGACTACAAATGTAAACAAAACTAAAAGTAAACAAATACTACAAATATAAACAACGACTACAAAAGTAAACAAAACTAAATGTAAACAAATACTAGAAATATAAACAGACTCTAAATGTAACCAAAAACTCTTGGTGTAAACAAGGACTCTTGGTGTAAAAAAGGACTACAAATGTAAACAAAGTCTTTAAATATAAACAAAGTCTAAATGTAAACAAAGACTACAAGTGTAAACAAAAACTCTACATGTAAACATTATCTCTAAATGTAAACAAAGACTAAAAATATAAACGGACTCCAAATGTAAACAAAGTCTCTAAATTTAAACAAAGAATACAAATGTAAACAAAGACTCTAAATGTTAAGAAAGTCTACAACTGTAAACAAAGACTACAAATGTAAACAAAGACACTAAACGTAAACAAAAACTACAAACGTAAACAGACTCTAAGTGTAAACAGACAACAAATGTAAACAAAGCCTCGTAATATAAACAAAGTATCTAAGTGTAAGCAGAATACAAATGTAAACAAAGAGCACAAATGTAAACAAAGAGCACAAATGTTAAGTGACTCAAACTGTAAACAAACTCTCTAAATGTAAACAAAGTCTACAAATGTAAACAAAGACTGCAAACGTAAACAAAAACTCTAAATGGAAACAAATAATAAAAATGTAAACAAAGACTCTAAATGTAATAAAAAAAACTGGGTATAAACAAGGACTACAAATGTAAACTGACTCTAAATGTAAACAAAAGCTAAAAATGTAAACAAAGACTACAAATGTAATCAAAGGGACTAAATGTAAACACTCTAAATGTAAACAAAGACTACATATGTAAACAAAGAATTTAAATGTAAATAAAGACTACAAATGTAAACAAAGACTACAGACATAAACACTCTAAATGTAAAGAAGGTCTCTAAATGCAAACAAAGATTACAAATGTAAACAAAGACTACGAATGTAAACAAAGACTACAAATATAAACAGACTCTAAATGGAAACAGACTACAAATGTAAACAAAAACTATAAACGTAAACTAACACTCTATATGTAAACAGACAACAAATGTAAACAAAACTAAAAGTGAACAAATACTACAAATATAAACAACAACAACAAATGTAAACAAAACTAAATGTAAACAAGTACTAGAAATATAAACAAAGACTCTAAATGTAACCAAAGACTGCAAACGTAAACAAAGACTACAAACGTAAACAAAGACTACAAATGTAAAGAAGTTCTCTAAATGCAAACAAAGATTACAAATGTAAACAAAAACTACAAATGTAAACAAAGGCTACAAATATAAACAAAAACTGTAAATGGAAAGAGACTACAAATGTAAACAAAAACTACAAACGTAAGCTAACACTCTAAATGTAAACAAAGACTACAAATGTAAACAAAGACTGCAAACGTAAACAAAGACTCTAAATGTAAACAAATAATAAAAATGTAAACAAAGATTCTAAATGTAATAAAAAACTCTAGGTATAAACAAGGACTCTAGGTGTAAACAAGGACTACAAATGTAAACAGACTCTAAATGTAAACAAAGGATAAAAATGTAAACAAAGACTACAAATGTAAACAAAGGCTCTAAATGTAAACAAACACGCTATATGTAAACAAAGACTACAAATGTAAACAAAGACCCCAAATGGAACTCTAAATGTAAATAAAAAATGAAAATGTAAACAGACTACAAATGTAAACAAAACTAAAAGTAAACAAATACTAGAAATGTAAACAACGACTACAAATGTAAACAAATCTAAATGTAAACAAATACTAGAAATATAAACAAAGATTCTAAATGTAACCAAAAACTCTTGGTGTAAACAAGGACTCTAGGTGTAAAAAAGGACTACAAATGTAAACAAAGTCTCTAAATATAAACAAAGTCTAAATGTAAACAAAGACTACAAGTGTAAACAAAGACTACAAATGTAAACAAAAACTCTACATGTAAACAATCTCTCTAAATGTAAACAAAGACTACAAATATAAACGGACTATAAATGTAAACAAAGTCACTAAATTTAAACAAAGAATACAAATGTAAACAAAGACTATAAATGTTACGAAAGTTTGCAACTGTAAACAAAGACTACAAATGTAAACAAAGACACTAAACGTAAACAAAGACTACAAATGTAAACAGACTCTAAGTGTAAACAGACAACAAATGTAAACAAAGCCTCTAAATATAAACAAAGTACCTAAATGTAAGCAGACTTCAAATGTAAACAAAGAGGACAAATGTTAAGTGACTCAAACTGTAAACAAACTCTCTAAATGTAAACAAAGTCTACAAATGTAGACAGACTATAAATGAAAACAGACTCTAAATGCAAACAGACTAAAAGAGTATACAAAGACTACAAATATAAACAGACTCTAAATGGAAACAGACTACAAATGTAAACAAAAACTACAAACGTAAACCAACACTCTAAATGTAAACAAACACTACAAATGTAAACAAAACTAAAAGTAAACTAATACTACAAATATAAACAACGACTACAAATGTGAACAAAACTAAATGTAAACAAATACTAGAAATATAAACAAAGACTCTAAATGTAAGCAAAGACTGCAAACGTAAACAAAAACTCTAAATAGAAAAAAATAATAAAAATGTAAACAAAGACTCTAAATGTAATAAAAAAAATCTGGGTATAAACAAAGACTACAAATGAAAACAGACTCTAAATACAAACAAAGTCTAAAAATAAAAACAAAGTCTCTAAATGTAAACAAAGGCTAAAAATGTAAACAAAGACTACAAATGTAAACAAAGGGACTAAATGTAAACACTTTAAATGTAAACAAAGACTACATATGTAAACAAAGAATTTAAATGTAAATAAAGACTACAAATGTAAACAAAGACCTTAAATGTAAACAGACTCTAAATGAAAACAGACTAAAAATGTAAACAAAGACTACAAACGTAAACAAAGACTCTAAATGTAAAGAAGGTCTCTAAATGCAAACAAAGATTAAAAATGTAAACAAAGACTACAAATATAAACAGACTCTAAATGGAAACAGACTACTAATGTAAACAAAAACTACAAACGTAAACTAACACTCTAAATGTAAACAAAGACTACAAATGTTAACAAAACTAAAAGTAAACAAATACTACAAATATAAAGAACGACTACAAATGTAAACAAAACTAAATGTAAACAAATACTAGAAATATAAACAAAGACTCTAAATGTAACCAAAAACTCTTGGTGTAAAGAAGGACTCTAGGTGTAAAAAAGGACTACAAATGTAAACAAAGTCTCTAAATATAAACAAAGTCTAAATGTAAACAAAGACTACAAGTGTCAACAAAGACTACAAATGTAAACAAAAACTCTACATGCAAACAGTCTCTCTAAATGTAAACAAAGACTACAAATATAAACGGTCTCTAAATGTAAGAAAAGTCTCTAAATTTAAACAAAGAATACAAGTGTGAACAAAGACTATAAATGTTAAGAAAGTTTACAACTGTAAACAAAGACTACAAATGTAAACAAAGACACTAAACGTAAACAAAAACTACAAACGTAAACAGACTCTAAGTGTAAACAGACAACAAATGTAAACAAAGCATTTAAATATAAACAAAGTATCTAAATGTAAGCAGACTACAAATGTAAACAAAGAATACAAATGTAAACAAAGAGCACAAATGTTAAGTGACACAAACTGTAAACAAACTGTCTAAATGTAAACAAAGTCTACAAATGTAAACAATCTATAAATGAAAATAGACTCTAAATGCAAACAGACTAAAAATGTAAACAAAGACTACAAATATAAAGACTCTAAATGGAAACAGACTACAAATGTAAACAAAAACTACAAACGGAAACTAACACTCTAAATGTAAACAAAGACTACAAATGTAAACAAAACTAAAAGTAAACAAATACTACAAATATAAACAAAGACTACAAATGTAAACAAAGGCTCTAAATGTAAACAAACACGCTATATGTAAACAAAGACTACAAATGTAAACAAAGACACTAAATGGAACACTAAATGTAAACAAATAAAAATGTAAACAAAGACTACAAATGTAAAGAAAGACCTTAAATATAAACAGACTCTTAATGAAAAGAAAGACTAAAAATGTAAACAAAGACTCTAAAAGTAAAGATCGTGTCTAAATGCAAACAAAGATTACAAATGTAAACAAAAACTACAAATGTAAACAAAGACTACAAATATAAACAAAAACTCTAAATGGAAACAGACTACAAATGTAAACAAAAACTACAAACGTAAACTAACACTCTAAATGTAAACAAAGACTACAATTGTAAACAAAGACTGCAAACGTAAACAAAGACTCTAAATGTAAACAAATAATAAAAATGTAAACAAAGATTCTAAATGTAATAAAAAACTCTGGGTATAAACAAGGACTCTAGGTGTAAACAAGGACTACAAATGTAAACAGAATCTAAATGTAAACAAAGTCTAAAAATAAAAACAAAGACTCTAAATGTAAACAAAGGAAAAAAATGTACACAAAGACTACAAATGTAAAAAAGGCTCTAAATGTAAACAAACACGCTATATGTAAACAAAGACTACAAATGTAAACAAAGACCCCAAATGGAACTCTAAATGTAAACAAAAAATGAAAATGTAAACAGACTACAAATGTAAACAAAACTAAAAGTAAACAAATACTACAAATATAAACAACGACTACAAATGTAAACAAAACTAAATGTAAACAAATACTAGAAATATAAACAAAGACTCTAAATGTAACCAAAAAGTCTTGGTGTAAACAAGGACTCTTGGTGTAAAAAAGGACTACAAATGTAAACAAAGTCTCTAAATATAAACAAAGTCTAAATGTAAACAAAGACTACAAGTGTAAACAAAAACTCTACATGTAAACATTATCTCTAAATGTAAACAAAGACTAAAAATATAAACGGACTCCAAATGTAAACAAAGTCTCTAAATTTAAACAAAGAATACAAATGTAAACAAAGACTCTAAATGTTAAGAAAGTCTACAACTGTAAACAAAGACTACAAATGTAAACAAAGACACTAAACGTAAACAAAAACTACAAACGTAAACAGACTCTAAGTGTAAACAGACAACAAATGTAAACAAAGTCTCGTAATATAAACAAAGTATCTAAATGTAAGCAGAATACAAATGTAAACAAAGAGCACAAATGTAAACAAAGAGCACAAATGTTAAGTGACTCAAACTGTAAACAAACTCTCTAAATGTAAACAAAGTCTACAAATGTAAACAAAGACTGCAAACGTAAACAAAAACTCTAAATGGAAACAAATAATAAAAATGTAAACAAAGACTCTAAATGTAATAAAAAAAACTGGGTATAAACAAGGACTACAAATGTAAACTGACTCTAAATGTAAACAAAAGCTAAAAATGTAAACAAAGACTACAAATGTAATCAAAGGGGCTAAATGTAAACACTCTAAATGTAAACAAAGACTACATATGTAAACAAAGAATTTAAATGTAAATAAAGACTACAAATGTAAACAAAGACTACGAATGTAAACAAAGACTACAAATATAAACAGACTCTAAATGGAAACAGACTACAAATGTAAACAAAAACTATAAACGTAAACTAACACTCTATATGTAAACAGACAACAAATGTAAACAAAACTAAAAGTGAACAAATACTACAAATATAAACAACAACAACAAATGTAAACAAAACTAAATGTAAACAAGTACTAGAAATATAAACAAAGACTCTAAATGTAACCAAAGACTGCAAACGTAAACAAAGACTACAAACGTAAACAAAGACTACAAATGTAAAGAAGTTCTCTAAATGCAAACAAAGATTACAAATGTAAACAAAAACTACAAATGTAAACAAAGGCTACAAATATAAACAAAAACTGTAAATGGAAAGAGACTACAAATGTAAACAAAAACTACAAACGTAAGCTAACACTCTAAATGTAAACAAAGACTACAAATGTAAACAAAGACTGCAAACGTAAACAAAGACTCTAAATGTAAACAAATAATAAAAATGTAAACGAAGATTCTAAATGTAATAAAAAACTCTAGGTATAAACAAGGACTCTAGGTGTAAACAAGGACTACAAATGTAAACAGACTCTAAATGTAAACAAAGGATAAAAATGTAAACAAAGACTACAAATGTAAACAAAGGCTCTAAATGTAAACAAACACGCTATATGTAAACAAAGACTACAAATGTAAACAAAGACCCCAAATGGAACTCTAAATGTAAATAAAAAATGAAAATGTAAACAGACTACAAATGTAAACAAAACTAAAAGTAAACAAATACTAGAAATGTAAACAACGACTACAAATGTAAACAAAACTAAATGTAAACAAATACTAGAAATATAAACAAAGATTCTAAATGTAACCAAAAACTCTTGGTGTAAACAAGGACTCTAGGTGTAAAAAAGGACTACAAATGTAAACAAAGTCTCTAAATATAAACAAAGTCTAAATGTAAACAAAGACTACAAGTGTAAACAAAGACTACAAATGTAAACAAAAACTCTACATGTAAACAATCTCTCTAAATGTAAACAAAGACTACAAATATAAACGGACTATAAATGTAAACAAAGTCACTAAATTTAAACAAAGAATACAAATGTAAAAAGACTATAAATGTTACGAAAGTTTGCAACTGTAAACAAAGACTACAAATGTAAACAAAGACACTAAACGTAAACAAAAACTACAAATGTAAACAGACTCTAAGTGTAAACAGACAACAAATGTAAACAAAGCCTCTAAATATAAACAAAGTACCTAAATGTAAGCAGACTTCAAATGTAAACAAAGAATACAAATGTAAACAAAGAGCACAAATGTTAAGTGACTCAAACTGTAAACAAACTCTCTAAATGTAAACAAAGTCTACAAATGTAGACAGACTATAAATGAAAACAGACTCTAATTGCAAACAGACTAAAAGAGTATACAAAGACTACAAATATAAACAGACTCTAAATGGAAACAGACTACAAATGTAAACAAAAACTACAAACGTAAACCAACACTCTAAATGTAAACAAACACTACAAATGTAAACAAAACTAAAAGTAAACTAATACTACAAATATAAACAACGACTACAAATGTGAACAAAACTAAATGTAAACAAATACTAGAAATATAAACAAAGACTCTAAATGTAAGCAAAGACTGCAAACGTAAACAAAAACTCTAAATAGAAAAAAATAATAAAAATGTAAACAAAGACTCTAAATGTAATAAAAAAAATCTGGGTATAAACAAAGACTACAAATGAAAACAGACTCTAAATACAAACAAAGTCTAAAAATAAAAATAAAGTCTCTAAATGTAAACAAAGGCTAAAAATGTAAACAAAGACTACAAATGTAAACAAAGGGACTAAATGTAAACACTTTAAATGTAAACAAAGACTACATATGTAAACAAAGAATTTAAATGTAAATAAAGACTACAAATGTAAACAAAGACCTTCAATGTAAACAGACTCTAAATGAAAACAAAGTCTAAAAATAAAAACAAAGACTCTAAATGTAAACAAAGGAAAAAAATGTACACAAAGACTACAAATGTAAAAAAGGCTCTAAATGTAAACAAACACGCTATATGTAAACAAAGACTACAAATGTAAACAAAGACCCCAAATGGAACTCTAAATGTAAACAAAAAATGAAAATGTAAACAGACTACAAATGTAAACAAAACTAAAAGTAAACAAATACTACAAATATAAACAACGACTACAAATGTAAACAAAACTAAATGTAAACAAATACTAGAAATATAAACAAAGACTCTAAATGTAACCAAAAAGTCTTGGTGTAAACAAGGACTCTTGGTGTAAAAAAGGACTACAAATGTAAACAAAGTCTCTAAATATAAACAAAGTCTAAATGTAAACAAAGACTACAAGTGTAAACAAAAACTCTACATGTAAACATTATCTCTAAATGTAAACAAAGACTAAAAATATAAACGGACTCCAAATGTAAACAAAGTCTCTAAATTTAAACAAAGAATACAAATGTAAACAAAGACTCTAAATGTTAAGAAAGTCTACAACTGTAAACAAAGACTACAAATGTAAACAAAGACACTAAACGTAAACAAAAACTACAAACGTAAACAGACTCTAAGTGTAAACAGACAACAAATGTAAACAAAGTCTCGTAATATAAACAAAGTATCTAAATGTAAGCAGAATACAAATGTAAACAAAGAGCACAAATGTAAACAAAGAGCACAAATGTTAAGTGACTCAAACTGTAAACAAACTCTCTAAATGTAAACAAAGTCTACAAATGTAAACAAAGACTGCAAACGTAAACAAAAACTCTAAATGGAAACAAATAATAAAAATGTAAACAAAGACTCTAAATGTAATAAAAAAAACTGGGTATAAACAAGGACTACAAATGTAAACTGACTCTAAATGTAAACAAAAGCTAAAAATGTAAACAAAGACTACAAATGTAATCAAAGGGGCTAAATGTAAACACTCTAAATGTAAACAAAGACTACATATGTAAACAAAGAATTTAAATGTAAATAAAGACTACAAATGTAAACAAAGACTACGAATGTAAACAAAGACTACAAATATAAACAGACTCTAAATGGAAACAGACTACAAATGTAAACAAAAACTATAAACGTAAACTAACACTCTATATGTAAACAGACAACAAATGTAAACAAAACTAAAAGTGAACAAATACTACAAATATAAACAACAACAACAAATGTAAACAAAACTAAATGTAAACAAGTACTAGAAATATAAACAAAGACTCTAAATGTAACCAAAGACTGCAAACGTAAACAAAGACTACAAACGTAAACAAAGACTACAAATGTAAAGAAGTTCTCTAAATGCAAACAAAGATTACAAATGTAAACAAAAACTACAAATGTAAACAAAGGCTACAAATATAAACAAAAACTGTAAATGGAAAGAGACTACAAATGTAAACAAAAACTACAAACGTAAGCTAACACTCTAAATGTAAACAAAGACTACAAATGTAAACAAAGACTGCAAACGTAAACAAAGACTCTAAATGTAAACAAATAATAAAAATGTAAACGAAGATTCTAAATGTAATAAAAAACTCTAGGTATAAACAAGGACTCTAGGTGTAAACAAGGACTACAAATGTAAACAGACTCTAAATGTAAACAAAGGATAAAAATGTAAACAAAGACTACAAATGTAAACAAAGGCTCTAAATGTAAACAAACACGCTATATGTAAACAAAGACTACAAATGTAAACAAAGACCCCAAATGGAACTCTAAATGTAAATAAAAAATGAAAATGTAAACAGACTACAAATGTAAACAAAACTAAAAGTAAACAAATACTAGAAATGTAAACAACGACTACAAATGTAAACAAAACTAAATGTAAACAAATACTAGAAATATAAACAAAGATTCTAAATGTAACCAAAAACTCTTGGTGTAAACAAGGACTCTAGGTGTAAAAAAGGACTACAAATGTAAACAAAGTCTCTAAATATAAACAAAGTCTAAATGTAAACAAAGACTACAAGTGTAAACAAAGACTACAAATGTAAACAAAAACTCTACATGTAAACAATCTCTCTAAATGTAAACAAAGACTACAAATATAAACGGACTATAAATGTAAACAAAGTCACTAAATTTAAACAAAGAATACAAATGTAAAAAGACTATAAATGTTACGAAAGTTTGCAACTGTAAACAAAGACTACAAATGTAAACAAAGACACTAAACGTAAACAAAAACTACAAATGTAAACAGACTCTAAGTGTAAACAGACAACAAATGTAAACAAAGCCTCTAAATATAAACAAAGTACCTAAATGTAAGCAGACTTCAAATGTAAACAAAGAATACAAATGTAAACAAAGAGCACAAATGTTAAGTGACTCAAACTGTAAACAAACTCTCTAAATGTAAACAAAGTCTACAAATGTAGACAGACTATAAATGAAAACAGACTCTAATTGCAAACAGACTAAAAGAGTATACAAAGACTACAAATATAAACAGACTCTAAATGGAAACAGACTACAAATGTAAACAAAAACTACAAACGTAAACCAACACTCTAAATGTAAACAAACACTACAAATGTAAACAAAACTAAAAGTAAACTAATACTACAAATATAAACAACGACTACAAATGTGAACAAAACTAAATGTAAACAAATACTAGAAATATAAACAAAGACTCTAAATGTAAGCAAAGACTGCAAACGTAAACAAAAACTCTAAATAGAAAAAAATAATAAAAATGTAAACAAAGACTCTAAATGTAATAAAAAAAATCTGGGTATAAACAAAGACTACAAATGAAAACAGACTCTAAATACAAACAAAGTCTAAAAATAAAAATAAAGTCTCTAAATGTAAACAAAGGCTAAAAATGTAAACAAAGACTACAAATGTAAACAAAGGGACTAAATGTAAACACTTTAAATGTAAACAAAGACTACATATGTAAACAAAGAATTTAAATGTAAATAAAGACTACAAATGTAAACAAAGACCTTCAATGTAAACAGACTCTAAATGAAAACAGACTAAAAATGTAAACAAAGACTACAAACGTAAACAAAGACTCTAAATGTAAAGAAGGTCTCTAAATGCAAACAAAGATTAAAAATGTAAACAAAGACTACAAATATAAACAGATTCTAAATGGAAACAGACTACAAATGTAAACAAAAACTACAAACGTAAACTAACACTCTAAATGTAAACAAAGACTACAAATGTTAACAAAACTAAAAGTAAACAAATACTACAAATATAAAGAACGACTACAAATGTAAACAAAACTAAATGTAAAGAAATACTAGAAATATAAACAAAGACTCTAAATGTAACCAAAAACTCTTGGTGTAAAGAAGGACTCTAGGTGTAAAAAAGGACTACAAATGTAAACAAAGTCTCTAAATATAAACAAAGTCTAAATGTAAACAAAGACTACAAGTGTCAACAAAGACTACAAATGTAAACAAAAACTCTACATGCAAACAGTCTCTCTAAATGTAAACAAAGACTACAAATATAAACGGACTCTAAATGTAAGCAAAGTCTCTAAATTTAAACAAAGAATACAAGTGTGAACAAAGACTATAAATGTTAAGAAAGTTTACAACTGTATACAAAGACTACAAATGTAAACAAAGACACTAAACGTAAACAAAAACTACAAACGTAAACAGACTCTAAGTGTAAACAGACAACAAATGTAAACAAAGCCTTTAAATATAAACAAAGTATCTAAATGTAAGCAGACTACAAATGTAAACAAAGAATACAAATGTAAACAAAGAGCACAAATGTTAAGTGACTCAAACTGTAAACAAACTGTCTAAATGTAAACGAAGTCTACAAATGTAAACAATCTATAAATGAAAATAGACTCTAAATGCAAACAGACTAAAAATGTAAACAAAGACTACAAATATAAAGACTCTAAATGGAAACAGACTACAAATGTAAACAAAAACTACAAACGGAAACTAACACTCTAAATGTAAACAAAGACTACAAATGTAAACAAAACTAAAAGTAAACAAATACTACAAATATAAACAAAGACTACAAATGTAAACAAAGGCTCTAAATGAAACAAACACGCTATATGTAAACAAAGACTACAAATGTAAACAAAGACACTAAATGGAACTCTAAATGTAAACAAATAAAAATGTAAACAAAGACTACAAATGTAAAGAAAGACCTTAAATATAAACAGACTCTTAATGAAAAGAAAGACTAAAAATGTAAACAAAGACTCTAAAAGTAAAGATGGTGTCTAAATGCAAACAAAGATTACAAATGTAAACAAAAACTACAAATGTAAACAAAGACTACAAATATAAACAAAAACTCTAAATGGAAACAGACTACAAATGTAAACAAAAACTACAAACGTAAACTAACACTCTAAATGTAAACAAAGACTACAATTGTAAACAAAGACTGCAAACGTAAACAAAGACTCTAAATGTAAACAAATAATAAAAATGTAAACAAAGACTCTAAATGTAATAAAAAACTCTGGGTATAAACAAGGACTCTAGGTGTAAACAAGGACTACAAATGTAAACAGAATCTAAATGTAAACAAAGTCTAAAAATAAAAACAAAGACTCTAAATGTAAACAAAGGATAAAAATGTACACAAAGACTACAAATGTAAACAAAGGCTCTAAATGTAAACAAACACGCTATATGTAAACAAAGACTACAAATGTAAACAAAGACCCCAAATGGAACTCTAAATGTAAACAAAAAATGAAAATGTAAACAGACTACAAATGTAAACAAAACTAAAAGTAAACAAATACTACAAATATAAACAACGACTACAAATGTAAACAAAACTAAATGTAAACAAATACTAGAAATATAAACAAAGACTCTAAATGTAACCAAAAAGTCTTGGTGTAAACAAGGACTCTTGGTGTAAAAAAGGACTACAAATGTAAACAAAGTCTCTAAATATAAACAAAGTCTAAATGTAAACAAAGACTACAAGTGTAAACAAAAACTCTACATGCAAACATTATCTCTAAATGTAAACAAAGACTAAAAATATAAACGGACTCCAAATGTAAACAAAGTCTCTAAATTTAAACAAAGAATACAAATGTAAACAAAGACTCTAAATGTTAAGAAAGTCTACAACTGTAAACAAAGACTACAAATGTAAACAAAGACACTAAACGTAAACAAAAACTACAAACGTAAACAGACTCTAAGTGTAAACAGACAACAAATGTAAACAAAGCCTCGTAATATAAACAAAGTATCTAAATGTAAGCAGAATACAAATGTAAACAAAGAGCACAAATGTAAACAAAGAGCACAAATGTTAAGTGACTCAAACTGTAAACAAACTCTCTAAATGTAAACAAAGTCTACAAATGTAAACAAAGACTGCAAACGTAAACAAAAACTCTAAATGGAAACAAATAATAAAAATGTAAACAAAGACTCTAAATGTAATAAAAAAAACTGGGTATAAACAAGGACTACAAATGTAAACTGACTCTAAATGTAAACAAAAGCTAAAAATGTAAACAAAGACTACAAATGTAATCAAAGGGACTAAATGTAAACACTCTAAATGTAAACAAAGACTACATATGTAAACAAAGAATTTAAATGTAAATAAAGACTACAAATGTAAACAAAGACTACAGACATAAACACTCTAAATGTAAAGAAGGTCTCTAAATGCAAACAAAGATTACAAATGTAAACAAAGACTACGAATGTAAACAAAGACTACAAATATAAACAGACTCTAAATGGAAACAGACTACAAATGTAAACAAAAACTATAAACGTAAACTAACACTCTATATGTAAACAGACAACAAATGTAAACAAAACTAAAAGTGAACAAATACTACAAATATAAACAACAACAACAAATGTAAACAAAACTAAATGTAAACAAGTACTAGAAATATAAACAAAGACTCTAAATGTAACCAAAGACTGCAAACGTAAACAAAGACTACAAACGTAAACAAAGACTACAAATGTAAAGAAGTTCTCTAAATGCAAACAAAGATTACAAATGTAAACAAAAACTACAAATGTAAACAAAGGCTACAAATATAAACAAAAACTGTAAATGGAAAGAGACTACAAATGTAAACAAAAACTACAAACGTAAGCTAACACTCTAAATGTAAACAAAGACTACAAATGTAAACAAAGACTGCAAACGTAAACAAAGACTCTAAATGTAAACAAATAATAAAAATGTAAACAAAGATTCTAAATGTAATAAAAAACTCTAGGTATAAACAAGGACTCTAGGTGTAAACAAGGACTACAAATGTAAACAGACTCTAAATGTAAACAAAGGCTAAAAATGTAAACAAAGACTACAAATGTAAACAAAGGCTCTAAATGTAAACAAACACGCTATATGTAAACAAAGACTACAAATGTAAACAAAGACCCCAAATGGAACTCTAAATGTAAATAAAAAATGAAAATGTAAACAGACTACAAATGTAAACAAAACTAAAAGTAAACAAATACTAGAAATGTAAACAACGACTACAAATGTAAACAAAACTAAATGTAAACAAATACTAGAAATATAAAAAAAGATTCTAAATGTAACCAAAAACTCTTGGTGTAAACAAGGACTCTAGGTGTAAAAAAGGACTACAAATGTAAAGAAAGTCTCTAAATATACACAAAGTCTAAATGTAAACAAAGACTACAAGTGTAAACAAAGACTACAAATGTAAACAAAAACTCTACATGTAAACAATCTCTCTAAATGTAAACAAAGACTACAAATATAAACGGACTATAAATGTAAACAAAGTCACTAAATTTAAACAAAGAATACAAATGTAAACAAAGACTATAAATGTTACGAAAGTTTACAACTGTAAACAAAGACTACAAATGTAAACAAAGACACTAAACGTAAACAAAAACTACAAATGTAAACAGACTCTAAGTGTAAACAGACAACAAATGTAAACAAAGCCTCTAAATATAAACAAAGTACCTAAATGTAAGCAGACTTCAAATGTAAACAAAGAATACAAATGTAAACAAAGAGCACAAATGTTAAGTGACTCAAACTGTAAACAAACTCTCTAAATGTAAACAAAGTCTACAAATGTAGACAGACTATAAATGAAAACAGACTCTAAATGCAAACAGACTAAAAGAGTATACAAAGACTACAAATATAAACAGACTCTAAATGGAAACAGACTACAAATGTAAACAAAAACTACAAACGTAAACCAACACTCTAAATGTAAACAAACACTACAAATGTAAACAAAACTAAAAGTAAACTAATACTACAAATATAAACAACGACTACAAATGTGAACAAAACTAAATGTAAACAAATACTAGAAATATAAACAAAGACTCTAAATGTAAGCAAAGACTGCAAACGTAAACAAAAACTCTAAATGGAAAAAAATAATAAAAATGTAAACAAAGACTCTAAATGTAATAAAAAAAATCTGGGTATAAACAAAGACTACAAATGAAAACAGACTCTAAATACAAACAAAGTCTAAAAATAAAAACAAAGTCTCTAAATGTAAACAAAGGCTAAAAATGTAAACAAAGACTACAAATGTAAACAAAGGGACTAAATGTAAACACTTTAAATGTAAACAAAGACTACATATGTAAACAAAGAATTTAAATGTAAATAAAGACTACAAATGTAAACAAAGACCTTCAATGTAAACAGACTCTAAATGAAAACAGACTAAAAATGTAAACAAAGACTACAAACGTAAACAAAGACTCTAAATGTAAAGAAGGTCTCTAAATGCAAACAAAGATTAAAAATGTAAACAAAGACTACAAATATAAACAGATTCTAAATGGAAACAGACTACAAATGTAAACAAAAACTACAAACGTAAACTAACACTCTAAATGTAAACAGACTACAAATGTTAACAAAACTAAAAGTAAACAAATACTACAAATATAAAGAACGACTACAAATGTAAACAAAACTAAATGTAAAGAAATACTAGAAATATAAACAAAGACTCTAAATGTAACCAAAAACTCTTGGTGTAAAGAAGGACTCTAGGTGTAAAAAAGGACTACAAATGTAAACAAAGTCTCTAAATATAAACAAAGTCTAAATGTAAACAAAGACTACAAGTGTCAACAAAGACTACAAATGTAAACAAAAACTCTACATGCAAACAGTCTCTCTAAATGTAAACAAAGACTACAAATATAAACGGACTCTAAATGTAAGCAAAGTCTCTAAATTTAAACAAAGAATACAAGTGTGAACAAAGACTATAAATGTTAAGAAAGTTTACAACTGTAAACAAAGACTACAAATGTAAACAAAGACACTAAACGTAAACAAAAACTACAAACGTAAACAGACTCTAAGTGTAAACAGACAACAAATGTAAACAAAGCCTTTAAATATAAACAAAGTATCTAAATGTAAGCAGACTACAAATGTAAACAAAGAATACAAATGTAAACAAAGAGCACAAATGTTAAGTGACTCAAACTGTAAACAAACTGTCTAAATGTAAACAAAGTCTACAAATGTAAACAATCTATAAATGAAAATAGACTCTAAATGCAAACAGACTAAAAATGTAAACAAAGACTACAAATATAAAGACTCTAAATGGAAACAGACTACAAATGTAAACAAAAACTACAAACGGAAACTAACACTCTAAATGTAAACAAAGACTACAAATGTAAACAAAACTAAAAGTAAACAAATACTACAAATATAAACAAAGACTACAAATGTAAACAAAGGCTCTAAATGAAACAAACACGCTATATGTAAACAAAGACTACAAATGTAAACAAAGACACTAAATGGAACTCTAAATGTAAACAAATAAAAATGTAAACAAAGACTACAAATGTAAAGAAAGACCTTAAATATAAACAGACTCTTAATGAAAAGAAAGACTAAAAATGTAAACAAAGACTCTAAAAGTAAAGATGGTGTCTAAATGCAAACAAAGATTACAAATGTAAACAAAAACTACAAATGTAAACAAAGACTACAAATATAAACAAAAACTCTAAATGGAAACAGACTACAAATGTAAAAAAAAACTACAAACGTAAACTAACACTCTAAATGTAAACAAAGACTACAATTGTAAACAAAGACTGCAAACGTAAACAAAGACTCTAAATGTAAACAAATAATAAAAATGTAAACAAAGACTCTAAATGTAATAAAAAACTCTGGGTATAAACAAGGACTCTAGGTGTAAACAAGGACTACAAATGTAAACAGAATCTAAATGTAAACAAAGTCTAAAAATAAAAACAAAGACTCTAAATGTAAACAAAGGATAAAAATGTACACAAAGACTACAAATGTAAACAAAGGCTCTAAATGTAAACAAACACGCTATATGTAAACAAAGACTACAAATGTAAACAAAGACCCCAAATGGAACTCTAAATGTAAACAAAAAATGAAAATGTAAACAGACTACAAATGTAAACAAAACTAAAAGTAAACAAATACTACAAATATAAACAACGACTACAAATGTAAACAAAACTAAATGTAAACAAATACTAGAAATATAAACAAAGACTCTAAATGTAACCAAAAAGTCTTGGTGTAAACAAGGACTCTTGGTGTAAAAAAGGACTACAAATGTAAACAAAGTCTCTAAATATAAACAAAGTCTAAATGTAAACAAAGACTACAAGTGTAAACAAAAACTCTACATGCAAACATTATCTCTAAATGTAAACAAAGACTAAAAATATAAACGGACTCCAAATGTAAACAAAGTCTCTAAATTTAAACAAAGAATACAAATGTAAACAAAGACTCTAAATGTTAAGAAAGTCTACAACTGTAAACAAAGACTACAAATGTAAACAAAGACACTAAACGTAAACAAAAACTACAAACGTAAACAGACTCTAAGTGTAAACAGACAACAAATGTAAACAAAGCCTCGTAATATAAACAAAGTATCTAAATGTAAGCAGAATACAAATGTAAACAAAGAGCACAAATGTAAACAAAGAGCACAAATGTTAAGTGACTCAAACTGTAAACAAACTCTCTAAATGTAAACAAAGTCTACAAATGTAAACAAAGACTGCAAACGTAAACAAAAACTCTAAATGGAAACAAATAATAAAAATGTAAACAAAGACTCTAAATGTAATAAAAAAAACTGGGTATAAACAAGGACTACAAATGTAAACTGACTCTAAATGTAAACAAAAGCTAAAAATGTAAACAAAGACTACAAATGTAATCAAAGGGACTAAATGTAAACACTCTAAATGTAAACAAAGACTACATATGTAAACAAAGAATTTAAATGTAAATAAAGACTACAAATGTAAACAAAGACTACAGACATAAACACTCTAAATGTAAAGAAGGTCTCTAAATGCAAACAAAGATTACAAATGTAAACAAAGACTACGAATGTAAACAAAGACTACAAATATAAACAGACTCTAAATGGAAACAGACTACAAATGTAAACAAAAACTATAAACGTAAACTAACACTCTATATGTAAACAGACAACAAATGTAAACAAAACTAAAAGTGAACAAATACTACAAATATAAACAACAACAACAAATGTAAACAAAACTAAATGTAAACAAGTACTAGAAATATAAACAAAGACTCTAAATGTAACCAAAGACTGCAAACGTAAACAAAGACTACAAACGTAAACAAAGACTACAAATGTAAAGAAGTTCTCTAAATGCAAACAAAGATTACAAATGTAAACAAAAACTACAAATGTAAACAAAGGCTACAAATATAAACAAAAACTGTAAATGGAAAGAGACTACAAATGTAAACAAAAACTACAAACGTAAGCTAACACTCTAAATGTAAACAAAGACTACAAATGTAAACAAAGACTGCAAACGTAAACAAAGACTCTAAATGTAAACAAATAATAAAAATGTAAACAAAGATTCTAAATGTAATAAAAAACTCTAGGTATAAACAAGGACTCTAGGTGTAAACAAGGACTACAAATGTAAACAGACTCTAAATGTAAACAAAGGATAAAAATGTAAACAAAGACTACAAATGTAAACAAAGGCTCTAAATGTAAACAAACACGCTATATGTAAACAAAGACTACAAATGTAAACAAAGACCCCAAATGGAACTCTAAATGTAAATAAAAAATGAAAATGTAAACAGACTACAAATGTAAACAAAACTAAAAGTAAACAAATACTAGAAATGTAAACAACGACTACAAATGTAAACAAAACTAAATGTAAACAAATACTAGAAATATAAACAAAGATTCTAAATGTAACCAAAAACTCTTGGTGTAAACAAGGACTCTAGGTGTAAAAAAGGACTACAAATGTAAAGAAAGTCTCTAAATATACACAAAGTCTAAATTTAAACAAAGACTACAAGTGTAAACAAAGACTACAAATGTAAACAAAAACTCTACATGTAAACAATCTCTCTAAATGTAAACAAAGACTACAAATATAAACGGACTATAAATGTAAACAAAGTCACTAAATTTAAACAAAGAATACAAATGTAAACAAAGACTATAAATGTTACGAAAGTTTACAACTGTAAACAAAGACTACAAATGTAAACAAAGACACTAAACGTAAACAAAAACTACAAATGTAAACAGACTCTAAGTGTAAACAGACAACAAATGTAAACAAAGCCTCTAAATATAAACAAAGTACCTAAATGTAAGCAGACTTCAAATGTAAACAAAGAATACAAATGTAAACAAAGAGCACAAATGTTAAGTGACTCAAACTGTAAACAAACTCTCTAAATGTAAACAAAGTCTACAAATGTAGACAGACTATAAATGAAAACAGACTCTAAATGCAAACAGACTAAAAGAGTATACAAAGACTACAAATATAAACAGACTCTAAATGGAAACAGACTACAAATGTAAACAAAAACTACAAACGTAAACCAACACTCTAAATGTAAACAAACACTACAAATGTAAACAAAACTAAAAGTAAACTAATACTACAAATATAAACAACGACTACAAATGTGAACAAAACTAAATGTAAACAAATACTAGAAATATAAACAAAGACTCTAAATGTAAGCAAAGACTGCAAACGTAAACAAAACCTCTAAAAAAAAATAATAAAAATGTAAACAAAAACTCTAAATGTAATAAAAAAAATCTGGGTATAAACAAAGACTACAAATGAAAACAGACTCTAAATACAAACAAAGTCTAAAAATAAAAACAAAGTCTCTAAATGTAAACAAAGGCTAAAAATGTAAACAAAGACTACAAATGTAAACAAAGGGACTAAATGTAAACACTTTAAATGTAAACAAAGACTACATATGTAAACAAAGAATTTAAATGTAAATAAAGACTACAAATGTAAACAAAGACCTTAAATGTAAACAGACTCTAAATGAAAACAAAGACTAAAAATGTAAACAAAGACTACAAACGTAAACAAAGACTCTAAATGTAAAGAAGGTCTCTAAATGCAAACAAAGATTAAAAATGTAAACAAAGACTACAAATATAAACAGACTCTAAATGGAAACAGACTACAAATGTAAACAAAAACTACAAACGTAAACTAACACTCTAAATGTAAACAAAAACTACAAATGTTAACAAAACTAAAAGTAAACAAATACTACAAATATAAAGAACGACTACAAATGTAAACAAAACTAAATGTAAACAAATACTAGAAATATAAACAAAGACTCTAACTGTAACCAAAAACTCTTGGTGTAAAGAAAGACTCTAGGTGTAAAAAAGGACTACAAATGTAAACAAAGTCTCTAAATATAAACAAAGTCTAAATGTAAACAAAGACTACAAGTGTCAACAAAGACTACAAATGTAAACAAAAACTCTACATGCAAACAGTCTCTCTAAATGTAAACAAAGACTACAAATATAAACGGACTCTAAATGTAAGCAAAGTCTCTAAATTTAAACAAAGAATACAAGTGTGAACAAAGACTATAAATGTTAAGAAAGTTTACAACTGTAAACAAAGTCTACAAATGTAAACAAAGACACTAAACGTAAACAAAAACTACAAACGTAAACAGACTCTAAGTGTAAACAGACAACAAATGTAAACAAAGACTTTAAATATAAACAAAGTATCTAAATGTAAGCAGACTACAAATGTAAACAAAGAATACAAATGTAAACAAAGAGCACAAATGTTAAGTGACTCAAACTGTAAACAAACTGTCTAAATGTAAACAAAGTCTACAAATGTAAACAATCTATAAATGAAAATAGACTCTAAATGCAAACAGACTAAAAATGTAAACAAAGACTACAAATATAAAGACTCTAAATGGAAACAGACTACAAATGTAAACAAAAACTACAAACGGAAACTAACACTCTAAATGTAAACAAAGACTACAAATGTAAACAAAACTAAAAGTAAACAAATACTACAAATATAAACAAAGACTACAAATGTAAACAAAGGCTCTAAATGTAAACAAACACGCTATATGTAAACAAAGACTACAAATGTAAACAAAGACACTAAATGGAACTCTAAATGTAAACAAATAAAAATGTAAACAAAGACTACAAATGTAAAGAAAGACCTTAAATATAAACAGACTCTTAATGAAAAGAAAGTCTAAAAATGTAAACAAAGACTCTAAAAGTAAAGATGGTGTCTAAATGCAAACAAAGATCACAAATGTAAACAAAAACTACAAATGTAAACAAAGACTACAAATATAAACAAAAACTCTAAATGGAAACAGACTACAAATGTAAATAAAAACTACAAACGTAAACTAAAACTCTAAATGTAAACAAAGACTACAAATGTAAACAAAGACTGCAAACGTAAACAAAGACTCTAAATGTAAACAAATAATAAAAATGTTAACAAAGACTCTAAATGTAATAAAAAACTCTGGGTATAAAAAAGGACTCTAGGTGTAAACAAGGACTACAAATGTAAACAGACTCTAAATGTAAACAATGTCTAAAAATAAAAACAAAGACTCTAAATGTAAACAAAGGATAAAAATGTAAACAAAGACTACAAATGTAAACAAAGGCTCTAAATGTAAACAAACACGCTATATGTAAACAAAGACTACAAATGTAAACAAAGACCCCAAATGGAACTCTAAATGTAAACAAAAAATGAAAATGTAAGCAGACTACAAATGTAAACAAAACTAAAAGTAAACAAATACTACAAATATAAACAACGACTACAAAAGTAAACAAAACTAAATGTAAACAAATACTAGAAATATAAACAGACTCTAAATGTAACCAAAAACTCTTGGTGTAAACAAGGACTCTTGGTGTAAAAAAGGACTACAAATGTAAACAAAGTCTTTAAATATAAACAAAGTCTAAATGTAAACAAAGACTACAAGTGTAAACAAAAACTCTACATGTAAACATTATCTCTAAATGTAAACAAAGACTAAAAATATAAACGGACTCCAAATGTAAACAAAGTCTCTAAATTTAAACAAAGAATACAAATGTAAACAAAGACTCTAAATGTTAAGAAAGTCTACAACTGTAAACAAAGACTACAAATGTAAACAAAGACACTAAACGTAAACAAAAACTACAAACGTAAACAGACTCTAAGTGTAAACAGACAACAAATGTAAACAAAGCCTCGTAATATAAACAAAGTATCTAAGTGTAAGCAGAATACAAATGTAAACAAAGAGCACAAATGTAAACAAAGAGCACAAATGTTAAGTGACTCAAACTGTAAACAAACTCTCTAAATGTAAACAAAGTCTACAAATGTAAACAAAGACTGCAAACGTAAACAAAAACTCTAAATGGAAACAAATAATAAAAATGTAAACAAAGACTCTAAATGTAATAAAAAAAACTGGGTATAAACAAGGACTACAAATGTAAACTGACTCTAAATGTAAACAAAAGCTAAAAATGTAAACAAAGACTACAAATGTAATCAAAGGGACTAAATGTAAACACTCTAAATGTAAACAAAGACTACATATGTAAACAAAGAATTTAAATGTAAATAAAGACTACAAATGTAAACAAAGACTACAGACATAAACACTCTAAATGTAAAGAAGGTCTCTAAATGCAAACAAAGATTACAAATGTAAACAAAGACTACGAATGTAAACAAAGACTACAAATATAAACAGACTCTAAATGGAAACAGACTACAAATGTAAACAAAAACTATAAACGTAAACTAACACTCTATATGTAAACAGACAACAAATGTAAACAAAACTAAAAGTGAACAAATACTACAAATATAAACAACAACAACAAATGTAAACAAAACTAAATGTAAACAAGTACTAGAAATATAAACAAAGACTCTAAATGTAACCAAAGACTGCAAACGTAAACAAAGACTACAAACGTAAACAAAGACTACAAATGTAAAGAAGTTCTCTAAATGCAAACAAAGATTACAAATGTAAACAAAAACTACAAATGTAAACAAAGGCTACAAATATAAACAAAAACTGTAAATGGAAAGAGACTACAAATGTAAACAAAAACTACAAACGTAAGCTAACACTCTAAATGTAAACAAAGACTACAAATGTAAACAAAGACTGCAAACGTAAACAAAGACTCTAAATGTAAACAAATAATAAAAATGTAAACAAAGATTCTAAATGTAATAAAAAACTCTAGGTATAAACAAGGACTCTAGGTGTAAACAAGGACTACAAATGTAAACAGACTCTAAATGTAAACAAAGGATAAAAATGTAAACAAAGACTACAAATGTAAACAAAGGCTCTAAATGTAAACAAACACGCTATATGTAAACAAAGACTACAAATGTAAACAAAGACCCCAAATGGAACTCTAAATGTAAATAAAAAATGAAAATGTAAACAGACTACAAATGTAAACAAAACTAAAAGTAAACAAATACTAGAAATGTAAACAACGACTACAAATGTAAACAAATCTAAATGTAAACAAATACTAGAAATATAAACAAAGATTCTAAATGTAACCAAAAACTCTTGGTGTAAACAAGGACTCTAGGTGTAAAAAAGGACTACAAATGTAAACAAAGTCTCTAAATATAAACAAAGTCTAAATGTAAACAAAGACTACAAGTGTAAACAAAGACTACAAATGTAAACAAAAACTCTACATGTAAACAATCTCTCTAAATGTAAACAAAGACTACAAATATAAACGGACTATAAATGTAAACAAAGTCACTAAATTTAAACAAAGAATACAAATGTAAACAAAGACTATAAATGTTACGAAAGTTTGCAACTGTAAACAAAGACTACAAATGTAAACAAAGACACTAAACGTAAACAAAGACTACAAATGTAAACAGACTCTAAGTGTAAACAGACAACAAATGTAAACAAAGCCTCTAAATATAAACAAAGTACCTAAATGTAAGCAGACTTCAAATGTAAACAAAGAGGACAAATGTTAAGTGACTCAAACTGTAAACAAACTCTCTAAATGTAAACAAAGTCTACAAATGTAGACAGACTATAAATGAAAACAGACTCTAAATGCAAACAGACTAAAAGAGTATACAAAGACTACAAATATAAACAGACTCTAAATGGAAACAGACTACAAATGTAAACAAAAACTACAAACGTAAACCAACACTCTAAATGTAAACAAACACTACAAATGTAAACAAAACTAAAAGTAAACTAATACTACAAATATAAACAACGACTACAAATGTGAACAAAACTAAATGTAAACAAATACTAGAAATATAAACAAAGACTCTAAATGTAAGCAAAGACTGCAAACGTAAACAAAAACTCTAAATAGAAAAAAATAATAAAAATGTAAACAAAGACTCTAAATGTAATAAAAAAAATCTGGGTATAAACAAAGACTACAAATGAAAACAGACTCTAAATACAAACAAAGTCTAAAAATAAAAACAAAGTCTCTAAATGTAAACAAAGGCTAAAAATGTAAACAAAGACTACAAATGTAAACAAAGGGACTAAATGTAAACACTTTAAATGTAAACAAAGACTACATATGTAAACAAAGAATTTAAATGTAAATAAAGACTACAAATGTAAACAAAGACCTTAAATGTAAACAGACTCTAAATGAAAACAGACTAAAAATGTAAACAAAGACTACAAACGTAAACAAAGACTCTAAATGTAAAGAAGGTCTCTAAATGCAAACAAAGATTAAAAATGTAAACAAAGACTACAAATATAAACAGACTCTAAATGGAAACAGACTACTAATGTAAACAAAAACTACAAACGTAAACTAACACTCTAAATGTAAACAAAGACTACAAATGTTAACAAAACTAAAAGTAAACAAATACTACAAATATAAAGAACGACTACAAATGTAAACAAAACTAAATGTAAACAAATACTAGAAATATAAACAAAGACTCTAAATGTAACCAAAAACTCTTGGTGTAAAGAAGGACTCTAGGTGTAAAAAAGGACTACAAATGTAAACAAAGTCTCTAAATATAAACAAAGTCTAAATGTAAACAAAGACTACAAGTGTCAACAAAGACTACAAATGTAAACAAAAACTCTACATGCAAACAGTCTCTCTAAATGTAAACAAAGACTACAAATATAAACGGTCTCTAAATGTAAGCAAAGTCTCTAAATTTAAACAAAGAATACAAGTGTGAACAAAGACTATAAATGTTAAGAAAGTTTACAACTGTAAACAAAGACTACAAATGTAAACAAAGACACTAAACGTAAACAAAAACTACAAACGTAAACAGACTCTAAGTGTAAACAGACAACAAATGTAAACAAAGCATTTAAATATAAACAAAGTATCTAAATGTAAGCAGACTACAAATGTAAACAAAGAATACAAATGTAAACAAAGAGCACAAATGTTAAGTGACACAAACTGTAAACAAACTGTCTAAATGTAAACAAAGTCTACAAATGTAAACAATCTATAAATGAAAATAGACTCTAAATGCAAACAGACTAAAAATGTAAACAAAGACTACAAATATAAAGACTCTAAATGGAAACAGACTACAAATGTAAACAAAAACTACAAACGGAAACTAACACTCTAAATGTAAACAAAGACTACAAATGTAAACAAAACTAAAAGTAAACAAATACTACAAATATAAACAAAGACTACAAATGTAAACAAAGGCTCTAAATGTAAACAAACACGCTATATGTAAACAAAGACTACAAATGTAAACAAAGACACTAAATGGAACACTAAATGTAAACAAATAAAAATGTAAACAAAGACTACAAATGTAAAGAAAGACCTTAAATATAAACAGACTCTTAATGAAAAGAAAGACTAAAAATGTAAACAAAGACTCTAAAAGTAAAGATCGTGTCTAAATGCAAACAAAGATTACAAATGTAAACAAAAACTACAAATGTAAACAAAGACTACAAATATAAACAAAAACTCTAAATGGAAACAGACTACAAATGTAAACAAAAACTACAAACGTAAACTAACACTCTAAATGTAAACAAAGACTACAATTGTAAACAAAGACTGCAAACGTAAACAAAGACTCTAAATGTAAACAAATAATAAAAATGTAAACAAAGATTCTAAATGTAATAAAAAACTCTGGGTATAAACAAGGACTCTAGGTGTAAACAAGGACTACAAATGTAAACAGAATCTAAATGTAAACAAAGTCTAAAAATAAAAACAAAGACTCTAAATGTAAACAAAGGAAAAAAATGTACACAAAGACTACAAATGTAAAAAAGGCTCTAAATGTAAACAAACACGCTATATGTAAACAAAGACTACAAATGTAAACAAAGACCCCAAATGGAACTCTAAATGTAAACAAAAAATGAAAATGTAAACAGACTACAAATGTAAACAAAACTAAAAGTAAACAAATACTACAAATATAAACAACGACTACAAATGTAAACAAAACTAAATGTAAACAAATACTAGAAATATAAACAAAGACTCTAAATGTAACCAAAAAGTCTTGGTGTAAACAAGGACTCTTGGTGTAAAAAAGGACTACAAATGTAAACAAAGTCTCTAAATATAAACAAAGTCTAAATGTAAACAAAGACTACAAGTGTAAACAAAAACTCTACATGTAAACATTATCTCTAAATGTAAACAAAGACTAAAAATATAAACGGACTCCAAATGTAAACAAAGTCTCTAAATTTAAACAAAGAATACAAATGTAAACAAAGACTCTAAATGTTAAGAAAGTCTACAACTGTAAACAAAGACTACAAATGTAAACAAAGACACTAAACGTAAACAAAAACTACAAACGTAAACAGACTCTAAGTGTAAACAGACAACAAATGTAAACAAAGTCTCGTAATATAAACAAAGTATCTAAATGTAAGCAGAATACAAATGTAAACAAAGAGCACAAATGTAAACAAAGAGCACAAATGTTAAGTGACTCAAACTGTAAACAAACTCTCTAAATGTAAACAAAGTCTACAAATGTAAACAAAGACTGCAAACGTAAACAAAAACTCTAAATGGAAACAAATAATAAAAATGTAAACAAAGACTCTAAATGTAATAAAAAAAACTGGGTATAAACAAGGACTACAAATGTAAACTGACTCTAAATGTAAACAAAAGCTAAAAATGTAAACAAAGACTACAAATGTAATCAAAGGGGCTAAATGTAAACACTCTAAATGTAAACAAAGACTACATATGTAAACAAAGAATTTAAATGTAAATAAAGACTACAAATGTAAACAAAGACTACGAATGTAAACAAAGACTACAAATATAAACAGACTCTAAATGGAAACAGACTACAAATGTAAACAAAAACTATAAACGTAAACTAACACTCTATATGTAAACAGACAACAAATGTAAACAAAACTAAAAGTGAACAAATACTACAAATATAAACAACAACAACAAATGTAAACAAAACTAAATGTAAACAAGTACTAGAAATATAAACAAAGACTCTAAATGTAACCAAAGACTGCAAACGTAAACAAAGACTACAAACGTAAACAAAGACTACAAATGTAAAGAAGTTCTCTAAATGCAAACAAAGATTACAAATGTAAACAAAAACTACAAATGTAAACAAAGGCTACAAATATAAACAAAAACTGTAAATGGAAAGAGACTACAAATGTAAACAAAAACTACAAACGTAAGCTAACACTCTAAATGTAAACAAAGACTACAAATGTAAACAAAGACTGCAAACGTAAACAAAGACTCTAAATGTAAACAAATAATAAAAATGTAAACGAAGATTCTAAATGTAATAAAAAACTCTAGGTATAAACAAGGACTCTAGGTGTAAACAAGGACTACAAATGTAAACAGACTCTAAATGTAAACAAAGGATAAAAATGTAAACAAAGACTACAAATGTAAACAAAGGCTCTAAATGTAAACAAACACGCTATATGTAAACAAAGACTACAAATGTAAACAAAGACCCCAAATGGAACTCTAAATGTAAATAAAAAATGAAAATGTAAACAGACTACAAATGTAAACAAAACTAAAAGTAAACAAATACTAGAAATGTAAACAACGACTACAAATGTAAACAAAACTAAATGTAAACAAATACTAGAAATATAAACAAAGATTCTAAATGTAACCAAAAACTCTTGGTGTAAACAAGGACTCTAGGTGTAAAAAAGGACTACAAATGTAAACAAAGTCTCTAAATATAAACAAAGTCTAAATGTAAACAAAGACTACAAGTGTAAACAAAGACTACAAATGTAAACAAAAACTCTACATGTAAACAATCTCTCTAAATGTAAACAAAGACTACAAATATAAACGGACTATAAATGTAAACAAAGTCACTAAATTTAAACAAAGAATACAAATGTAAAAAGACTATAAATGTTACGAAAGTTTGCAACTGTAAACAAAGACTACAAATGTAAACAAAGACACTAAACGTAAACAAAAACTACAAATGTAAACAGACTCTAAGTGTAAACAGACAACAAATGTAAACAAAGCCTCTAAATATAAACAAAGTACCTAAATGTAAGCAGACTTCAAATGTAAACAAAGAATACAAATGTAAACAAAGAGCACAAATGTTAAGTGACTCAAACTGTAAACAAACTCTCTAAATGTAAACAAAGTCTACAAATGTAGACAGACTATAAATGAAAACAGACTCTAATTGCAAACAGACTAAAAGAGTATACAAAGACTACAAATATAAACAGACTCTAAATGGAAACAGACTACAAATGTAAACAAAAACTACAAACGTAAACCAACACTCTAAATGTAAACAAACACTACAAATGTAAACAAAACTAAAAGTAAACTAATACTACAAATATAAACAACGACTACAAATGTGAACAAAACTAAATGTAAACAAATACTAGAAATATAAACAAAGACTCTAAATGTAAGCAAAGACTGCAAACGTAAACAAAAACTCTAAATAGAAAAAAATAATAAAAATGTAAACAAAGACTCTAAATGTAATAAAAAAAATCTGGGTATAAACAAAGACTACAAATGAAAACAGACTCTAAATACAAACAAAGTCTAAAAATAAAAATAAAGTCTCTAAATGTAAACAAAGGCTAAAAATGTAAACAAAGACTACAAATGTAAACAAAGGGACTAAATGTAAACACTTTAAATGTAAACAAAGACTACATATGTAAACAAAGAATTTAAATGTAAATAAAGACTACAAATGTAAACAAAGACCTTCAATGTAAACAGACTCTAAATGAAAACAGACTAAAAATGTAAACAAAGACTACAAACGTAAACAAAGACTCTAAATGTAAAGAAGGTCTCTAAATGCAAACAAAGATTAAAAATGTAAACAAAGACTACAAATATAAACAGATTCTAAATGGAAACAGACTACAAATGTAAACAAAAACTACAAACGTAAACTAACACTCTAAATGTAAACAAAGACTACAAATGTTAACAAAACTAAAAGTAAACAAATACTACAAATATAAAGAACGACTACAAATGTAAACAAAACTAAATGTAAAGAAATACTAGAAATATAAACAAAGACTCTAAATGTAACCAAAAACTCTTGGTGTAAAGAAGGACTCTAGGTGTAAAAAAGGACTACAAATGTAAACAAAGTCTCTAAATATAAACAAAGTCTAAATGTAAACAAAGACTACAAGTGTCAACAAAGACTACAAATGTAAACAAAAACTCTACATGCAAACAGTCTCTCTAAATGTAAACAAAGACTACAAATATAAACGGACTCTAAATGTAAGCAAAGTCTCTAAATTTAAACAAAGAATACAAGTGTGAACAAAGACTATAAATGTTAAGAAAGTTTACAACTGTAAACAAAGACTACAAATGTAAACAAAGACACTAAACGTAAACAAAAACTACAAACGTAAACAGACTCTAAGTGTAAACAGACAACAAATGTAAACAAAGCCTTTAAATATAAACAAAGTATCTAAATGTAAGCAGACTACAAATGTAAACAAAGAATACAAATGTAAACAAAGAGCACAAATGTTAAGTGACTCAAACTGTAAACAAACTGTCTAAATGTAAACAAAGTCTACAAATGTAAACAATCTATAAATGAAAATAGACTCTAAATGCAAACAGACTAAAAATGTAAACAAAGACTACAAATATAAAGACTCTAAATGGAAACAGACTACAAATGTAAACAAAAACTACAAACGGAAACTAACACTCTAAATGTAAACAAAGACTACAAATGTAAACAAAACTAAAAGTAAACAAATACTACAAATATAAACAAAGACTACAAATGTAAACAAAGGCTCTAAATGAAACAAACACGCTATATGTAAACAAAGACTACAAATGTAAACAAAGACACTAAATGGAACTCTAAATGTAAACAAATAAAAATGTAAACAAAGACTACAAATGTAAAGAAAGACCTTAAATATAAACAGACTCTTAATGAAAAGAAAGACTAAAAATGTAAACAAAGACTCTAAAAGTAAAGATGGTGTCTAAATGCAAACAAAGATTACAAATGTAAACAAAAACTACAAATGTAAACAAAGACTACAAATATAAACAAAAACTCTAAATGGAAACAGACTACAAATGTAAACAAAAACTACAAACGTAAACTAACACTCTAAATGTAAACAAAGACTACAATTGTAAACAAAGACTGCAAACGTAAACAAAGACTCTAAATGTAAACAAATAATAAAAATGTAAACAAAGACTCTAAATGTAATAAAAAACTCTGGGTATAAACAAGGACTCTAGGTGTAAACAAGGACTACAAATGTAAACAGAATCTAAATGTAAACAAAGTCTAAAAATAAAAACAAAGACTCTAAATGTAAACAAAGGATAAAAATGTACACAAAGACTACAAATGTAAACAAAGGCTCTAAATGTAAACAAACACGCTATATGTAAACAAAGACTACAAATGTAAACAAAGACCCCAAATGGAACTCTAAATGTAAACAAAAAATGAAAATGTAAACAGACTACAAATGTAAACAAAACTAAAAGTAAACAAATACTACAAATATAAACAACGACTACAAATGTAAACAAAACTAAATGTAAACAAATACTAGAAATATAAACAAAGACTCTAAATGTAACCAAAAAGTCTTGGTGTAAACAAGGACTCTTGGTGTAAAAAAGGACTACAAATGTAAACAAAGTCTCTAAATATAAACAAAGTCTAAATGTAAACAAAGACTACAAGTGTAAACAAAAACTCTACATGCAAACATTATCTCTAAATGTAAACAAAGACTAAAAATATAAACGGACTCCAAATGTAAACAAAGTCTCTAAATTTAAACAAAGAATACAAATGTAAACAAAGACTCTAAATGTTAAGAAAGTCTACAACTGTAAACAAAGACTACAAATGTAAACAAAGACACTAAACGTAAACAAAAACTACAAACGTAAACAGACTCTAAGTGTAAACAGACAACAAATGTAAACAAAGCCTCGTAATATAAACAAAGTATCTAAATGTAAGCAGAATACAAATGTAAACAAAGAGCACAAATGTAAACAAAGAGCACAAATGTTAAGTGACTCAAACTGTAAACAAACTCTCTAAATGTAAACAAAGTCTACAAATGTAAACAAAGACTGCAAACGTAAACAAAAACTCTAAATGGAAACAAATAATAAAAATGTAAACAAAGACTCTAAATGTAATAAAAAAAACTGGGTATAAACAAGGACTACAAATGTAAACTGACTCTAAATGTAAACAAAAGCTAAAAATGTAAACAAAGACTACAAATGTAATCAAAGGGACTAAATGTAAACACTCTAAATGTAAACAAAGACTACATATGTAAACAAAGAATTTAAATGTAAATAAAGACTACAAATGTAAACAAAGACTACAGACATAAACACTCTAAATGTAAAGAAGGTCTCTAAATGCAAACAAAGATTACAAATGTAAACAAAGACTACGAATGTAAACAAAGACTACAAATATAAACAGACTCTAAATGGAAACAGACTACAAATGTAAACAAAAACTATAAACGTAAACTAACACTCTATATGTAAACAGACAACAAATGTAAACAAAACTAAAAGTGAACAAATACTACAAATATAAACAACAACAACAAATGTAAACAAAACTAAATGTAAACAAGTACTAGAAATATAAACAAAGACTCTAAATGTAACCAAAGACTGCAAACGTAAACAAAGACTACAAACGTAAACAAAGACTACAAATGTAAAGAAGTTCTCTAAATGCAAACAAAGATTACAAATGTAAACAAAAACTACAAATGTAAACAAAGGCTACAAATATAAACAAAAACTGTAAATGGAAAGAGACTACAAATGTAAACAAAAACTACAAACGTAAGCTAACACTCTAAATGTAAACAAAGACTACAAATGTAAACAAAGACTGCAAACGTAAACAAAGACTCTAAATGTAAACAAATAATAAAAATGTAAACAAAGATTCTAAATGTAATAAAAAACTCTAGGTATAAACAAGGACTCTAGGTGTAAACAAGGACTACAAATGTAAACAGACTCTAAATGTAAACAAAGGATAAAAATGTAAACAAAGACTACAAATGTAAACAAAGGCTCTAAATGTAAACAAACACGCTATATGTAAACAAAGACTACAAATGTAAACAAAGACCCCAAATGGAACTCTAAATGTAAATAAAAAATGAAAATGTAAACAGACTACAAATGTAAACAAAACTAAAAGTAAACAAATACTAGAAATGTAAACAACGACTACAAATGTAAACAAAACTAAATGTAAACAAATACTAGAAATATAAACAAAGATTCTAAATGTAACCAAAAACTCTTGGTGTAAACAAGGACTCTAGGTGTAAAAAAGGACTACAAATGTAAAGAAAGTCTCTAAATATACACAAAGTCTAAATGTAAACAAAGACTACAAGTGTAAACAAAGACTACAAATGTAAACAAAAACTCTACATGTAAACAATCTCTCTAAATGTAAACAAAGACTACAAATATAAACGGACTATAAATGTAAACAAAGTCACTAAACGTAAACAAAAACTACAAATGTAAACAGACTCTAAGTGTAAACAGACAACAAATGTAAACAAAGCCTCTAAATATAAACAAAGTACCTAAATGTAAGCAGACTTCAAATGTAAACAAAGAATACAAATGTAAACAAAGAGCACAAAAGTTAAGTGACTCAAACTGTAAACAAACTCTCTAAATGTAAACAAAGTCTACAAATGTAGACAGACTATAAATGAAAACAGACTCTAAATGCAAACAGACTAAAAGAGTATACAAAGACTACAAATATAAACAGACTCTAAATGGAAACAGACTACAAATGTAAACAAAAACTACAAACGTAAACCAACACTCTAAATGTAAACAAACACTACAAATGTAAACAAAACTAAAAGTAAACTAATACTACAAATATAAACAACGACTACAAATGTGAACAAAACTAAATGTAAACAAATACTAGAAATATAAACAAAGACTCTAAATGTAAGCAAAGACTGCAAACGTAAACAAAACCTCTAAAAAAAAAATAATAAAAATGTAAACAAAGACTCTAAATGTAATTAAAAAAATCTGGGTATAAACAAAGACTACAAATGAAAACAGACTCTAAATACAAACAAAGTCTAAAAATAAAAACAAAGTCTCTAAATGTAAACAAAGGCTAAAAATGTAAACAAAGACTACAAATGTAAACAAAGGGACTAAATGTAAACACTTTAAATGTAAACAAAGACTACATATGTAAACAAAGAATTTAAATGTAAATAAAGACTACAAATGTAAACAAAGACCTTAAATGTAAACAGACTCTAAATGAAAACAAAGACTAAAAATGTAAACAAAGACTACAAACGTAAACAAAGACTCTAAATGTAAAGAAGGTCTCTAAATGCAAACAAAGATTAAAAATGTAAACAAAGACTACAAATATAAACAGACTCTAAATGGAAACAGACTACAAATGTAAACAAAAACTACAAACGTAAACTAACACTCTAAATGTAAACAAAAACTACAAATGTTAACAAAACTAAAAGTAAACAAATACTACAAATATAAAGAACGACTACAAATGTAAACAAAACTAAATGTAAACAAATACTAGAAATATAAACAAAGACTAACTGTAACCAAAAACTCTTGGTGTAAAGAAAGACTCTAGGTGTAAAAAAGGACTACAAATGTAAACAAAGTCTCTAAATATAAACAAAGTCTAAATGTAAACAAAGACTACAAGTGTCAACAAAGACTACAAATGTAAACAAAAACTCTACATGCAAACAGTCTCTCTAAATGTAAACAAAGACTACAAATATAAACGGACTCTAAATGTAAGCAAAGTCTCTAAATTTAAACAAAGAATACAAGTGTGAACAAAGACTATAAATGTTAAGAAAGTTTACAACTGTAAACAAAGTCTACAAATGTAAACAAAGACACTAAACGTAAACAAAAACTACAAACGTAAACAGACTCTAAGTGTAAACAGACAACAAATGTAAACAAAGCCTTTAAATATAAACAAAGTATCTAAATGTAAGCAGACTACAAATGTAAACAAAGAATACAAATGTAAACAAAGAGCACAAATGTTAAGTGACTCAAACTGTAAACAAACTGTCTAAATGTAAACAAAGTCTACAAATGTAAACAATCTATAAATGAAAATAGACTCTAAATGCAAACAGACTAAAAATGTAAACAAAGACTACAAATATAAAGACTCTAAATGGAAACAGACTACAAATGTAAACAAAAACTACAAACGGAAACTAACACTCTAAATGTAAACAAAGACTACAAATGTAAACAAAACTATAAGTAAACAAATACTACAAATATAAACAAAGACTACAAATGTAAACAAAGGCTCTAAATGTAAACAAACACGCTATATGTAAACAAAGACTACAAATGTAAACAAAGACACTAAATGGAACTCTAAATGTAAACAAATAAAAATGTAAACAAAGACTACAAATGTAAAGAAAGACCTTAAATATAAACAGACTCTTAATGAAAAGAAAGTCTAAAAATGTAAACAAAGACTCTAAAAGTAAAGATGGTGTCTAAATGCAAACAAAGATCACAAATGTAAACAAAAACTACAAATGTAAACAAAGACTACAAATATAAACAAAAACTCTAAATGGAAACAGACTACAAATGTAAATAAAAACTACAAACGTAAACTAAAACTCTAAATGTAAACAAAGACTACAAATGTAAACAAAGACTGCAAACGTAAACAAAGACTCTAAATGTAAACAAATAATAAAAATGTAAACAAAGACTCTAAATGTAATAAAAAACTCTGGGTATAAAAAAGGACTCTAGGTGTAAACAAGGACTACAAATGTAAACAGACTCTAAATGTAAACAAAGTCTAAAAATAAAAACAAAGACTCTAAATGTAAACAAAGGATAAAAATGTAAACAAAGACTACAAATGTAAACAAAGGCTCTAAATGTAAACAAACACGCTATATGTAAACAAAGACTACAAATGTAAACAAAGACCCCAAATGGAACTCTAAATGTAAACAAAAAATGAAAATGTAAGCAGACTACAAATGTAAACAAAACTAAAAGTAAACAAATACTACAAATATAAACAACGACTACAAAAGTAAACAAAACTAAATGTAAACAAATACTAGAAATATAAACAGACTCTAAATGTAACCAAAAACTCTTGGTGTAAACAAGGACTCTTGGTGTAAAAAAGGACTACAAATGTAAACAAAGTCTTTAAATATAAACAAAGTCTAAATGTAAACAAAGACTACAAGTGTAAACAAAAACTCTACATGTAAACATCATCTCTAAATGTAAACAAAGACTAAAAATATAAACGGACTCCAAATGTAAACAAAGTCTCTAAATTTAAACAAAGAATACAAATGTAAACAAAGACTCTAAATGTTAAGAAAGTCTACAACTGTAAACAAAGACTACAAATGTAAACAAAGACACTAAACGTAAACAAAAACTACAAACGTAAACAGACTCTAAGTGTAAACAGACAACAAATGTAAACAAAGCCTCGTAATATAAACAAAGTATCTAAGTGTAAGCAGAATACAAATGTAAACAAAGAGCACAAATGTTAAGTGACTCAAACTGTAAACAAACTCTCTAAATGTAAACAAAGTCTACAAATGTAAACAAAGACTGCAAACGTAAACAAAAACTCTAAATGGAAACAAATAATAAAAATGTAAACAAAGACTCTAAATGTAATAAAAAAAACTGGGTATAAACAAGGACTACAAATGTAAACTGACTCTAAATGTAAACAAAAGCTAAAAATGTAAACAAAGACTACAAATGTAATCAAAGGGACTAAATGTAAACACTCTAAATGTAAACAAAGACTACATATGTAAACAAAGAATTTAAATGTAAATAAAGACTACAAATGTAAACAAAGACTACAGACATAAACACTCTAAATGTAAAGAAGGTCTCTAAATGCAAACAAAGATTACAAATGTAAACAAAGACTACGAATGTAAACAAAGACTACAAATATAAACAGACTCTAAATGGAAACAGACTACAAATGTAAACAAAAACTATAAACGTAAACTAACACTCTATATGTAAACAGACAACAAAAGTAAACAAAACTAAAAGTGAACAAATACTACAAATATAAACAACAACAACAAATGTAAACAAAACTAAATGTAAACAAGTACTAGAAATATAAACAAAGACTCTAAATGTAACCAAAGACTGCAAACGTAAACAAAGACTACAAACGTAAACAAAGACTACAAATGTAAAGAAGTTCTCTAAATGCAAACAAAGATTACAAATGTAAACAAAAACTACAAATGTAAACAAAGGCTACAAATATAAACAAAAACTGTAAATGGAAAGAGACTACAAATGTAAACAAAAACTACAAACGTAAGCTAACACTCTAAATGTAAACAAAGACTACAAATGTAAACAAAGACTGCAAACGTAAACAAAGACTCTAAATGTAAACAAATAATAAAAATGTAAACAAAGATTCTAAATGTAATAAAAAACTCTAGGTATAAACAAGGACTCTAGGTGTAAACAAGGACTACAAATGTAAACAGACTCTAAATGTAAACAAAGGATAAAAATGTAAACAAAGACTACAAATGTAAACAAAGGCTCTAAATGTAAACAAACACGCTATATGTAAACAAAGACTACAAATGTAAACAAAGACCCCAAATGGAACTCTAAATGTAAATAAAAAATGAAAATGTAAACAGACTACAAATGTAAACAAAACTAAAAGTAAACAAATACTAGAAATGTAAACAACGACTACAAATGTAAACAAAACTAAATGTAAACAAATACTAGAAATATAAACAAAGATTCTAAATGTAACCAAAAACTCTTGGTGTAAACAAGGACTCTAGGTGTAAAAAAGGACTACAAATGTAAACAAAGTCTCTAAATATAAACAAAGTCTAAATGTAAACAAAGACTACAAGTGTAAACAAAGACTACAAATGTAAACAAAAACTCTACATGTAAACAATCTTTCTAAATGTAAACAAAGACTACAAATATAAACGGACTATAAATGTAAACAAAGTCACTAAATTTAAACAAAGAATACAAATGTAAACAAAGACTATAAATGTTACGAAAGTTTGCAACTGTAAACAAAGACTACAAATGTAAACAAAGACACTAAACGTAAACAAAGACTACAAATGTAAACAGACTCTAAGTGTAAACAGACAACAAATGTAAACAAAGCCTCTAAATATAAACAAAGTACCTAAATGTAAGCAGACTTCAAATGTAAACAAAGAGCACAAATGTTAAGTGACTCAAACTGTAAACAAACTCTCTAAATGTAAACAAAGTCTACAAATGTAGACAGACTATAAATGAAAACAGACTCTAAATGCAAACAGACTAAAAGAGTATACAAAGACTACAAATATAAACAGACTCTAAATGGAAACAGACTACAAATGTAAACAAAAACTACAAACGTAAACCAACACTCTAAATGTAAACAAACACTACAAATGTAAACAAAACTAAAAGTAAACTAATACTACAAATATAAACAACGACTACAAATGTGAACAAAACTAAATGTAAACAAATACTAGAAATATAAACAAAGACTAAATGTAAGCAAAGACTGCAAACGTAAACAAAAACTCTAAATAGAAAAAAATAATAAAAATGTAAACAAAGTCTCTAAATGTAATAAAAAAAATCTGGGTATAAACAAAGACTACAAATGAAAACAGACTCTAAATACAAACAAAGTCTAAAAATAAAAACAAAGTCTCTAAATGTAAACAAAGGCTAAAAATGTAAACAAAGACTACAAATGTAAACAAAGGGACTAAATGTAAACACTTTAAATGTAAACAAAGACTACATATGTAAACAAAGAATTTAAATGTAAATAAAGACTACAAATGTAAACAAAGACCTTAAATGTAAACAGACTCTAAATGAAAACAGACTAAAAATGTAAACAAAGACTACAAACGTAAACAAAGACTCTAAATGTAAAGAAGGTCTCTAAATGCAAACAAAGATTAAAAATGTAAACAAAGACTACAAATATAAACAGACTCTAAATGGAAACAGACTACTAATGTAAACAAAAACTACAAACGTAAACTAACACTCTAAATGTAAACAAAGACTACAAATGTTAACAAAACTAAAAGTAAACAAATACTACAAATATAAAGAACGACTACAAATGTAAACAAAACTAAATGTAAACAAATACTAGAAATATAAACAAAGACTCTAAATGTAACCAAAAACTCTTGGTGTAAAGAAGGACTCTAGGTGTAAAAAAGGACTACAAATGTAAACAAAGTCTCTAAATATAAACAAAGTCTAAATGTAAACAAAGACTACAAGTGTCAACAAAGACTACAAATGTAAACAAAAACTCTACATGCAAACAGTCTCTCTAAATGTAAACAAAGACTACAAATATAAACGGTCTCTAAATGTAAGCAAAGTCTCTAAATTTAAACAAAGAATACAAGTGTGAACAAAGACTATAAATGTTAAGAAAGTTTACAACTGTAAACAAAGACTACAAATGTAAACAAAGACACTAAACGTAAACAAAAACTACAAACGTAAACAGACTCTAAGTGTAAACAGACAACAAATGTAAACAAAGCCTTTAAATATAAACAAAGTATCTAAATGTAAGCAGACTACAAATGTAAACAAAGAATACAAATGTAAACAAAGAGCACAAATGTTAAGTGACACAAACTGTAAACAAACTGTCTAAATGTAAACAAAGTCTACAAATGTAAACAATCTATAAATGAAAATAGACTCTAAATGCAAACAGACTAAAAATGTAAACAAAGACTACAAATATAAAGACTCTAAATGGAAACAGACTACAAATGTAAACAAAAACTACAAACGGAAACTAACACTCTAAATGTAAACAAAGACTACAAATGTAAACAAAACTAAAAGTAAACAAATACTACAAATATAAACAAAGACTACAAATGTAAACAAAGGCTCTAAATGTAAACAAACACGCTATATGTAAACAAAGACTACAAATGTAAACAAAGACACTAAATGGAACTCTAAATGTAAACAAATAAAAATGTAAACAAAGACTACAAATGTAAAAAAAGACCTTAAATATAAACAGACTCTTAATGAAAAGAAAGACTAAAAATGTAAACAAAGACTCTAAAAGTAAAGATCGTGTCTAAATGCAAACAAAGATTACAAATGTAAACAAAAACTACAAATGTAAACAAAGACTACAAATATAAACAAAAACTCTAAATGGAAACAGACTACAAATGTAAACAAAAACTACAAACGTAAACTAACACTCTAAATGTAAACAAAGACTACAATTGTAAACAAAGACTGCAAACGTAAACACTCTAAATGTAAACAAATAATAAAAATGTAAACAAAGACTCTAAATGTAATAAAAAACTCTGGGTATAAACAAGGACTCTAGGTGTAAACAAGGACTACAAATGTAAACAGAATCTAAATGTAAACAAAGTCTAAAAATAAAAACAAAGACTCTAAATGTAAACAAAGGATAAAAATGTACACAAAGACTACAAATGTAAAAAAGGCTCTAAATGTAAACAAACACGCTATATGTAAACAAAGACTACAAATGTAAACAAAGACCCCAAATGGAACTCTAAATGTAAACAAAAAATGAAAATGTAAACAGACTACAAATGTAAACAAAACTAAAAGTAAACAAATACTACAAATATAAACAACGACTACAAATGTAAACAAAACTAAATGTAAACAAATACTAGAAATATAAACAAAGACTCTAAATGTAACCAAAAAGTCTTGGTGTAAACAAGGACTCTTGGTGTAAAAAAGGACTACAAATGTAAACAAAGTCTCTAAATATAAACAAAGTCTAAATGTAAACAAAGACTACAAGTGTAAACAAAAACTCTACATGTAAACATTATCTCTAAATGTAAACAAAGACTAAAAATATAAACGGACTCCAAATGTAAACAAAGTCTCTAAATTTAAACAAAGAATACAAATGTAAACAAAGACTCTAAATGTTAAGAAAGTCTACAACTGTAAACAAAGACTACAAATGTAAACAAAGACACTAAACGTAAACAAAAACTACAAACGTAAACAGACTCTAAGTGTAAACAGACAACAAATGTAAACAAAGTCTCGTAATATAAACAAAGTATCTAAATGTAAGCAGAATACAAATGTAAACAAAGAGCACAAATGTAAACAAAGAGCACAAATGTTAAGTGACTCAAACTGTAAACAAACTCTCTAAATGTAAACAAAGTCTACAAATGTAAACAAAGACTGCAAACGTAAACAAAAACTCTAAATGGAAACAAATAATAAAAATGTAAACAAAGACTCTAAATGTAATAAAAAAAACTGGGTATAAACAAGGACTACAAATGTAAACTGACTCTAAATGTAAACAAAAGCTAAAAATGTAAACAAAGACTACAAATGTAATCAAAGGGGCTAAATGTAAACACTCTAAATGTAAACAAAGACTACATATGTAAACAAAGAATTTAAATGTAAATAAAGACTACAAATGTAAACAAAGACTACGAATGTAAACAAAGACTACAAATATAAACAGACTCTAAATGGAAACAGACTACAAATGTAAACAAAAACTATAAACGTAAACTAACACTCTATATGTAAACAGACAACAAATGTAAACAAAACTAAAAGTGAACAAATACTACAAATATAAACAACAACAACAAATGTAAACAAAACTAAATGTAAACAAGTACTAGAAATATAAACAAAGACTCTAAATGTAACCAAAGACTGCAAACGTAAACAAAGACTACAAACGTAAACAAAGACTACAAATGTAAAGAAGTTCTCTAAATGCAAACAAAGATTACAAATGTAAACAAAAACTACAAATGTAAACAAAGGCTACAAATATAAACAAAAACTGTAAATGGAAAGAGACTACAAATGTAAACAAAAACTACAAACGTAAGCTAACACTCTAAATGTAAACAAAGACTACAAATGTAAACAAAGACTGCAAACGTAAACAAAGACTCTAAATGTAAACAAATAATAAAAATGTAAACGAAGATTCTAAATGTAATAAAAAACTCTAGGTATAAACAAGGACTCTAGGTGTAAACAAGGACTACAAATGTAAACAGACTCTAAATGTAAACAAAGGATAAAAATGTAAACAAAGACTACAAATGTAAACAAAGGCTCTAAATGTAAACAAACACGCTATATGTAAACAAAGACTACAAATGTAAACAAAGACCCCAAATGGAACTCTAAATGTAAATAAAAAATGAAGATGTAAACAGACTACAAATGTAAACAAAACTAAAAGTAAACAAATACTAGAAATGTAAACAACGACTACAAATGTAAACAAAACTAAATGTAAACAAATACTAGAAATATAAACAAAGATTCTAAATGTAACCAAAAACTCTTGGTGTAAACAAGGACTCTAGGTGTAAAAAAGGACTACAAATGTAAACAAAGTCTCTAAATATAAACAAAGTCTAAATGTAAACAAAGACTACAAGTGTAAACAAAGACTACAAATGTAAACAAAAACTCTACATGTAAACAATCTCTCTAAATGTAAACAAAGACTACAAATATAAACGGACTATAAATGTAAACAAAGTCACTAAATTTAAACAAAGAATACAAATGTAAAAAGACTATAAATGTTACGAAAGTTTGCAACTGTAAACAAAGACACTAAACGTAAACAAAAACTACAAATGTAAACAGACTCTAAGTGTAAACAGACAACAAATGTAAACAAAGCCTCTAAATATAAACAAAGTACCTAAATGTAAGCAGACTTCAAATGTAAACAAAGAATACAAATGTAAACAAAGAGCACAAATGTTAAGTGACTCAAACTGTAAACAAACTCTCTAAATGTAAACAAAGTCTACAAATGTAGACAGACTATAAATGAAAACAGACTCTAATTGCAAACAGACTAAAAGAGTATACAAAGACTACAAATATAAACAGACTCTAAATGGAAACAGACTACAAATGTAAACAAAAACTACAAACGTAAACCAACACTCTAAATGTAAACAAACACTACAAATGTAAACAAAACTAAAAGTAAACTAATACTACAAATATAAACAACGACTACAAATGTGAACAAAACTAAATGTAAACAAATACTAGAAATATAAACAAAGACTCTAAATGTAAGCAAAGACTGCAAACGTAAACAAAAACTCTAAATAGAAAAAAATAATAAAAATGTAAACAAAGACTCTAAATGTAATAAAAAAAATCTGGGTATAAACAAAGACTACAAATGAAAACAGACTCTAAATACAAACAAAGTCTAAAAATAAAAACAAAGTCTCTAAATGTAAACAAAGGCTAAAAATGTAAACAAAGACTACAAATGTAAACAAAGGGACTAAATGTAAACACTTTAAATGTAAACAAAGACTACATATGTAAACAAAGAATTTAAATGTAAATAAAGACTACAAATGTAAACAAAGACCTTCAATGTAAACAGACTCTAAATGAAAACAGACTAAAAATGTAAACAAAGACTACAAACGTAAACAAAGACTCTAAATGTAAAGAAGGTCTCTAAATGCAAACAAAGATTAAAAATGTAAACAAAGACTACAAATATAAACAGACTCTAAATGGAAACAGACTACAAATGTAAACAAAAACTACAAACGTAAACTAACACTCTAAATGTAAACAAAGACTACAAATGTTAACAAAACTAAAAGTAAACAAATACTACAAATATAAAGAACGACTACAAATGTAAACAAAACTAAATGTAAACAAATACTAGAAATATAAACAAAGACTCTAAATGTAACCAAAAACTCTTGGTGTAAAGAAGGACTCTAGGTGTAAAAAAGGACTACAAATGTAAACAAAGTCTCTAAATATAAACAAAGTCTAAATGTAAACAAAGACTACAAGTGTCAACAAAGACTACAAATGTAAACAAAAACTCTACATGCAAACAGTCTCTCTAAATGTAAACAAAGACTACAAATTTAAACGGACTCTAAATGTAAGCAAAGTCTCTAAATTTAAACAAAGAATACAAGTGTGAACAAAGACTATAAATGTTAAGAAAGTTTACAACTGTAAACAAAGACTATAAATGTAAACAAAGACACTAAACGTAAACAAAAACTACAAACGTAAACAGACGCTAAGTGTAAACAGACAACAAATGTAAACAAAGCCTTTAAATATAAACAAAGTATCTAAATGTAAGCAGACTACAAATGTAAACAAAGAATACAAATGTAAACAAAGAGCACAAATGTTAAGTGACTCAAACTGTAAACAAACTGTCTAAATGTAAACAAAGTCTACAAATGTAAACAATCTATAAATGAAAATAGACTCTAAATGCAAACAGACTAAAAATGTAAACAAAGACTACAAATATAAAGACTCTAAATGGAAACAGACTACAAATGTAAACAAAAACTACAAACGGAAACTAACACTCTAAATGTAAACAAAGACTACAAATGTAAACAAAACTAAAAGTAAACAAATACTACAAATATAAACAAAGACTACAAATGTAAACAAAGGCTCTAAATGTAAACAAACACGCTATATGTAAACAAAGACTACAAATGTAAACAAAGACACTAAATGGAACTCTAAATGTAAACAAATAAAAATGTAAACAAAGACTACAAATGTAAAGAAAGACCTTAAATATAAACAGACTCTTAATGAAAAGAAAGACTAAAAATGTAAACAAAAACTACAAATGTAAACAAAGGCTACAAATATAAACAAAAACTCTAAATGGAAACAGACTACAAATGTAAACAAAAACTACAAACGTAAACTAACACTCTAAATGTAAACAAAGACTACAATTGTAAACAAAGACTCCAAACGTAAACAAAGACTCTAAATGTAAACAAATAATAAAAATGTAAACAAAGACTCTAAATGTAATAAAAAACTCTGGGTATAAACAAGGACTCTAGGTGTAAACAAGGACTACAAATGTAAACAGAATCTAAATGTAAACAAAGTCTAAAAATAAAAACAAAGACTCTAAATGTAAACAAAGGATAAAAATGTACACAAAGACTACAAATGTAAACAAAGGCTCTAAATGTAAACAAACACGCTATATGTAAACAAAGACTACAAATGTAAACAAAGACCCCAAATGGAACTCTAAATGTAAACAAAAAATGAAAATGTAAACAGACTACAAATGTAAACAAAACTAAAAGTAAACAAATACTACAAATATAAACAACGACTACAAATGTAAACAAAACTAAATGTAAACAAATACTAGAAATAAAAACAAAGACTCTAAATGTAACCAAAAAGTCTTGGTGTAAACAAGGACTCTTGGTGTAAAAAAGGACTACAAATGTAAACAAAGTCTCTAAATATAAACAAAGTCTAAATGTAAACAAAGACTACAAGTGTAAACAAAAACTCTACATGTAAACATTATCTCTAAATTTAAACAAAGACTAAAAATATAAACGGACTCCAAATGTAAACAAAGTCTCTAAATTTAAACAAAGAATACAAATGTAAACAAAGACTCTAAATGTTAAGAAAGTCTACAACTGTAAACAAAGACTACAAATGTAAACAAAGACACTAAACGTAAACAAAAACTACAAACGTAAACAGACTCTAAGTGTAAACAGACAACAAATGTAAACAAAGCCTCGTAATATAAACAAAGTATCTAAATGTAAGCAGAATACAAATGTAAACAAAGAGCACAAATGTAAACAAAGAGCACAAATGTTAAGTGACTCAAACTGTAAACAAACTCTCTAAATGTAAACAAAGTCTACAAATGTAAACAAAGACTGCAAACGTAAACAAAAACTCTAAATGGAAACAAATAATAAAAATGTAAACAAAGACTCTAAATGTAATAAAAAAAACTGGGTATAAACAAGGACTACAAATGTAAACTGACTCTAAATGTAAACAAAAGCTAAAAATGTAAACAAAAACTACAAATGTAATCAAAGGGACTAAATGTAAACACTCTAAATGTAAACAAAGACTACATATGTAAACAAAGAATTTAAATGTAAATAAAGACTACAAATGTAAACAAAGACTACAGACATAAACACTCTAAATGTAAAGAAGGTCTCTAAATGCAAACAAAGATTACAAATGTAAACAAAGACTACGAATGTAAACAAAGACTACAAATATAAACAGACTCTAAATGGAAACAGACTACAAATGTAAACAAAAACTATAAACGTAAACTAACACTCTATATGTAAACAGACAACAAATGTAAACAAAACTAAAAGTGAACAAAAACTACAAATGTAAACAAAGGCTACAAATATAAACAAAAACTGTAAATGGAAAGAGACTACAAATGTAAACAAAAACTACAAACGTAAGCTAACACTCTAAATGTAAACAAAGACTACAAATGTAAACAAAGACTGCAAACGTAAACAAAGACTCTAAATGTAAACAAATAATAAAAATGTAAACAAAGATTCTAAATGTAATAAAAAACTCTAGGTATAAACAAGGACTCTAGGTGTAAACAAGGACTACAAATGTAAAGAGACTCTAAATGTAAACAAAGGATAAAAATGTAAACAAAGACTACAAATGTAAACAAAGGCTCTAAATGTAAACAAACACGCTATATGTAAACAAAGACTACAAATGTAAACAAAGACCCCAAATGGAACTCTAAATGTAAATAAAAAATGAAAATGTAAACAGACTACAAATGTAAACAAAACTAAAAGTAAACAAATACTAGAAATGTAAACAACGACTACAAATGTAAACAAAACTAAATGTAAACAAATACTAGAAATATAAACAATGATTCTAAATGTAACCAAAAACTCTTGGTGTAAACAAGGACTCTAGGTGTAAAAAAGGACTACAAATGTAAAGAAAGTCTCTAAATATACACAAAGTCTAAATGTAAACAAAGACTACAAGTGTAAACAAAGACTACAAATGTAAACAAAAATTCTACATGTAAACAATCTCTCTAAATGTAAACAAAGACTACAAATGTAAACAAAGACTATAAATGTTACGAAAGTTTACAACTGTAAACAAAGACTACAAATGTAAACAAAGACACTAAACGTAAACAAAAACTACAAATGTAAACAGACTCTAAGTGTAAACAGACAACAAATGTAAACAAAGCCTCTAAATATAAACAAAGTACCTAAATGTAAGCAGACTTCAAATGTAAACAAAGAATACAAATGTAAACAAAGAGCACAAATGTTAAGTGACTCAAACTGTAAACAAACTCTCTAAATGTAAACAAAGTCTACAAATGTAGACAGACTATAAATGAAAACAGACTCTAAATGCAAACAGACTAAAAGAGTATACAAAGACTACAAATATAAACAGACTCTAAATGGAAACAGACTACAAATGTAAACAAAAACTACAAACGTAAACCAACACTCTAAATGTAAACAAACACTACAAATGTAAACAAAACTAAAAGTAAACTAATACTACAAATATAAACAACGACTACAAATGTGAACAAAACTAAATGTAAACAAATACTAGAAATATAAACAAAGACTCTAAATGTAAGCAAAGACTGCAAACGTAAACAAAACCTCTAAAAAAAAAAATAATAAAAATGTAAACAAAGACTCTAAATGTAATAAAAAAAATCTGGGTATAAACAAAGACTACAAATGAAAACAGACTCTAAATACAAACAAAGTCTAAAAATAAAAACAAAGTCTCTAAATGTAAACAAAGGCTAAAAATGTAAACAAAGACTACAAATGTAAACAAAGGGACTAAATATAAACACTTTAAATGTAAACAAAGACTACATATGTAAACAAAGAATTTAAATGTAAATAAAGACTACAAATGTAAACAAAGACCTTAAATGTAAACAGACTCTAAATGAAAACAAAGACTAAAAATGTAAACAAAGACTACAAACGTAAACAAAGACTCTAAATGTAAAGAAGGTCTCTAAATGCAAACAAAGATTAAAAATGTAAACAAAGACTACAAATATAAACAGACTCTAAATGGAAACAGACTACAAATGTAAACAAAAACTACAAACGTAAACTAACACTCTAAATGTAAACAAAAACTACAAATGTTAACAAAACTAAAAGTAAACAAATACTACAAATATAAAGAACGACTACAAATGTAAACAAAACTAAATGTAAACAAATACTAGAAATATAAACAAAGACTCTAACTGTAACCAAAAACTCTTGGTGTAAAGAAAGACTCTAGGTGTAAAAAAGGACTACAAATGTAAACAAAGTCTCTAAATGAAAACAAAGTCTAAATGTAAACAAAGACTACAAGTGTCAACAAAGACTACAAATGTAAACAAAAACTCTACATGCAAACAGTCTCTCTAAATGTAAACAAAGACTACAAATATAAACGGACTCTAAATGTAAGCAAAGTCTATAAATTTAAACAAAGAATACAAGTGTGAACAAAGACTATAAATGTTAAGAAAGTTTACAACTGTAAACAAAGTCTACAAATGTAAACAAAGACACTAAACGTAAACAAAAACTACAAACGTAAACAGACTCTAAGTGTAAACAGACAACAAATGTAAACAAAGCCTTTAAATATAAACAAAGTATCTAAATGTAAGCAGACTACAAATGTAAACAAAGAATACAAATGTAAACAAAGAGCACAAATGTTAAGTGACTCAAACTGTAAACAAACTGTCTAAATGTAAACAAAGTCTACAAATGTAAACAATCTATAAATGAAAATAGACTCTAAATGCAAACAGACTAAAAATGTAAACAAAGACTACAAATATAAAGACTCTAAATGGAAACAGACTACAAATGTAAACAAAAACTACAAACGGAAACTAACACTCTAAATGTAAACAAAGACTACAAATGTAAACAAAACTAAAAGTAAACAAATACTACAAATATAAACAAAGACTACAAATGTAAACAAAGGCTCTAAATGTAAACAAACACGCTATATGTAAACAAAGACTACAAATGTAAACAAAGACACTAAATGGAACTCTAAATGTAAACAAATAAAAATGTAAACAAAGACTACAAATGTAAAGAAAGACCTTAAATATAAACAGACTCTTAATGAAAAGAAAGTCTAAAAATGTAAACAAAGACTCTAAAAGTAAAGATGGTGTCTAAATGCAAACAAAGATCACAAATGTAAACAAAAACTACAAATGTAAACAAAGACTACAAATATAAACAAAAACTCTAAATGGAAACAGACTACAAATGTAAATAAAAACTACAAACGTAAACTAAAACTCTAAATGTAAACAAAGACTACAAATGTAAACAAAGACTGCAAACGTAAACAAAGACTCTAAATGTAAACAAATAATAAAAATGTAAACAAAGACTCTAAATGTAATAAAAAACTCTGGGTATAAAAAAGGACTCTAGGTGTAAACAAGGACTACAAATGTAAACAGACTCTAAATGTAAACAAAGTCTAAAAATAAAAACAAAGACTCTAAATGTAAACAAAGGATAAAAATGTAAACAAAGACTACAAATGTAAACAAAGGCTCTAAATGTAAACAAACACGCTATATGTAAACAAAGACTACAAATGTAAACAAAGACCCCAAATGGAACTCTAAATGTAAACAAAAAATGAAAATGTAAGCAGACTACAAATGTAAACAAAACTAAAAGTAAACAAATACTACAAATATAAACAACGACTACAAAAGTAAACAAAACTAAATGTAAACAAATACTAGAAATATAAACAGACTCTAAATGTAACCAAAAACTCTTGGTGTAAACAAGGACTCTTGGTGTAAAAAAGGACTACAAATGTAAACAAAGTCTTTAAATATAAACAAAGTCTAAATGTAAACAAAGACTACAAGTGTAAACAAAAACTCTACATGTAAACAATATCGCTAAATGTAAACAAAGACTAAAAATATAAACGGACTCTAAATGTAAACAAAGTCTCTAAATTTAAACAAAGAATGCAAATGTAAACAAAGACTATAAATGTTAAGAAAGTCTACAACTGTAAACAAAGACTACAAATGTAAACAAAGACACTAAACGTAAACAAAAACTACAAACGTAAACAGACTCTAAATGCAAACAGACTAAAAATGTAAACAAAGACTACATACGTAAACAAAGACTGCAAACGTAGACAAACACTCTAAATGGAAAAAAATAATAAAAATGTAAACAAAGACTCTAAATGTAATAAAAAACTCTGGGTATAAACAAGGACTACAAATGTAAACTGACTCTAAATATAAACAAGGTCTAAAAATAAAAACAGACTCTAAATGTAAACAAAGGCTAAAAATGTAAACAAAGACTACAAATGTAAACAAAGGGACTAAATGTAAACACTTTAAATGTAAACAAAGAATACATATGTAAACAAAGAATTTAAATGTAAATAAAGACTACAAATGTAAACAAAGACCTTAAATGTAAACAGACTCTAAATGAAAACAAAGACTAAAAATGTAAACAAAGACTACAAACGTAAACAAAGACTGTAAATGTAAAGAAGGTCTCTAAATGCAAACAAAGATTAAAAATGTAAACAAAGACTACAAATGTAAACAAAGACTACAAATATAAACAGACTCTAAATGGAAACAGACTACAAATGTAAACAAAAACTACATACGTAAACTAACACTCTAAATGTAAACAAAGACTACAAATGTTAACAAAACTAAAAGTAAACAAATACTACAAATATAAAGAACGACTACAAATGTAAACAAAACTAAATGTAAACAAATACTAGAAATATAAACAAAGACTCTAAATGTAACCAAAAACTCTTGGTGTAAACAAGGACTCTAGGTGCAAGAAAGGACTACAAATGTAAACAAAGTCTCTAAATATAAACAAAGTCTAAATGTAAACAAAGACTACAAGTGTCAACAAAGACTACAAATGTAAACAAAAACTCTACATGTAAACAGTCTCTCTAAATGTAAACAGACTACAAATATAAACGGACTCTAAATGTAAACAAAGTCTCTAAATTTAAACAAAGAATACAAATGTAAACAAAGACTATAAATGTTAAGAAAGTTTACAACTGTAAACAAAGACTACAAATGTAAACAAAGACTCTAAACGTAAACAAAAACTACAAACGTAAACAGACTCTAAGTGTAAAGAGACAACAAATGTAAACAAAGCCTCTAAATATAAACAAAGTATCTAAACGTAAGCAGACTACAAATGTAAACAAATAATACAAATGTAAACAAAGAGCACAAATGTTAAGTGACTCAAACTGTAAACAAACTGTCTAAATGTAAACAAAGTCTACAAATGTAAACAGTCTATAAATGAAAATAGACTCTAAATGCAAACAGACTAAAAATGTAATCAAAGTCTACAAATATAAAGACTCTAAATGGAAACAGACTACAAATGTAAACAAAAACTATAAACGTAAACTAACACTCTATATGTAAACAGATTACAAATGTAAACAAAACTAAAAGTGAACAAATACTACAAATATAAACAACGACAACAAATGTAAACAAAACTAAATGTAAACAAATACTAGAAAAATAAACAAAGACTCTAAATGTAACCAAAGACTGCAAACGTAAACAAAGTCTCTAAATGTAAACAAAAAATAAAAATGTAAACAAAGACTCTAAATGTAATAAAAAACTCTGGGTATAAACAAGGACTCTAGTTGTAAAGAAGAACTACAAATTTAAACAGACTCTAAATGTAAACAAAGTCTAAAAATAAAAAGAAAGACTCTAAATATAAACAAAGGCTAAAAATGTAAACAAAGACTACAAATGTAAACAAAGACTACAAATGTAAACAAAGACCTTAAATGTAAACAGACTCTAAATAAAAATAAAGACTAAAAATGTAAACAAAGACTACAAACGTAAACAAAGACTCCAAATGAAAAGAAGTTCTCTAAATGCAAACAAAGATTACAAATGTAAACAAAAACTACAAATGTAAACAAAGGCTACAAATATAAACAAAAACTCTAAATGGAAAGAGACTACAAATGCAAACAAAAACTACAAACGTAAGCTAACACACTAAATGTAAACAAAGACTACAAATGTAAACAAAGACTGCAAACGTAAACAAAGACTCTAAATGTAAACAAATAATAAAAATGTAAACAAAGACTCTAAATATAATAAAAAACTCTGGGTGTAAACAAGGACAACAAATGTAAACTGACTCTAAATGTAAACAAAGTCTAAAAATATAAACAAAGACTCTAAATGTAAACAAAGGATAAAAATGTAAACAAAGACTACAAATGTAAACAAAGTCTCTAAATGTAAACAAACACGCTATATGTAAACAAAGACTACAAATGTAAACAAAGACCCCAAATGGAACTCTAAATGTAAACAAAAAATGAAAATGTAAACAGACTACAAATGTAAACAAAACTAAAAGTAAACAAATACTACAAATATAAACAACGACTACAAATGTAAACAAAACTAAATGTAAACAAATACTAGAAATATAAACAAAGACTCTAAATGTAACCAAAAACTCTTGGTGTAAACAAGGACTCTAGGTGTAAAAAAGGACTACAAATGTAAACAAAGTCTCTAAATATAAACAAAGTCTAAATGTAAACAAAGACTACAAGTGTAAACAAAAACTCTACATGTAAACAATATCTCTAAATGTAAACAAAGACTAAAAATATAAACGGACTCTAAATGTAAACAAAGTCTCTAAATTTAAAGAAAGAATACAAATGTAAACAAAGACTATAAATGTTAAGAAAGTCTACAACTGTAAACAAAGACTACAAATGTAAACAAAGACACTAAACGTAAACAAAAACTACAAACGTAAACAGACTCTAAGTGTAAACAGACAACAAATGTAAACAAAGCCTCGTAATATAAACAAAGTATCTAAATGTAAGCAGAATACAAATGTAAACAAAGAATACAAATGTAAACAAAGAGCACAAATGTTAAGTGACTCAAACTGTAAACAAACTCTCTAAATGTAAACAAAGTTTACAAATGTAAACAGACTAAAAATGAAAACAGACTCTAAATGCAAACAGACTAAAAATGTAAACAAAGACTACATATGTAAGCAAAGACTGCAAACGTAAACAAAAACTCTAAATGGAAACAAATAATAAAAATGTAAACAAAGACTCTAAATGTAATAAAAAATCTGGGTATAAACAAGGACTACAAATGTAAACTGACTCTAAATATAAACAAAGTATAAAAATAAAAACAGACTCTAAATGTAAACAAAGGCTAAAAATGTAAACAAAGACTACAAATGTAAACAAAGGGACTAAATGTAAACACTCTAAATGTAAACAAAGACTACATATGTAAACAAAGAATTTAAATGTAAATAAAGACTACAAATGTAAACAAATACCTTAAATGTAAACAGACTCTAAATGAAAACAAAGACTAAAAATGTAAACAAAGACTTCAGACGTAAACAAAGACTCTAAATGAAAGAAGGTCTCTAAATGCAAACAAAGATTACAAATGTAAACAAAGACTACAAATATAAACAGACTCTAAATGGAAACAGACTACAAATGTAAACAAAAACTATAAACGTAAACTAACACTCTATATGTAAACAGATTACAAATGTAAACAAAACTAAAAGTGAACAAATACTACAAATATAAACAACGACAACAAATGTAAACAAAACTAAATGTAAACAAATACTAGAAAAATAAACAAAGACTCTAAATGTAACCAAAGACTGCAAACGTAAACAAAGTCTCTAAATGTAAACAAAAAATAAAAATGTAAACAAAGACTCTAAATGTAATAAAAAACTCTGGGTATAAACAAGGACTCTAGTTGTAAAGAAGAACTACAAATTTAAACAGACTCTAAATGTAAACAAAGTCTAAAAATAAAAAGAAAGACTCTAAATATAAACAAAGGCTAAAAATGTAAACAAAGACTACAAATGTAAACAAAGACTACAAATGTAAACAAAGACCTTAAATGTAAACAGACTCTAAATAAAAATAAAGACTAAAAATGTAAACAAAGACTACAAACGTAAACAAAGACTCCAAATGAAAAGAAGTTCTCTAAATGCAAACAAAGATTACAAATGTAAACAAAAACTACAAATGTAAACAAAGGCTACAAATATAAACAAAAACTCTAAATGGAAAGAGACTACAAATGCAAACAAAAACTACAAACGTAAGCTAACACACTAAATGTAAACAAAGACTACAAATGTAAACAAAGACTGCAAACGTAAACAAAGACTCTAAATGTAAACAAATAATAAAAATGTAAACAAAGACTCTAAATATAATAAAAAACTCTGGGTGTAAACAAGGACAACAAATGTAAACTGACTCTAAATGTAAACAAAGTCTAAAAATATAAACAAAGACTCTAAATGTAAACAAAGGATAAAAATGTAAACAAAGACTACAAATGTAAACAAAGTCTCTAAATGTAAACAAACACGCTATATGTAAACAAAGACTACAAATGTAAACAAAGACCCCAAATGGAACTCTAAATGTAAACAAAAAATGAAAATGTAAACAGACTACAAATGTAAACAAAACTAAAAGTAAACAAATACTACAAATATAAACAACGACTACAAATGTAAACAAAACTAAATGTAAACAAATACTAGAAATATAAACAAAGACTCTAAATGTAACCAAAAACTCTTGGTGTAAACAAGGACTCTAGGTGTAAAAAAGGACTACAAATGTAAACAAAGTCTCTAAATATAAACAAAGTCTAAATGTAAACAAAGACTACAAGTGTAAACAAAAACTCTACATGTAAACAATATCTCTAAATGTAAACAAAGACTAAAAATATAAACGGACTCTAAATGTAAACAAAGTCTCTAAATTTAAAGAAAGAATACAAATGTAAACAAAGACTATAAATGTTAAGAAAGTCTACAACTGTAAACAAAGACTACAAATGTAAACAAAGACACTAAACGTAAACAAAAACTACAAACGTAAACAGACTCTAAGTGTAAACAGACAACAAATGTAAACAAAGCCTCGTAATATAAACAAAGTATCTAAATGTAAGCAGAATACAAATGTAAACAAAGAATACAAATGTAAACAAAGAGCACAAATGTTAAGTGACTCAAACTGTAAACAAACTCTCTAAATGTAAACAAAGTTTACAAATGTAAACAGACTAAAAATGAAAACAGACTCTAAATGCAAACAGACTAAAAATGTAAACAAAGACTACATATGTAAGCAAAGACTGCAAACGTAAACAAAAACTCTAAATGGAAACAAATAATAAAAATGTAAACAAAGACTCTAAATGTAATAAAAAATCTGGGTATAAACAAGGACTACAAATGTAAACTGACTCTAAATATAAACAAAGTATAAAAATAAAAACAGACTCTAAATGTAAACAAAGGCTAAAAATGTAAACAAAGACTACAAATGTAAACAAAGGGACTAAATGTAAACACTCTAAATGTAAACAAAGACTACATATGTAAACAAAGAATTTAAATGTAAATAAAGACTACAAATGTAAACAAATACCTTAAATGTAAACAGACTCTAAATGAAAACAAAGACTAAAAATGTAAACAAAGACTTCAGACGTAAACAAAGACTCTAAATGAAAGAAGGTCTCTAAATGCAAACAAAGATTACAAATGTAAACAAAGACTACAAATATAAACAGACTCTAAATGGAAACAGACTACAAATGTAAACAAAAACTATAAACGTAAACTAACACTCTATATGTAAACAGATTACAAATGTAAACAAAACTAAAAGTGAACAAATACTACAAATATAAACAACGACAACAAATGTAAACAAAACTAAATGTAAACAAATACTAGAAATATAAACAAAGACTCTAAATGTAACCAAAAACTCTTGGTGTAAGGACTCAAACAAGGACTCTAGGTGTAAACAAGAACTACAAATGTAAACAGACTCTAAATGTAAACAAAGTCTAAAAATAAAAACAAAGACACTAAATGTAAACAAAGGCTAAAAATGTAAACAAAGGCTCTAAATGTAAACAAACAAGCTATATGTAAACAAAGACTACAAATGTAAACAAAGACACTAAATGGAACTCTAAATGTAAACAAAGAATAAAATTGTAAACAAAGACTACAAATGTAAACAAAGACCTTAAATGTAAACAGACTCTAAATGAAAACAAAGACTAAAAATGTAAACAAAGACTACAAACGTAAACAAAGACTCCAAATGAAAAGAAGTTCTCTAAATGCAAACAAAGATTACAAATGTAAACAAAAACTACAAATGTAAACAAAGGCTACAAATATAAACAAAGACTCTAAATGTAAACAAAGGATAAAAATGTAAACAAAGACTACAAATGTACACAAAGTCTCTAAATGTAAACAAACACGCTATATGTAAACAAAGACTACAAATGTAAACAAAGACCCCAAATGGAACTCTAAATGTAAACAAAAAATGAAAATGTAAACAGACTACAAATGTAAACAAAACTAAAATTAAACAAATACTACAAATATAAACAACGACTACAAATGTAAACAAAACTAAATGTAAACAAATACTAGAAATATAAAAAAAGACTCTAAATGTAACCAAAAACTCTTGGTGTAAACAAGGACTCTAGGTGTAAAAAAGTCTCTAAATGTAAACAAAGGCTAAAAATGTAAACAAAGACTACAAAAGTAAACAATGGGACTAAATGTAAACACTTTAAATGTAAACAAAAGCTACATATGTAAACAAAGAATTTAAATGTAAATAAAGACTACAAATGTAAACAAAGACCTTAAATGTAAACAGACTCTGAATGAAAACAAAGACTAAAAATGTAAACAAAGACTACAAGCGTAAACAAAGTCTCTAAATGTAAAGAAGGTCTCTAAATGCAAACAAAGATTAAAAATGTAAACAAAGACTACAAATATAAACAGACTCTAAATGGAAACAGACTACAAATGTAAACAAAAACTACAAACGTAAACTAACACTCTAAATGTAAACAAAGACTACAAATGTTAACAAAACTAAAGGTAAACAAATGCTACAAATATAAAGAACGACTACAAATGTAAACAAAACTAAATGTAAACAAATACTAGAAATATAAACAAAGACTCTAAATGTAACCAAAAACTCTTGGTGTAAACAAGGACTCTAGGTGTAAAAAAGGACTACAAATGTAAACAAAGTCTCTAAATATAAACAAAGTCTAAATGTAAACAAAGACTACAAGTGTCAACAAAGACTACAAATATAAACGGACTCTAAATGTAAACAAAGTCTCTGAATTTATACAAAGAATACAAGTGTAAACAAAGACTACAAATGTTAAGAAAGTTTACAACTGTAAACAAAGACTACAAATGTAAACAAAGACACTAAACGTAAACAAAAACTACAAACGTAAACAGACTCTAAGTGTAAACAGACAACAAATGTAAACAAAGCCTCTAAATATAAACAAAGTATCTAAACGTAAGCAGACTACAAATGTAAACAAAGAAGACAAATGTAAACAAAGGCACTAAACTTAAACAAAAACTACAAACGTAAACAGACTCTAAGTGTAAACAGACAACAAATGTAAACAAAGCCTTTAAAAATAAACAAAGTATCTAAATGTAAGCAGACTACAAATGTAAACAAAGACAGTAAATGTAACTCTAAATGTAAACAAAGTCACTAAATTTAAACAAAGAATACAAATGTAAACAAAAACTATAAATGTTACGAAAGTTTACAACTGTAAACAAAGACTACAAATGTAAACAAAGACACTAAACGTAAACAAAAACTACAAATGTAAACAGACTCTAAGTGTAAACAGACAACAAATGTAAACAAAGCCTCTAAATATAAACAAAGTACCTAAATGTAAGCAGACTTCAAATGTAAACAAAGAATACAAATGTAAACAAAGAGCACAAATGTTAAGTGACTCAAACTGTAAACAAACTCTCTAAATGTAAACAAAGTCTACAAATGTAGACAGACTATAAATGAAAACAGACTCTAAATGCAAACAGACTAAAAGAGTATACAAAGACTACAAATATAAACAGACTCTAAATGGAAACAGACTACAAATGTAAACAAAAACTACAAACGTAAACCAACACTCTAAATGTAAACAAACACTACAAATGTAAACAAAACTAAAAGTAAACTAATACTACAAATATAAACAACGACTACAAATGTGAACAAAACTAAATGTAAACAAATACTAGAAATATAAACAAAGACTCTAAATGTAAGCAAAGACTGCAAACGTAAACAAAACCTCTAAAAAAAAAATAATAAAAATGTAAACAAAGACTCTAAATGTAATAAAAAAAATCTGGGTATAAACAAAGACTACAAATGAAAACAGACTCTAAATACAAACAAAGTCTAAAAATAAAAACAAAGTCTCTAAATGTAAACAAAGGCTAAAAATGTAAACAAAGACTACAAATGTAAACAAAGGGACTAAATGTAAACACTTTAAATGTAAACAAAGACTACATATGTAAACAAAGAATTTAAATGTAAATAAAGACTACAAATGTAAACAAAGACCTTAAATGTAAACAGACTCTAAATGAAAACAAAGACTAAAAATGTAAACAAAGACTACAAACGTAAACAAAGACTCTAAATGTAAAGAAGGTCTCTAAATGCAAACAAAGATTAAAAATGTAAACAAAGACTACAAATATAAACAGACTCTAAATGGAAACAGACTACAAATGTAAACAAAAACTACAAACGTAAACTAACACTCTAAATGTAAACAAAAACTACAAATGTTAACAAAACTAAAAGTAAACAAATACTACAAATATAAAGAACGACTACAAATGTAAACAAAACTAAATGTAAACAAATACTAGAAATATAAACAAAGACTCTAACTGTAACCAAAAACTCTTGGTGTAAAGAAAGACTCTAGGTGTAAAAAAGGACTACAAATGTAAACAAAGTCTCTAAATATAAACAAAGTCTAAATGTAAACAAAGACTACAAGTGTCAACAAAGACTACAAATGTAAACAAAAACTCTACATGCAAACAGTCTCTCTAAATGTAAACAAAGACTACAAATATAAACGGACTCTAAATGTAAGCAAAGTCTCTAAATTTAAACAAAGAATACAAGTGTGAACAAAGACTATAAATGTTAAGAAAGTTTACAACTGTAAACAAAGTCTACAAATGTAAACAAAGACACTAAACGTAAACAAAAACTACAAACGTAAACAGACTCTAAGTGTAAACAGACAACAAATGTAAACAAAGCCTTTAAATATAAACAAAGTATCTAAATGTAAGCAGACTACAAATGTAAACAAAGAATACAAATGTAAACAAAGAGCACAAATGTTAAGTGACTCAAACTGTAAACAAACTGTCTAAATGTAAACAAAGTCTACAAATGTAAACAATCTATAAATGAAAATAGACTCTAAATGCAAACAGACTAAAAATGTAAACAAAGACTACAAATATAAAGACTCTAAATGGAAACAGACTACAAATGTAAACAAAAACTACAAACGGAAACTAACACTCTAAATGTAAACAAAGACTACAAATGTAAACAAAACTAAAAGTAAACAAATACTACAAATATAAACAAAGACTACAAATGTAAACAAAGGCTCTAAATGTAAACAAACACGCTATATGTAAACAAAGACTACAAATGTAAACAAAGACACTAAATGGAACTCTAAATGTAAACAAATAAAAATGTAAACAAAGACTACAAATGTAAAGAAAGACCTTAAATATAAACAGACTCTTAATGAAAAGAAAGTCTAAAAATGTAAACAAAGACTCTAAAAGTAAAGATGGTGTCTAAATGCAAACAAAGATCACAAATGTAAACAAAAACCACAAATGTAAACAAAGACTACAAATATAAACAAAAACTCTAAATGGAAACAGACTACAAATGTAAATAAAAACTACAAACGTAAACTAAAACTCTAAATGTAAACAAAGACTACAAATGTAAACAAAGACTGCAAACGTAAACAAAGACTCTAAATGTAAACAAATAATAAAAATGTAAACAAAGACTCTAAATGTAATAAAAAACTCTGGGTATAAAAAAGGACTCTAGGTGTAAACAAGGACTAAAAATGTAAACAGACTCTAAATGTAAGCAAAGTCTAAAAATAAAAACAAAGACTCTAAATGTAAACAAAGGATAAAAATGTAAACAAAGACTACAAATGTAAACAAAGGCTCTAAATGTAAACAAACACGCTATATGTAAACAAAGACTACAAATGTAAACAAAGACCCCAAATGGAACTCTAAATGTAAACAAAAAATGAAAATGTAAGCAGACTACAAATGTAAACAAAACTAAAAGTAAACAAATACTACAAATATAAACAACGACTACAAAAGTAAACAAAACTAAATGTAAACAAATACTAGAAATATAAACAGACTCTAAATGTAACCAAAAACTCTTGGTGTAAACAAGGACTCTTGGTGTAAAAAAGGACTACAAATGTATACAAAGTCTTTAAATATAAACAAAGTCTAATTGTAAACAAAGACTACAAGTGTAAACAAAAACTCTACATGTAAACAATATCTCTAAATGTAAACAAAGACTAAAAATATAAACGGACTCTAAATGTAAACAAAGTCTCTAAATTTAAACAAAGAATGCAAATGTAAACAAAGACTATAAATGTTAAGAAAGTCTACAACTGTAAACAAAGACTACAAATGTAAACAAAGACACTAAACGTAAACAAAAACTACAAACGTAAACAGACTCTAAGTGTAAACAGACAACAAATGTAAACAAAGCCTCGTAATATAAACAAAGTATCTAAATGTAAGCAGAATACAAATGTAAACAAAGAATACAAATGTAAACAAAGAGCACAAATGTTAAGTGACTCAAACTGTAAACAAACTCTCTAAATGTAAACAAAGTTTACAAATGTAAACAGACTAAAAATGAAAACAGACTCTAAATGCAAACAGACTAAAAATGTAAACAAAGACTACATATGTAAGCAAAGACTGCAAACGTAAACAAAAACTCTAAATGGAAACAAATAATAAAAATGTAAACAAAGACTCTAAATGTAATAAAAAATCTGGGTATAAACAAGGACTACAAATGTAAACTGACTCTAAATATAAACAAAGTATAAAAATAAAAACAGACTCTAAATGTAAACAAAGGCTAAAAATGTAAACAAAGACTACAAATGTAAACAAAGGGACTAAATGTAAACACTCTAAATGTAAACAAAGACTACATATGTAAACAAAGAATTTAAATGTAAATAAAGACTACAAATGTAAACAAAGACCTTAAATGTAAACAGACTCTAAATGAAAACAAAGACTAAAAATGTAAACAAAGACTTCAGACGTAAACAAAGACTCTAAATGAAAGAAGGTCTCTAAATGCAAACAAAGATTACAAATGTAAACAAAGACTACAAATATAAACAGACTCTAAATGGAAACAGACTACAAATGTAAACAAAAACTATAAACGTAAACTAACACTCTATATGTAAACAGATTACAAATGTAAACAAAACTAAAAGTGAACAAATACTACAAATATAAACAACGACAACAAATGTAAACAAAACTAAATGTAAACAAATACTAGAAATATAAACAAAGACTCTAAATGTAACCAAAAACTCTTGGTGTAAGGACTCAAACAAGGACTCTAGGTGTAAACAAGAACTACAAATGTAAACAGACTCTAAATGTAAACAAAGTCTAAAAATAAAAACAAAGACACTAAATGTAAACAAAGGCTAAAAATGTAAACAAAGGCTCTAAATGTAAACAAACAAGCTATATGTAAACAAAGACTACAAATGTAAACAAAGACACTAAATGGAACTCTAAATGTAAACAAAGAATAAAATTGTAAACAAAGACTACAAATGTAAACAAAGACCTTAAATGTAAACAGACTCTAAATGAAAACAAAGACTAAAAATGTAAACAAAGACTACAAACGTAAACAAAGACTCCAAATGAAAAGAAGTTCTCTAAATGCAAACAAAGATTACAAATGTAAACAAAAACTACAAATGTAAACAAAGGCTACAAATATAAACAAAGACTCTAAATGTAAACAAAGGATAAAAATGTAAACAAAGACTACAAATGTACACAAAGTCTCTAAATGTAAACAAACACGCTATATGTAAACAAAGACTACAAATGTAAACAAAGACCCCAAATGGAACTCTAAATGTAAACAAAAAATGAAAATGTAAACAGACTACAAATGTAAACAAAACTAAAAGTAAACAAATACTACAAATATAAACAACGACTACAAATGTAAACAAAACTAAATGTAAACAAATACTAGAAATATAAAAAAAGACTCTAAATGTAACCAAAAACTCTTGGTGTAAACAAGGACTCTAGGTGTAAAAAAGTCTCTAAATGTAAACAAAGGCTAAAAATGTAAACAAAGACTACAAAAGTAAACAATGGGACTAAATGTAAACACTTTAAATGTAAACAAAAGCTACATATGTAAACAAAGAATTTAAATGTAAATAAAGACTACAAATGTAAACAAAGACCTTAAATGTAAACAGACTCTAAATGAAAACAAAGACTAAAAATGTAAACAAAGACTACAAGCGTAAACAAAGACTCTAAATGTAAAGAAGGTCTCTAAATGCAAACAAAGATTAAAAATGTAAACAAAGACTACAAATATAAACAGACTCTAAATGGAAACAGACTACAAATGTAAACAAAAACTACAAACGTAAACTAACACTCTAAATGTAAACAAAGACTACAAATGTTAACAAAACTAAAGGTAAACAAATGCTACAAATATAAAGAACGACTACAAATGTAAACAAAACTAAATGTAAACAAATACTAGAAATATAAACAAAGACTCTAAATGTAACCAAAAACTCTTGGTGTAAACAAGGACTCTAGGTGTAAAAAAGGACTACAAATGTAAACAAAGTCTCTAAATATAAACAAAGTCTAAATGTAAACAAAGACTACAAGTGTCAACAAAGACTACAAATGTAAACAAAAACTCTACATGTAAACAGTCTCTCTAAATGTAAACAAAGACTACAAATATAAACGGACTCTAAATGTAAACAAAGTCTCTGAATTTATACAAAGAATACAAGTGTAAACAAAGACTATAAATGTTAAGAAAGTTTACAACTGTAAACAAAGACTACAAATGTAAACAAAGACACTAAACGTAAACAAAAACTACAAACGTAAACAGACTCTAAGTGTAAACAGACAACAAATGTAAACAAAGCCTTTAAAAATAAACAAAGTATCTAAATGTAAGCAGACTACAAATGTAAACAAAGACACTAAATGTAACTCTAAATGTAAACAAAGTCACTAAATTTAAACAAAGAATACAAATGTAAACGAAAACTATAAATGTTACGAAAGTTTACAACTGTAAACAAAGACTACAAATGTAAACAAAGACACTAAACGTAAACAAAAACTACAAATGTAAACAGACTCTAAGTGTAAACTGACAACAAATGTAAACAAAGCCTCTAAATATAAACAAAGTACCTAAATGTAAGCAGACTACAAATGTAAACAAAGAATACAAATGTAAACAAAGACACTAAACGTAAACAAAAACTACAAACATAAACAGACTCTAAGTGTAAACAGACAACAAATGTAAACAAAGCCTTTAAATATAAACAATGTATCTAAATGTAAGCAGACTACAAATGTAAACAAAGAATACAAATGTAAACAAAAAGCACAAATGTTAAGTGACTCAAACTGTAAACAAACTCTCGAAATGTAAACAAAGTCTACAAATGTAAATATTCTATAAATGAAAATAGACTCTAAATGCAAACAGGCTAAAAATGTAAACAAAGACTACAAATATAAAGAATCTAAATGGAAACAGACTACAAATATAAACAAAAACTACAAACGTAAACTAACACTCTAAATGTAAACAAAGACTACAAATGTAAACAAAACTAAAAGTAAACAAATACTAGAAATATAAACAAAGACTAAATGTAACCAGACTGCAAACGTAAACAAAGTCTCTAAATGGAAACAAATAATAAAAATGTAAACAAAGACTCTAAATGTAATAAAAAACTCTGGGTATAAACAAGGACTCTAGGTGTAAACAAGGACTACAAACGTAAACAGACTCTAAATGTAAACAAAGGCTAAAAATGTAAACAAAGACTACAAATGTAAACAAAGGCTCTAAATGTAAACAAACACGCTATATGTAAACAAAGACTACAAATGTAAACAAAGACACTAAATGGAACTCTAAATGAAAACAAAGACTAAAAATGTAAACAAAGACTACAAGCGTAAACAAAGACTCTAAATATAAAGAAGGTCTCTAAATGCAAACAAAGATTAAAAATGTAAACAAAGACTACAAATATAAACAGACTCTAAATGGAAACAGACTACAAATGTAAACAAAAACTACAAACGTAAACTAACACTCTAAATGTAAACAAAGACTACAAATGTTAACAAAACTAAAGGTAAACAAATACTACAAATATAAAGAACGACTACAAATGTAAACAAAACTAAATGTAAACAAATACTAGAAATATAAACAAAGACTCTAAATGTAACCAAAAACTCTTGGTGTAAACAAGGACTCTAGGTGTAAAAAAGGACTACAAATGTAAACAAAGTCTCTAAATATAAACAAAGTCTAAATGTAAACAAAGACTACAAGTGTCAACAAAGACTACAAATGTAAACAAAAACTCTACATGTAAACAGTCTCTCTAAATGTAAACAAAGACTACAAATATAAACGGTCTCTAAATGTAAACAAAGTCTCTGAATTTATACAAAGAATATAAGTGTAAACAAAGACTATAAATGTTAAGAAAGTTTACAACTGTAAACAAAGTCTACAAATGAAAACAAAGACACTAAACGTAAACAAAAACTACAAACGTAAACAGACTCTAAGTGTAAACAGACAACAAATGTAAACAAAGCCTCTAAATATAAACAAAGTATCTAAACGTAAGCAGACTACAAATGTAAACAAAGAATACAAATGTAAACAAAGACACTAAACTTAAACAAAAACTAAAAAACGTAAACAGACTCTAAGTGTAAACAGACAACAAATGTAAACAAAGCCTTTAAAAATAAACAAAGTATCTAAATGTAAGCAGACTACAAATGTAAACAAAGACACTAAATGTAACTCTAAATGTAAACAAAGTCACTAAATTTAAACAAAGAATACAAATGTAAACAAAAACTATAAATGTTACGAAAGTTTACAACTGTAAACAAAGACTACAAATGTAAACAAAGACACTAAACGTAAACAAAAACTACAAATGTAAACAGACTCTAAGTGTAAACTGACAACAAATGTAAACAAAGCCTCTAAATATAAACAAAGTACCTAAATGTAAGCAGACTACAAATGTAAACAAAGAATACAAATGTAAACAAAGACACTAAACGTAAACAAAAACTACAAACGTAAACAGACTCTAAGTGTAAACAGACAACAAATGTAAACAAAGCCTTTAAATATAAACAATGTATCTAAATGTAAGCAGACTACAAATGTAAACAAAGAATACAAATGTAAACAAAAAGCACAAATGTTAAGTGACTCAAACTGTAAACAAACTCTCGAAATGTAAACAAAGTCTACAAATGTAAATATTCTATAAATGAAAATAGACTCTAAATGCAAACAGGCTAAAAATGTAAACAAAGACTACAAATATAAAGAATCTAAATGGAAACAGACTACAAATAAAACAAAAACTACAAACGTAAACAAATACTAGAAATATAAACAAAGACTAAATGTAACCAGACTGCAAACGTAAACAAAGTCTCTAAATGGAAACAAATAATAAAAATGTAAACAAAGACTCTAAATGTAATAAAAAACTCTGGGTATAAACAAGGACTCTAGGTGTAAACAAGGACTACAAACGTAAACAGACTCTAAATGTAAACAAAGGCTAAAAATGTAAACAAAGACTACAAATGTAAACAAAGGCTCTAAATGTAAACAAACACGCTATATGTAAACAAAGACTACAAATGTAAACAAAGACACTAAATGGAACTCTAAATGTAAACAAAGAATAAAAATGTAAACAAAGACTACAAATGTAAACAAAGACCTTAAATGTAAACAGAATCTTAATGAAAACAAAGACTAAAAATGTAAACAAAGACTCTAAATGTAACCAAAAACTCTTGGTGTAAGGACTCAAACAAGGACTCTAGGTGTAAACAAGAACTACAAATGTAAACAGACTCTAAATGTAAACAAAGTCTAAAAATAAAAACAAAGACTCTAAATGTAAACAAAGGCTAAAAATGTAAACAAAGGCTCTAAATGTAAACAAACAAGCTATATGTAAACAAAGACTACAAATGTAAACAAAGACACTAAATGGAACTCTAAATGTAAACAAAGAATAAAAATGTAAACAAAGACTACAAATGTAAACAAAGACCTTAAATGTAAACAGACTCTAAATGAAAACAAAGACTAAAAATGTAAACAAAGACTACAAACGTAAACAAAGACTCCAAATGAAAAGAAGTTCTCTAAATGCAAACAAAGATTACAAATGTAAACAAAAACTACAAATATAAACAAAGGCTACAAATATAAACAAAAACTCTAACTGGAAAGAGACTACAAATGCAAACAAAAACTACAAACGTAAGCTAACACTTTAAATGTAAACAAAGACTACAAATGTAAACAAAGACTGCAAACGTAAACAAAGACTCTAAATGTAAACAAATAATAAAAATGTAAACAAAGACTCTAAATATAATAAAAAACTCTGGGTGTAAACAAGGACAACAAATGTAAACTGACTCTAAATGTAAACAAAGTCTAAAAATAAAAACAAAGACTCTAAATGTAAACAAAGGATAAAAATGTAAACAAAGACTACAAATGTACACAAAGTCTCTAAATGTAAACAAACACGCTATATGTAAACAAAGACTACAAATGTAAACAAAGACCCCAAATGGAACTCTAAATGTAAACAAAAAATGAAAAAGGTAAACAGACTACAAATGTAAACAAAACTAAAAGTAAACAAATACTACAAATATAAACAACGACTACAAATGTAAACAAAACTAAATGTAAACAAATACTAGAAATATAAACAAAGACTCTAAATGTAACCAAAAACTCTTGGTGTAAACAAGGACTCTAGGTGTAAAAAAGGACTACAAATGTAAACAAAGTCTCTAAATATAAACAAAGTCTAAATGTAAACAAAGACTACAAGTGTCAACAAAGACTACAAATGTAAACAAAACTCTACATGTAAACAGTCTCTCTAAATGTAAACAAAGACTACAAATATAAACGGACTCTAAATGTAAACAAAGTCTCTAAATTTAAACAAAGAATACAAATGTAAACAAAGACTATAAATGTTAAGAAAGTTTACAACTGTAAACAAAGACTACAAATGTAAACAAAGCCTCTAATTATAAACAAAGTACCTAAATTTAAGCAGACTACAAATGTAAACAAAGAACACAAATGTAAACAAAGAGCACAAATGTTAAGTGACTCAAACTGCAAACAAACTCTCTAAATGTAAACAAAGTCTACAAATGTAGACGGACTATAAATGAAAACAGACTCTAAATGCAAACAGACTAAAAGTGTAAACAAAGACTACAAATATAAACAGACTCTAAATGGAAAAACAATACAAATGCAAACAAAAACTACAAACGTAAACCAACACTCTAAATGTAAACAAACACTACAAATGTAAACAAAAAGCACAAATGTTAAGTGACTCAAACTGCAAACAAACTCTCGAAATGTAAACAAAGTCTACAAATGTAAATATTCTATAAATGAAAATAGACTCTAAATGCAAACAGGCTAAAAATGTAAACAAAGACTACAAATATAAAGAATCTAAATGGAAACAGACTACAAATAAAACAAAAACTACAAACGTAAACAAATACTAGAAATATAAACAAAGACTAAATGTAACCAGACTGCAAACGTAAACAAAGTCTCTAAATGGAAACAAATAATAAAAATGTAAACAAAGACTCTAAATGTAATAAAAAACTCTGGGTATAAACAAGGACTCTAGGTGTAAACAAGGACTACAAACGTAAACAGACTCTAAATGTAAACAAAGGCTAAAAATGTAAACAAAGACTACAAATGTAAACAAAGGCTCTAAATGTAAACAAACACGCTATATGTAAACAAAGACTACAAATGTAAACAAAGACACTAAATGGAACTCTAAATGTAAACAAAGAATAAAAATGTAAACAAAGACTACAAATGTAAACAAAGACCTTAAATGTAAACAGAATCTTAATGAAAACAAAGACTAAAAATGTAAACAAAGACTCTAAATGTAACCAAAAACTCTTGGTGTAAGGACTCAAACAAGGACTCTAGGTGTAAACAAGAACTACAAATGTAAACAGACTCTAAATGTAAACAAAGTCTAAAAATAAAAACAAAGACTCTAAATGTAAACAAAGGCTAAAAATGTAAACAAAGGCTCTAAATGTAAACAAACAAGCTATATGTAAACAAAGACTACAAATGTAAACAAAGACACTAAATGGAACTCTAAATGTAAACAAAGAATAAAAATGTAAACAAAGACTACAAATGTAAACAAAGACCTTAAATGTAAACAGACTCTAAATGAAAACAAAGACTAAAAATGTAAACAAAGACTACAAACGTAAACAAAGACTCCAAATGAAAAGAAGTTCTCTAAATGCAAACAAAGATTACAAATGTAAACAAAAACTACAAATATAAACAAAGGCTACAAATATAAACAAAAACTCTAAATGGAAAGAGACTACAAATGCAAACAAAAACTACAAACGTAAGCTAACACTTTAAATGTAAACAAAGACTACAAATGTAAACAAAGACTGCAAACGTAAACAAAGACTCTAAATGTAAACAAATAATAAAAATGTAAACAAAGACTCTAAATATAATAAAAAACTCTGGGTGTAAACAAGGACAACAAATGTAAACTGACTCTAAATGTAAACAAAGTCTAAAAATAAAAACAAAGACTCTAAATGTAAACAAAGGATAAAAATGTAAACAAAGACTACAAATGTACACAAAGTCTCTAAATGTAAACAAACACGCTATATGTAAACAAAGACTACAAATGTAAACAAAGACCCCAAATGGAACTCTAAATGTAAACAAAAAATGAAAAAGGTAAACAGACTACAAATGTAAACAAAACTAAAAGTAAACAAATACTACAAATATAAACAACGACTACAAATGTAAACAAAACTAAATGTAAACAAATACTAGAAATATAAACAAAGACTCTAAATGTAACCAAAAACTCTTGGTGTAAACAAGGACTCTAGGTGTAAAAAAGGACTACAAATGTAAACAAAGTCTCTAAATATAAACAAAGTCTAAATGTAAACAAAGACTACAAGTGTCAACAAAGACTACAAATGTAAACAAAAACTCTACATGTAAACAGTCTCTCTAAATGTAAACAAAGACTACAAATATAAACGGACTCTAAATGTAAACAAAGTCTCTAAATTTAAACAAAGAATACAAATGTAAACAAAGACTATAAATGTTAAGAAAGTTTACAACTGTAAACAAAGACTACAAATGTAAACAAAGCCTCTAATTATAAACAAACTACCTAAATTTAAGCAGACTACAAATGTAAACAAAGAACACAAATGTAAACAAAGAGCACAAATGTTAAGTGACTCAAACTGCAAACAAACTCTCTAAATGTAAACAAAGTCTACAAATGTAGACGGACTATAAATGAAAACAGACTCTAAATGCAAACAGACTAAAAGTGTAAACAAAGACTACAAATATAAACAGACTCTAAATGGAAAAACAATACAAATGCAAACAAAAACTACAAACGTAAACCAACACTCTAAATGTAAACAAACACTACAAATGTAAACAAAACTAAAAGTAAACAAATACTACAAATATAAACAAGTACTACAAATGTAAACAAAACTAAATGTAAACAAATACTAGAAATATAAACAAAGACTCTAAATGTAACCAAAGACTGCAAACGTAAACAAACACTCTAAATGGAAAAAAATAATAAAAATGTAAACAAAAACTCTAAATGTAATAAAAAACTCTGGGTATAAACAAGGACTACAAATGTAAACAGACTCTAAATACAAACAAAGTCTAAAAATAAAAACAAAGTCTCTAAATGTAAACAAAGGCTAAAAATGTAAACAAAGACTACAAATGTAAACAAAGGGACTAAATGTAAACACTTTAAATGTAAACAAAAGCTACATATGTAAACAAAGAATTTAAATGTAAATAAAGACTACAAATGTAAACAAAGACCTTAAATGTAAACAGACTCTAAATGAAAACAAAGACTAAAAATGTACACAAAGACTACAAGCGTAAACAAAGACTCTAAATGTAAAGAAGGTCTCTAAATGCAAACAAAGATTAAAAATGTAAACAAAGACTACAAATATAAACAGACTAAATGGAAACAGACTACAAATGTAAACAAAAACTACAAACGTAAACTAACACTCTAAATGTAAACAAAGACTACAAATGTTAACAAAACTAAAGGTAAACAAATACTACAAATATAAAGAACGACTACAAATGTAAACAAAACTAAATGTAAACAAATACTAGAAATATAAACAAAGACTCTAAATGTAACCAAAAACTCTTGGTGTAAACAAGGACTCTAGGTGTAAAAAAGGACTACAAATGTAAACAAAGTCTCTAAATATAAACAAAGTCTAAATGTAAACAAAGACTACAAATGTAAACAAAAACTCTACATGTAAACAGTCTCTCTAAATATAAACAAAGACTACAAATATAAACGGACTGTAAATGTAAACAAAGTCTCTGAATTTATACAAAGAATACAAGTGTAAACAAAGACTATAAATGTTAAGAAAGTTTACAACTGTAAACAAAGACTACAAATGTAAACAAAGACACGAAACGTAAACAAAAACTACAAACGTAAACAGACTCTAAGTGTAAACAGACAACAAATGTAAACAAAGCCTCTAAATATAAACAAAGTATCTAAACGTAAGCAGACTACAAATGTAAACAAAGAATACAAATGTAAACAAAGACACTAAACTTAAACAAAAACTACAAACGTAAACAGACTCTAAGTGTAAACAGACAACAAATGTAAACAAAGCCTTTAAAAATAAACAAAGTATCTAAATGTAAGCAGACTACAAATGTAAACAAAGACACTAAATGTAACTCTAAATGTAATCAAAGTCACTAAATTTAAACAAAGAATACAAATGTAAACAAAAACTATAAATGTTACGAAAGTTTACAACTGTAAACAAAGACTACAAATGTAAACAAAGACACTAAACGTAAACAAAAACTACAAATGTAAACAGACTCTAAGTGTAAACTGACAACAAATGTAAACAAAGCCTCTAAATATAAACAAAGTACCTAAATGTAAGCAGACTACAAATGTAAAAAAAGAATACAAATGTAAACAAAGACACTAAACGTAAACAAAAACTACAAACGTAAACAGACTCTAAGTGTAAACAGACAACAAATGTAAACAAAGCCTTTAAATATAAACAAAGTATCTAAATGTAAGCAGACTACAAATGTAAAAAAAAGAATACAAATGTAAACAAAGAGCACAAATGTTAAGTGACTCAAACTGTAAACAATCTGTCTAAATGTAAACAAAGTCTACAAATGTAAACAGTCTATAAATGAAAATAGACTCTAAATGCAAACAGACTAAAAATGTAAACAAAGACTACAAATATAAAGACTCTAAATGGAAACAGACTACAAATGTAAACAAAAACTACAAACGTAAACTAACACTCTAAATGTAAACAAAGACTACAAATGTAAACAAAACTAAAAGTAAACAAATACTACAAATATAAACAATGACTACATATGTAAACAAAACTAAATGTAAACAAATACTAGAAATATTTACAAAGACGCTAAATGTAACCAAAGTCTGCAAACGTAAACAAAGTCTCTAAATGGAAACAAATAATAGAAACGTAAACAAAGACTGTAAATGTAATAAAAAACTCTGGGTATAAACAAGGACTCTAGGTGTAAACAAGGACTACAAACGTAAACAGACTCTAAATGTAAACAAAGTCTAAAAATAAAAACAAAGACTCTAAATGTAAACAAAGGCTAAAAATGTAAACAAAGACTACAAATGTAAACAAAGACCTTAAATGTAAACAGACTCTTAATGAAAATAAAGACTAAAAATGTAAACAAAGACTCTAAATGTAAAGATGGTCTCTAAATGCAAACAAAGATTACAAATGTAAACAAAAACTACAAATGTAAACAAAGACTACAAATATAAACAAAAACTCTAAATGGAAACCGACTACAAATGTAAACAAAAACTACAAACGTAAACTAACACTCTAAATGTAAACAAAGACTACAATTGTAAACAAAGACTGCAAACGTAAACAAAGACTCTAAATGTAAACAAATAATAAAAATGTAAACAAAGACTCTAAATGTAATAAAAAACTCTGGGTATAAACAAGGACTCTAGGTGTAAACAAGGACTACAAATGTAAACAGAATCTAAATGTAAACAAAGTCTAAAAATAAAAACAAAGACTCTAAATGTAAACAAAGGCTCTAAATGTAAACAAACACGCAATATGTAAACAAAGACTACAAATGTAAACAAAGACCCCAAATGGAACTCTAAATGTAAACAAAAAATGAAAATGTAAACAGACTACAAATGTAAACAAAACTAAAAGTAAACAAATACTACAAATATAAACAACGACTACAAATGTAAACAAAACTAAATGTAAACAAATACTAGAAATATAAACAAAGACTCTAAATGTAACCAAAAACTCTTGGTGTAAACAAGGACTCTTGGTGTAAATAAGGACTACAAATGTAAACAAAGTCTCTAAATATAAACAAAGTCTAAATGTAAACAAAGACAACAAGTGTAAACAAAAACTCTACATGTAAACATTATCTCTAAATGTAAACAAAGACTAAAAATATAAACGGACTCCAAATGTAAACAAAGTCTGTAAATTTAAACAAAGAATACAAATGTAAACAAAGATTCTAAATGTTAAGAAAGTCTACAACTGTAAACAAGGACTACAAATGTAAACAAAGACACTAAACGTAAACAAAAACTACAAACGTAAACAGACTCTAAGTGTAAACAGACAACAAATGTAAACAAAGCCTCGTAATATAAACAAAGTATCTAAATGTAAGCAGAATACAAATGTAAACAAAGAGCACAAATGTAAACAAAGAGCACAAATGTTAAGTGACTCAAACTGTAAACAAACTCTCTAAATGTAAACAAAGTCTACAAATGTAAACAAAGACTGCAAACGTAAACAAAAACTCTAAATGGAAACAAATAATAAAAATGTAAACAAAGACTCTAAATGTAATAAAAAAAACTGGGTATAAACAAGGACTACAAATGTAAACTGACTCTAAATGTATACAAAAGCTAAAAATGTAAACAAAGACTACAAATGTACTCAAAGGGACTAAATGTAAACACTCTAAATGTAAACAAAGACTACATATGTAAACAAAGAATTTAAATGTAAATAAAGACTACACATGTAAACAAAGACTACAGACATAAACACTCTAAATGTAAAGAAGGTCTCTAAATGCAAACAAAGATTACAAATGTAAACAAAGACTACGAATGTAAACAAAGACTACAAATATAAACAGACTCTAAATGGAAACAGACTACAAATGTAAACAAAAACTATAAACGTAAACTAACACTCTATATGTAAACAGACAACAAATGTAAACAAAACTAAAAGTGAACAAATACTACAAATATAAACAACAACAACAAATGTAAACAAAACTAAATGTAAACAAGTACTAGAAATATAAACAAAGACTCTAAATGTAACCAAAGACTGCAAACGTAAACAAAGACTACAAACGTAAACAAAGACTACAAATGTAAAGAAGTTCTCTAAATGTAAACAAAGATTTTAAATGCAAACAAAAACTACAAATGTAAACAAAGGCTACAAATATAAACAAAAACTGTAAATGGAAAGAGACTACAAATGTAAACAAAAACTACAAACGTAAACTAACACTCTAAATGTAAACAAAGACTGCAAACGTAAACAAAGACTCTAAATGTAAACAAATAAAAAAAATGTAAACAAAGATTCTAAATGTAATAAAAAACTCTAGGTATAAACAAGGACTCTAGGTGTAAACAAGGACTACAAATGTAAACAGACTCTAAATGTAAACAAAGGATAAAAATGTAAACAAAGACTACAAATGTAAACAAAGGCTCTAAATGTAAACAAACACGCTATATGTAAACAAAGACTACAAATGTAAACAAAGACCCCAAATGGAACTCTAAATGTAAATAAAAAATGAAAATGTAAACAGACTACAAATGTAAACAAAACTAAAAGTAAACAAATACTAGAAATGTAAAAAACGACTACAAATGTAAACAAAACTAAATGTAAACAAATACTAGAAATATAAACAAAGATTCTAAATGTAACCAAAAACTCTTGGTGTAAACAAGGACTCTAGGTGTAAAAAAGGACTACAAATGTAAACAAAGTCTCTAAATATAAACAAAGTCTAAATGTAAACAAAGACTACAAGTGTAAACAAAGACTACAAATGTAAACAAAAACTCTACATGTAAACAATCTCTCTAAATGTAAACAAAGACTACAAATATAAACGGACTATAAATGTAAACAAAGTCACTAAATTTAAACAAAGAATACAAATGTAAACAAAGACTATAAATGTTACGAAAGTTTACAACTGTAAACAAAGACTACAAATGTAAACAAAGACACTAAACGTAAACAAAAACTACAAATGTAAACAGACTCTAAGTGTAAACAGACAACAAATGTAAACAAAGCCTCTAAATATAAACAAAGTACCTAAATGTAAGCAGACTTCAAATGTAAACAAAGAATACAAATGTAAACAAAGAGCACAAATGTTAAGTGACTCAAACTGTAAACAAACTCTCTAAATGTAAACAAAGTCTACAAATGTAGACAGACTATAAATGAAAACAGACTCTAAATGCAAACAGACTAAAAGAGTATACAAAGACTACAAATATAAACAGACTCTAAATGGAAACAGACTACAAATGTAAACAAAAACTACAAACGTAAACCAACACTCTAAATGTAAACAAACACTACAAATGTAAACAAAACTAAAAGTAAACTAATACTACAAATATAAACAACGACTACAAATGTGAACAAAACTAAATGTAAACAAATACTAGAAATATAAACAAAGACTCTAAATGTAAGCAAAGACTGCAAACGTAAACAAAAACTCTAAATAGAAAAAAATAATAAAAATGTAAACAAAGACTCTAAATGTAATAAAAAAAATCTGAGTATAAACAAAGACTACAAATGAAAACAGACTCTAAATACAAACAAAGTCTAAAAATAAAAACAAAGTCTCTAAATGTAAACAAAGGCTAAAAATGTAAACAAAGACTACATATGTAAACAAAGGGACTAAATGTAAACACTTTAAATGTAAACAAAGACTACATATGTAAACAAAGAATTTAAATGTAAATAAAGACTACAAATGTAAACAAAGACCTTAAATGTAAACAGACTCTAAATGAAAACAAAGACTAAAAATGTAAACAAAGACTACAAACGTAAACAAAGACTCTAAATGTAAAGAAGGTCTCTAAATGCAAACAAAGATTAAAAATGTAAACAAAGACTACAAATATAAACAGACTCTAAATGGAAACAGACTACAAATGTAAACAAAAACTACAAATGTAAACTAACACTCTAAATGTAAACAAAGACTACAAATGTTAACAAAACTAAAAGTAAACAAATACTACAAATATAAAGAACGACTACAAATGTAAACAAAACTAAATGTAAACAAATACTAGAAATATAAACAAAGACTCTAAATGTAACCAAAAACTCTTGGTGTAAAGAAGGACTCTAGGTGTAAAAAAGGACAACAAATGTAAACAAAGTCTCTAAATATAAACAAAGTCTAAATGTAAACAAAGACTACAAGTGTCAACAAAGACTACAAATGTAAACAAAAACTCTACATGCAAACAGTCTCTCTAAATGTAAACAAAGACTACAAATATAAACGGACTCTAAATGTAAGCAAAGTCTCTAAATTTAAACAAAGAATACAAGTGTGAACAAAGACTATAAATGTTAAGAAAGTTTACAACTGTAAACAGAGACTACAAATGTAAACAAAGACACTAAACGTAAACAAAAACTACAAACGTAAACAGACTCTAAGTGTAAACAGACAACAAATGTAAACAAAGCCTTTAAATATAAACAAAGTATCTAAATGTAAGCAGACTACAAATGTAAACAAAGAATACAAATGTAAACAAAGAGCACAAATGTTAAGTGACTCAAACTGTAAACAAACTGTCTAAATGTAAACAAAGTCTACAAATGTAAACAATCTATAAATGAAAATAGACTCTAAATGCAAACAGACTAAAAATGTAAACAAAGACTACAAATATAAAGACTCTAAATGGAAACAGACTACAAATGTAAACAAAAACTACAAACGGAAACTAACACTCTAAATGTAAACAAAGACTACAAATGTAAACAAAACTAAAAGTAAACAAATACTACAAATATAAACAAAGACTACAAATGTAAACAAAGGCTCTAAATGTAAACAAACACGCTATATGTAAACAAAGACTACAAATGTAAACAAAGACACTAAATGGAACTCTAAATGTAAACAAATAAAAATGTAAACAAAGACTACAAATGTAAAGAAAGACCTTAAATATAAACAGACTCTTAATGAAAAGAAAGACTAAAAATGTAAACAAAGACTCTAAAAGTAAAGATGGTGTCTAAATGCAAACAAAGATTACAAATGTAAACAAAAACTACAAATGTAAACAAAGACTACAAATATAAACAAAAACTCTAAATGGAAACAGACTACAAATGTAAATAAAAACTACAAACGTAAACTAAAACTCTAAATGTAAACAAAGACTACAAATGTAAACAAAGACTGCAAACGTAAACAAAGACTCTAAATGTAAACAAATAATAAAAATGTAAACAAAGACCCTAAATGTAATAAAAAACTCTGGGTATAAAAAAGGACTCTAGGTGTAAACAAGGACTACAAATGTAAACAGACTCTAAATGTAAACAAAGTCTAAAAATAAAAACAAAGACTCTAAATGTAAACAAAGGATAAAAATGTAAACAAAGACTACAAATGTAAACAAAGGCTCTAAATGTAAACAAACACGCTATATGTAAACAAAGACTACAAATGTAAACAAAGACCCCAAATGGAACTCTAAATGTAAACAAAAAATGAAAATGTAAGCAGACTACAAATGTAAACAAAACTAAAAGTAAACAAATACTACAAATATAAACAACGACTACAAATGTAAACAAAACTAAATGTAAACAAATACTAGAAATATAAACAAAGACTCTAAATGTAACCAAAAACTCTTGGTGTAAACAAGGACTCTTGGTGTAAAAAAGGACTACACATTTAAACAAAGTCTCTAAATACAAACAAAGTCTAAATGTAAACAAAGACTACAAGTGTAAACAAAAACTCTACATGTAAACAATATCTCTAAATGTAAACAAAGACTAAAAATATAAACGGACTCTAAATGTAAACAAAGTCTCTAAATTTAAACAAAGAATACAAATGTAAACAAAGACTATAAATGTTAAGAAAGTCTACAACTGTAAACAAAGACTACAAATGTAAACAAAGACACTAAACGTAAACAAAAACTACAAACGTAAACAGACTCTAAGTGTAAACAGACAACAAATGTAAACAAAGCCTCGCAATATAAACAAAGTATCTAAATGTAAGCAGAATACAAATGTAAACAAAGAATACAAATGTAAACAAAGAGCACAAATGTTAAGTGACTCAAACTGTAAACAAACTCTCTAAATGTAAACAAAGTTTACAAATGTAAACAGACTAAAAATGAAAACAGACTCTAAATGCAAACAGACTAAAAATGTAAACAAAGACTACATATGTAAACAAAGACTGCAAACGTAAACAAAAACTCTAAATGTAAACAAAGAATAAAAATGTAAACAAAGACTACAAATGTAAACAAAGACCTTAAATGTAAACAGACTCTAAATGAAAACAAAGACTAAAAATGTAAACAAGGACTACAAACGTAAACAAAGACTCCAAATGTAAAGAAGTTCTCTAAATGCAAACAAAGATTACAAATGTAAACAAAAACTACAAATGTAAACAAAGGCTACAAATATAAACAAAAACTCTAAATGGAAACAGACTACATTGTAAACAAAAGCTACAAACGTAAACTAACACTCTAAATGTAAACAAGGACTACAAATGTAAACAGACTCTAAATGTAAACAAAGTCTAAAAATAAAAACAAAGATTCTAAATGTAAACAAACACGCTATATGTAAACAAAGACTACAAATGTAAACAAAGACCCCAAATGGAAGTAAAGTCTAAAAATAAAAACAAAGGCTCTAAATGTAAACAAAGGATAAAAATGTAAACAAAGACTACAAATGTAAACAAAGGCTCTAAATGTAAACAAACACGCTATATGTAAACAAAGACTACAAATGTAAACAAAGACCCCAAATGGAAATCTAAATCTAAACAAAAAATAAAAATGGAAACAGACTACAAATGTAAACAAAACTAAATGTAAACAAATACTAGAAATATAAACAAAGACTCTAAATATAACCAAAAATTCTTGGTGTAAACAAGGACTCTAGGTGTAAAAAAGGACTACAAACGTAAACAAAGTCTCTAAATATAAACAAAGTCTAAATGTAAACAAAGACTACAAGTGTAAACAAAGACTGCAAATGTAAACAAAAACTCTACATGTAAACAATCTCTCTAAATGTAAACAAAGACTACAAATATAAACGGACTCTAAATGTAAACAAAGTCACTAAATTTAAACAAAGAATACAAATGTAAACAAAGACTATAAATGTTAAGAAAGTTTACAACTGTAAACAAAGACTACAAATGTAAACAAAGACACTAAACGTAAACAAAAACTACAAATGTATACAGACTCTAAGTGTAAACAGACAACAAATGTAAACAAAGCCTCTACAGTTAAACAAAGTACCTAAATGTAAGCAGACTACAAATGTAAACAAAGAATACAAATGTAAACAAAGAGCACAAATGTTAAGTGACTCAAACTGTAAACAAACTCTCTAAATGTAAACAAAGTCTACAAATGTAAACAGACTATAAATGAAAACAGACTCTAAATGCAAACAGACTAAAAGTGTAAACAAAGACTACAAATATAAACAGACTCTAAATGGAAACAGACTACAAATGGAAACAAAAACTACAAACGTAAACCAACACTCTAAATGTAAACAAAGACTACAAATGTAAACAAAGGGACTAAATGTAAACACTCTAAATGTAAACAAAGACTACATATGTAAACAAAGAATTTAAATGTAAATAAAGACTACAAATGTAAACAAAGACCTTAAATGTAAACAGACTCTAAGTGAAAACAAAGACTAAAAATGTAAACAAAGACTACAGACGTAAACAAAGACTCTAAATGTAAAGAAGGTTTCTAAATGCAAACAAAGATTACAAATGTAAACAAAGACTACAAATGTAAACAAAGACTACAAATATAAACAGACTCTAAATGGAAACAGACTACAAATGTAAACAAAAACTATAAACGTAAACTAACACTCTATATGTAAACAGTCTACAAATGTAAACAAAACTAAATGTAAACATATACTAGAAATATAAACAAAGGCTCTAAATGTAACCAAAGACTGCAAACGTAGACAAAGTCTCTAAATGTAAACAAAAAATAAAAATGTAAACAAAGACTCTAAATGTAATAAAAAACTCTGGGTATAAACAAGGACTCTAGGTGTAAACAAGGACTACAAATGTAAACAGACTCTAAATGTAAACAAAGTCTAAAAATAAAAACAAAGACTCTAAATGTAAACAAAGGCTAAAAATGTAAACAAAGACTACAAATATAAACAAAGGCTCTTAATGTAAACAAACAAGCTATATGTAAACAAAGACTACAAATGTAAACAAAGACACTAAATGGAACTCTAAATGTAAACAAAGAATAAAAATGTAAACAAAGACTACTAATGTAAACAAAGGCTCTAAATGTAAACAAACAAGCTATATGTAAACAAAGACTACAAATGTAAACAAAGACACTAAATGGAACTCTAAATGTAAACAAAGAATAAAAATGTAAACAAAGACTACAAATGTAAACAGACCTTAAATGTAAACAGACTCTAAATGAAAACAAAGACTAAAAATGTAAACAAAGACTACAAACGTAAACAAAGACTCCAAATGTAAAGAAGTTCTCTAAATGCAAACAAAGATTACAAATGTAAACAAAAACTACAAATGTAAACAAAGGCTACAAATATAAACAAAAACTCTAAATGGAAACAGACTACAAATGTAAACAAAAACTACAAACGTAAACTAACACTCTAAATGTAAACAAGGACTACAAGTGTAAACAGACTCTAAATGTAAACAAAGTCTAAAAATAAAAACAAAGACTCTAAATGTAAACAAAGCATAAAAATGTAAACAAAGGCTACAAATGTAAACAAAGGCTCTAAATGTAAACAAACACGCTATATGTAAACAAAGACTACAAATGTAAACAAAGACCCCAAATGGAACTCTAAATCTAAACAAAAAATAAAAATGTAAACAGACTACAAATGTAAACAAAACTAAAAGTAAACAAATACTACAAATATAAACAACGACTACAAATGTAAACAAAACTAAATGTAAACAAATACTAGAAATATAAACAAAGACTCTAAATGTAACCAAAAATTCTTGGTGTAAACAAGGACTCTAGGTGTAAAAAAGGACTACAAACGTAAACAAAGTCTCTAAATATAAACAAAGTCTAAATGTAAACAAAGACTACAAGTGTAAACAAAGACTGCAAATGTAAACAAAAACTCTACATGTAAACAATCTCTCTAAATGTAAACAAAGACTACAAATATAAACGGACTCTAAATGTAAACAAAGTCACTAAATTTAAACAAAGAATGCAAATGTAAACAAAGACTATAAATGTTAAGAAAGTTTACAACTGTAAAAAAAGACTACAAATGTAAACAAAGACACTAAACGTAAACAAAAACTACAAATGTAAACAGACTCTAAGTGTAAACAGACAACAAATGTAAACAAAGCCTCTACATATAAACAAAGTACCTAAATGTAAGCAGACTACAAATGTAAACAAAGAATACAAATGTAAACAAAGAGCACAAATGTTAAGTGACTCAAACTGTAAACAAACTCTCTAAATGTAAACAAAGTCTACAAATGTAAGCAGACTATAAATGAAAACAGACTCTAAATGCAAACAGACTAAAAGTGTAAACAAAGACTACAAATATAAACAGACTCTAAATGGAAACAGACTACAAATGTAAACAAAAACTACAAACGTAAACCAACACTCTAAATGTAAACAAAGACTACAAATGTAAACAAAACTAAAAGTAAACAAATACTACAAATATAAACAACGACTACAAATGTAAACAAAACTAAATGTAAACAAATACTAGAAATATAAACAAAGACTCTAAATGTAACCAAAGACTGCAAACGTAAACAAAAAAACTAAATGGAAAAAAATAATAAAAATGTAAACAAAGACTCTAAATGTAATAAAAAACTCTGGGTATAAACAAGGACTCTAGGTGTAAACAAGGACTACAAATGTAAACAGACTCTAAATGTAAACAAAGTCTAAAAAAAAAACAAATACTCTAAATGTAAACAAATGCTAAAAATGTAAACAAAGACTACAAATGTAAACAAAGGCTCTAAATGTAAACAAACAAGCTATATGTAAACAAAGACTACAAATGTAAACAAAGACACTAAATGGAACTCTAAATGTAAACAAAGAATAAAAATGTAAACAAAGACTACTAATGTAAACAAAGACCTTAAATGTAAACAGAATCTTAATGAAAACAAAGACTAAAAATGTAAACTAAGACTCTAAATGTAAAGATGGTCTCTAAATGCAAACAAAGATTACAAATGTGAACAAAAACTACAAATGTAAACAAAGACTACAAATATAAACAAAAACTCTAAATGGAAATAGACTACAAATGTAAACAAAGACTACATATGTAAACAAAGACTGCAAACGTAAACAAAAACTCTAAATGGAAACAAATAATAAAAATGTAAACAAAGACTCTAAATGTAATAAAAAACTCTGGGTATAAACAAGGACTACAAATGTAAACTGACTCTAAATATAAACAAAGTCTAAAAATAAAAACAGACTCTAAATGTAAACAAAGGCTAAAAATGTAAACAAAGACTACAAATGTAAACAAAGGGACTAAATGTAAACACTCTAAATGTAAACAAAGACTACATATGTAAACAAAGAATTTAAATGTAAATAAAGACTACAAATGTAAACAAAGACCTTAAATGTAAACAGACTCTAAGTGAAAACAGACTAAAAATGTAAACAAAGACTACAAATATAAACGGACTCTAAATGTAAACAAAGTCACTAAATTTAAACAAAGAATGCAAATGTAAACAAAGACTATAAATGTTAAGAAAGTTTACAACTTTAAACAAAGACTACAAATGTAAACAAAGACACTAAACGTAAACAAAAACTACAAATGTAAACAGACTCTAAGTGTAAACAGACAACAAATGTAAACAAAGCCTCTACATATAAACAAAGTACCTAAATGTAAGCAGACTACAAATGTAAACAAAGAATACAAATGTAAACGAAGAGCACAAATGTTACGTGACTCAAACTGTAAACAAACTCTCTAAATGTAAACAAAGTCTACAAATGTAAACAGACTATAAATGAAAACAGACTCTAAATGCAAACAGACTAAAAGTGTAAACAAAGACTACAAATATAAACAGACTCTAAATGGAAACAGACTACAAATGTAAACAAAAACTACAAACGTAAACCAACACTCTAAATGTAAACAAAGACTACAAATGTAAACAAAACTAAAAGTAAACAAATACTACAAATATATACAACGACTACAAATGTAAACTAAACTAAATGTAAACAAATACTAGAAATATAAACAAAGACTCTAAATGTAACCAAAGACTGCAAACGTAAAAAAAAACTCTAAACGAAAAAAAATAATAAAAATGTAAACAAAGACTCTAAATGTAATAAAAAACTCTGGGTATAAACAAGGACTCTAGGTGTAAACAAGGACTACAAATGTAAACAGACTCTAAATGTAAACAAAGTCTAAAAATAAAAACAAAGACTCTAAATGTAAACAAAGGCTAAAAATGTAAACAAAGACTACAAATGTAAACAAAGGCTCTAAATGTAAACAAACAAGCTATATGTAAACAAAGACTACAAATGTAAACAAAGACACTAAATGGAACTCTAAATGTAAACAAAGAATAAAAATGTAAACAAAGACTACTAATGTAAACAAAGGCTCTAAATGTAAACAAACAAGCTATATGTAAACAAAGACTACAAATGTAAACAAAGACACTAAATGGAACTCTAAATGTAAACAAAGAATAAAAATGTAAACAAAGACTACAAATGTAAACAAAGACCTTAAATGTAAACAGAATCTTAATGAAAACAAAGACTAAAAATGTAAACAAAGACTCTAAATGTAAAGATGGACTCTAAATGCAAACAAAGATTACAAATGTAAACAAAAACTACAAATGTAAACAAAGACTACAAATATAAACAAAAACTCTAAATGGAAATAGACTACAAATGTAAACAAAGACTACATATGTAAACAAAGACTGCAAACGTAAACAAAAACTCTAAATGAAAACAAATAATAAAAATGTAAACAAAGACTCTAAATGTAATAAAAAACTCTGGGTATAAACAAGGACTACAAATGTAAACTGACTCTAAATATAAACAAAGTCTAAAAATAAAAACAGACTCTAAATGTAAACAAAGGCTAAAAATGTAAACAAAGACTACAAATGTAAACAAAGGGACTAAATGTAAACACTCTAAATGTAAACAAAGACTACATATGTAAACAAAGAATTTAAATGTAAATAAAGACTACAAATGTAAACAGACTCTAAGTGAAAACAAAGACTAAAAATGTAAAGAAAGACTACAGACGTAAACAAAGACTCTAAATGTAATGAAGGTCTCTAAATGCAAACAAAGATTACAAATGTAAACAAAGACTACAAATGTAAACAAAGACTACAAATATAAACAGACTCTAAATGGAAACAGACTACAAATGTAAACAAAAACTATAAACGTAAACTAACACTCTATATGTAAACAGACTACAAATGTAAACAAAACTAAATGTAAACAAATACTAGAAATATAAACAAAGGCTCTAAATGTAACTAAAGACTGCAAACGTAAACAGTCTCTAAATGTAAACAAAAAATAAAAATGTAAACAAAGACTCTAAATGTAATAAAAAACTCTGGGTATAAACAAGGACTCTAGGTGTAAACAAGGACTACAAATGTAAACAGACTCTAAATGTAAACAAAGTCTAAAAATAAGAACAAAGACTCTACATGTAAACAAAGGCTAAAAATGTAAACAAAGACTACAAATGTAAACAAAGGCTCTAAATGTAAACAAACAAGCTATATGTAAACAAAGACTACAAATGTAAACAAAGACCTTAAATGTAAACAGACTCTAAATGAAAACAAAGACTAAAAATGTAAACAAAGACTACAAACGTAAACAAAGACTCCAAATGTAAAGAAGTTCTCTAAATGCAAACAAAGATTACAAATGTAAACAAAAACTACAAATGTAAACAAAGGCTACAAATATAAACAAAAACTCTAAATGGAAACAGACTACAAATGTAAACAAAAACTACAAACGTAAACTAACACTCTAAATGTAAACAAGGACTACAAGTGTAAACAGACTCTAAATGTAAACAAAGTCTAAAAATAAAAACAAAGACTCTAAATGTAAACAAAGCATAAAAATGTAAACAAAGGCTACAAATGTAAACAAAGGCTCTAAATGTAAACAAACACGCTATATGTAAACAAAGACTACAAATGTAAACAAAGACCCCAAATGGAACTCTAAATCTAAACAAAAAATAAAAATGTAAACAGACTACAAATGTAAACAAAACTAAAAGTAAACAAATACTACAAATATAAACAACGACTACAAATGTAAACAAAACTAAATGTAAACAAATACTAGAAATATAAACAAAGACTCTAAATGTAACCAAAAATTCTTGGTGTAAACAAGGACTCTAGGTGTAAAAAAGGACTACAAACGTAAACAAAGTCTCTAAATATAAACAAAGTCTAAATGTAAACAAAGACTACAAGTGTAAACAAAGACTGCAAATGTAAACAAAAACTCTACATGTAAACAATCTCTCTAAATGTAAACAAAGACTACAAATATAAACGGACTCTAAATGTAAACAAAGTCACTAAATTTAAACAAAGAATGCAAATGTAAACAAAGACTATAAATGTTAAGAAAGTTTACAACTGTAAAAAAAGACTACAAATGTAAACAAAGACACTAAACGTAAACAAAAACTACAAATGTAAACAGACTCTAAGTGTAAACAGACAACAAATGTAAACAAAGCCTCTACATATAAACAAAGTACCTAAATGTAAGCAGACTACAAATGTAAACAAAGAATACAAATGTAAACAAAGAGCACAAATGTTAAGTGACTCAAACTGTAAACAAACTCTCTAAATGTAAACAAAGTCTAAAAATGTAAGCAGACTATAAATGAAAACAGACTCTAAATGCAAACAGACTAAAAGTGTAAACAAAGACTACAAATATAAACAGACTCTAAATGGAAACAGACTACAAATGTAAACAAAAACTACAAACGTAAACCAACACTCTAAATGTAAACAAAGACTACAAATGTAAACAAAACTAAAAGTAAACAAATACTACAAATATAAACAACGACTACAAATGTAAACAAAACTAAATGTAAACAAATACTAGAAATATAAACAAAGACTCTAAATGTAACCAAAGACTCCAAACGTAAACAAAAAAACTAAATGGAAAAAAATAATAAAAATGTAAACAAAGACTCTAAATGTAATAAAAAACTCTGGGTATAAACAAGGACTCTAGGTGTAAACAAGGACTACAAATGTAAACAGACTCTAAATGTAAACAAAGTCTAAAAAAAAAACAAATACTCTAAATGTAAACAAAGGCTAAAAATGTAAACAAAGACTACAAATGTAAACAAAGGCTCTAAATGTAAACAAACAAGCTATATGTAAACAAAGACTACAAATGTAAACAAAGACACTAAATGGAACTCTAAATGTAAACAAAGAATAAAAATGTAAACAAAGACTACTAATGTAAACAAAGACCTTAAATGTAAACAGAATCTTAATGAAAACAAAGACTAAAAATGTAAACTAAGACTCTAAATGTAAAGATGGTCTCTAAATGCAAACAAAGATTACAAATGTGAACAAAAACTACAAATGTAAACAAAGACTACAAATATAAACAAAAACTCTAAATGGAAATAGACTACAAATGTAAACAAAGACTACATATGTAAACAAAGACTGCAAACGTAAACAAAAACTCTAAATGGAAACAAATAATAAAAATGTAAACAAAGACTCTAAATGTAATAAAAAACTCTGGGTATAAACAAGGACTACAAATGTAAACTGACTCTAAATATAAACAAAGTCTAAAAATAAAAACAGACTCTAAATGTAAACAAAGGCTAAAAATGTAAACAAAGACTACAAATGTAAACAAAGGGACTAAATGTAAACACTCTAAATGTAAACAAAGACTACATATGTAAACAAAGAATTTAAATGTAAATAAAGACTACAAATGTAAACAAAGACCTTAAATGTAAACAGACTCTAAGTGAAAACAGACTAAAAATGTAAACAAAGACTACAAATATAAACGGACTCTAAATGTAAACAAAGTCACTAAATTTAAACAAAGAATGCAAATGTAAACAAAGACTATAAATGTTAAGAAAGTTTACAACTTTAAACAAAGACTACAAATGTAAAGAAAGACACTAAACGTAAACAAAAACTACAAATGTAAACAGACTCTAAGTGTAAACAGACAACAAATGTAAACAAAGCCTCTACATATAAACAAAGTACCTAAATGTAAGCAGACTACAAATGTAAACAAAGAATACAAATGTAAACGAAGAGCACAAATGTTACGTGACTCAAACTGTAAACAAACTCTCTAAATGTAAACAAAGTCTACAAATGTAAACAGACTATAAATGAAAACAGACTCTAAATGCAAACAGACTAAAAGTGTAAACAAAGACTACAAATATAAACAGACTCTAAATGGAAACAGACTACAAATGTAAACAAAAACTACAAACGTAAACCAACACTCTAAATGTAAACAAAGACTACAAATGTAAACAAAACTAAAAGTAAACAAATACTACAAATATATACAACGACTACAAATGTAAACTAAACTAAATGTAAACAAATACTAGAAATATAAACAAAGACTCTAAATGTAACCAAAGACTGCAAACGTAAACAAAAACTCTAAATGAAAAAAAATAATAAAAATGTAAACAAAGACTCTAAATGTAATAAAAAACTCTGGGTATAAACAAGGACTCTAGGTGTAAACAAGGACTACAAATGTAAACAGACTCTAAATGTAAACAAAGTCTAAAAATAAAAACAAAGACTCTAAATGTAAACAAAGGCTAAAAATGTAAACAAAGACTACAAATGTAAACAAAGGCTCTAAATGTAAACAAACAAGCTATATGTAAACAAAGACTACAAATGTAAACAAAGACACTAAATGGAACTCTAAATGTAAACAAAGAATAAAAATGTAAACAAAGACTACTAATGTAAACAAAGGCTCTAAATGTAAACAAACAAGCTATATGTAAACAAAGACTACAAATGTAAACAAAGACACTAAATGGAACTCTAAATGTAAACAAAGAATAAAAATGTAAACAAAGACTACAAATGTAAACAAAGACCTTAAATGTAAACAGAATCTTAATGAAAACAAAGACTAAAAATGTAAACAAAGACTCTAAATGTAAAGATGGACTCTAAATGCAAACAAAGATTACAAATGTAAACAAAAACTACAAATGTAAACAAAGACTACAAATATAAACAAAAACTCTAAATGGAAATAGACTACAAATGTAAACAAAGACTACATATGTAAACAAAGACTGCAAACGTAAACAAAAACTCTAAATGAAAACAAATAATAAAAATGTAAACAAAGACTCTAAATGTAATAAAAAACTCTGGGTATAAACAAGGACTACAAATGTAAACTGACTCTAAATATAAACAAAGTCTAAAAATAAAAACAGACTCTAAATGTAAACAAAGGCTAAAAATGTAAACAAAGACTACAAATGTAAACAAAGGGACTAAATGTAAACACTCTAAATGTAAACAAAGACTACATATGTAAACAAAGAATTTAAATGTAAATAAAGACTACAAATGTAAACAAAGACCTTAAATGTAAACAGACTCTAAGTGAAAACAAAGACTAAAAATGTAAACAAAGACTACAGACGTAAACAAAGACTCTAAATGTAATGAAGGTCTCTAAATGCAAACAAAGATTACAAATGTAAACAAAGACTACAAATGTAAACAAAGACTACAAATATAAACAGACTCTAAATGGAAACAGACTACAAATGTAAACAAAAACTATAAACGTAAACTAACACTCTATATGTAAACAGACTACAAATGTAAACAAAACTAAATGTAAACAAATACTAGAAATATAAACAAAGGCTCTAAATGTAACTAAAGACTGCAAACGTAAACAGTCTCTAAATGTAAACAAAAAATAAAAATGTAAACAAAGACTCTAAATGTAATAAAAAACTCTGGGTATAAACAAGGACTCTAGGTGTAAACAAGGACTACAAATGTAAACAGACTCTAAATGTAAACAAAGTCTAAAAATAAGAACAAAGACTCTACATGTAAACAAAGGCTAAAAATGTAAACAAAGACTACAAATGTAAACAAAGGCTCTAAATGTAAACAAACAAGCTATATGTAAACAAAGACTACAAATGTAAACAAAGACACTAAATGGAACTCTAAATGTAAACAAAGAATAAAAATGTAAACGAAGACTACTAATGTAAACAAAGGCTCTAAATGTAAACAAACAAGCTATATGTAAACAAAGACTACAAATGTAAACAAAGACACTAAATGGAACTCTAAATGTAAACAAAGATTACAAATGTAAACAAAAACTACAAATGTAAACAAAGGCTACAAATATAAACAAAAACTCTAAATGGAAACAGACTACAAATGTAAACAAAAACTACAAACGTAAACTAACACTCTAAATGTAAACAAGGACTACAAATGTAAACAGACTCTAAATGTAAACAAAGTCTAAAAATAAAAACAAAGACTCTAAATGTAAACAAAGGATAAAAATGTAAACGAAGGCTACAAATGTAAACAAAGGCTCTAAATGTAAACAAACACGCTATATGTAAACAAAGACTACAAATGTAAACAAAGACCCCAAATGGAACTCTAAATCTAAACAAAAAATAAAAATGTAAACAGACTACAAATGTAAACAAAACTAAAAGTAAACAAATACTACAAATATAAACAACGACTACAAATGTAAACAAAACTAAATGTAAACAAATACTGGAAATATAAACAAAGACTCTAAATGTAACCAAAAATTCTTGGTGTAAACAAGGACTCTAGGTGTAAAAAAGGACTACAAACGTAAACAAAGTCTCTATATATAAACAAAGTCTAAATGTAAACAAAGACTACAAGTGTAAACAAAGACTGCAAATGTAAACAAAAACTCTACATGTAAACAATCTCTCTAAATGTAAACAAAGACTACAAATATAAACGGACTCTAAATGTAAACAAAGTCACTAAATTTAAACAAAGAATACAAATGTAAACAAAGACTATAAATGTTAAGAAAGTTTACAACTGTAAACAAAGACTACAAATGTAAACAAAGACACTAAACGTAAACAAAAACTACAAATGTAAACAGACTCTAAGTGTAAACAGACAACAAATGTAAACAAAGCCTCTACATATAAACAAAGTACCTAAATGTAAGCAGACTACAAATGTAAACAAAGAATACAAATGTAAACAAAGAGCACAAATGTTAAGTGACTCAAACTGTAAACAAACTCTCTAAATGTAAACAAAGTCTACAAATGTAAACAGACTATAAATGAAAACAGACTCTAAATGCAAACAGACTAAAAGTGTAAACAAAGACTACAAATATAAACAGACTCTAAATGGAAACAGACTACAAATGTAAAGAAAAACTACAAAAGTAAACCAACACTCTAAATGTAAACAAAGACTACAAATGTAAACAAAACTAAAAGTAAACAAATACTACAAATATAAACAACGACTACAAATGTAAACAAAACTAAATGTAAACAAATACTAGAAATATAAACAAAGACTCTAAATGTAACCAAAGACTGCAAACGTAAACAAAAACTCTAAATGGAAAAAAATAATAAAAATGTAAACAAAGACTCTAAATGTAATAAAAAACTCTGGGTATAAACAAGGACTCTAGGTGTAAACAAGGACTACCAATGTAAACAGACTCTAAATGTAAACAAAGTCTAAAAATAAAAACAAAGACTCTAAATGTAAACAAAGGCTAAAAATGTAAACAAAGACTACAAATGTAAACAAAGGCTCTAAATGTAAACAAACAAGCTATATGTAAACAAAGACTACAAATGTAAACAAAGACACTAAATGGAACTCTAAATGTAAACAAAGAATAAAAATGTAAACAAAGACTACTAATGTAAACAAAGGCTCTAAATGTAAACAAACAAGCTATATGTAAACAAAGACTACAAATGTAAACAAAGACACTAAATGGAACTCTAAATGTAAACAAAGAATAAAAATGTAAACAAAGACTACAAATGTAAACAAAGACCTTAAATGTAAACAGAATCTTAATGAAAACAAAGACTAAAAATGTAAACAAAGACTCTAAATGTAAAGATGGTCTCTAAATGCAAACAAAGATTACAAATGTAAACAAAAACTACAAATGTAAACAAAGACTACAAATATAAACAAAAACTCTAAATGGAAATAGACTACAAATGTAAACAAAGACTACATATGTAAACAAAGACTGCAAACGTAAACAAAAACTCTAAATGGAAACAAATAATAAAAATGTAAACAAAGACTCTAAATGTAATAAAAAACTCTGGGTATAAACAAGGACTACAAATGTAAACTGACTCTAAATATAAACAAAGTCTAAAAATAAAAACAAAGGCTCTAAATGTAAACAAAGGATAAAAATGTAAACAAAGACTAGAAATGTAAACAAAGGGACTAAATGTAAACACTCTAAATGTAAACAAAGACTACATATGTAAACAAAGACACTAAATGGAACTCTAAATGTAAACAAAGAATAAAAATGTAAACAAAGACTACTAATGTAAACAAAGGCTCTAAATGTAAACAAACAAGCTATATGTAAACAAAGACTACAAATGTAAACAAAGACACTAAATGGAACTCTAAATGTAAACAAAGAATAAAAATGTAAACAAAGACTACAAATGTAAACAAAGACCTTAAATGTAAACAGACTCTAAATGAAAACAAAGACTAAAAATGTAAACAAAGACTTCAAACGTAAACAAAGACTCCAAATGTAAAGAATTTCTCTAAATGCAAACAAAGATTACAAATGTAAACAAAAACTACAAATGTAAACAAAGGCTACAAATATAAACAAAAACTCTAAATGGAAACAGACTACATTGTAAACAAAAACTACAAACGTAAACTAACACTCTAAATGTAAACAAGGACTACAAATGTAAACAGACTCTAAATGTAAACAAAGTTTAAAAATAAAAACAAAGGCTCTAAATGTAAACAAAGGATAAAAATGTAAACAAAGACTACAAATGTAAACAAAGGCTCTAAATGTAAACAAACACGCTATATGTAAACAAAGACTACAAATGTAAACAAAGACCCCAAATGGAAATCTAAATCTAAACAAAAAATAAAAATGGAAACAGACTACAAATGTAAACAAAACTAAAAGTAAACAAATACTACAAATATAAACAACGACTACAAATGTAAACAAAACTAAATGTAAACAAATACTAGAAATATAAACAAAGACTCTAAATATAACCAAAAATTCTTGGTGTAAACAAGGACTCTAGGTGTAAAAAAGGACTACAAACGTAAACAAAGTCTCTAAATATAAACAAAGTCTAAATGTAAACAAAGACTACAAGTGTAAACAAAGACTGCAAATGTAAACAAAAACTCTACATGTAAACAATCTCTCTAAATGTAAACAAAGACTACAAATATAAACGGACTCTAAATGTAAACAAAGTCACTAAATTTAAACAAAGAATACAAATGTAAACAAAGACTATAAATGTTAAGAAAGTTTACAACTGTAAACAAAGACTACAAATGTAAACAAAGACACTAAACGTAAACAAAAACTACAAATGTAAACAGACTCTAAGTGTAAACAGACAACAAATGTAAACAAAGCCTCTACATATAAACAAAGTACCTAAATGTAAGCAGACTACAAATGTAAACAAAGAATACAAATGTAAACAAAGAGCACAAATGTTAAGTGACTCAAACTGTAAACAAACTCTCTAAATGTAAACAAAGTCTACAAATGTAAACAGACTATAAATGAAAACAAACTCTAAATGCAAACAGACTAAAAGTGTAAACAAAGACTACAAATATAAACAGACTCTAAATGGAAACAGACTACAAATGTAAACAAAAACTACAAACGTAAACCAACACTCTAAATGTAAACAAAGACTACAAATGTAAACAAAGGGACTAAATGTAAACACTCTAAATGTAAACAAAGACTACATATGTAAACAAAGAATTTAAATGTAAATAAAGACTACAAATGTAAACAAAGACCTTAAATGTAAACAGACTCTAAGTGAAAACAAAGACTAAAAATGTAAACAAAGACTACAGACGTAAACAAAGACTCTAAATGTAAAGAAGGTCTCTAAATGCAAACAAAGATTACAAATGTAAACAAAGACTACAAATGTAAACAAAGACTACAAATATAAACAGACTCTAAATGGAAACAGACTACAAATGTAAGCAAAAACTATAAACGTAAACTAACACTCTATATGTAAACAGTCTACAAATGTAAACAAAACTAAATGTAAACATATACTAGAAATATAAACAAAGGCTCTAAATGTAACCAAAGACTGCAAACGTAAACAAAGTCTCTAAATGTAAACAAAAAATAAAAATGTAAACAAAGACTCTAAATGTAATAAAAAACTCTGGGTATAAACAAGGACTCTAGGTGTAAACAAGGACTACAAATGTAAACAGACTCTAAATGTAAACAAAGTCTAAAAATAAAAACAAAGACTCTAAATGTAAACAAAGGCTAAAAATGTAAACAAAGACTACAAATGTAAACAAAGGCTCTTAATGTAAACAAACAAGCTATATGTAAACAAAGACTACAAATGTAAACAAAGACACTACATGGAACTCTGAATGTAAACAAACAATAAAAATGTAAACAAAGACTACTAATGTAAACAAAGGCTCTAAATGTAAACAAACAAGCTATATGTAAACAATGACTACAAATGTAAACAAAGACACTAAATGGAACTGTAAATGTAAACAAAGAATAAAAATGTAAACAAAGACTACAAATGTAAACAAAGACCTTAAATGTAAACAGACTCTAAATGAAAGCAAAGACTAAAAATGTAAACAAAGACTACAAACGTAAACAAAGACTCCAAATGTAAAGAAGTTCTCTAAATGCAAACAAAGATTACAAATGTAAACAAAAACTACAAATGTAAACAAAGGCTACAAATATAAACAAAAACTCTAAAGGGAAACAGACTACAAATGTAAACAAAAACTACAAACGTAAACTAACACTCTAAATGTAAACAAGGACTACAAATGTAAACAGACTCTAAATGTAAACAAAGTCTAAAAATAAAAACAAAGACTCTAAATGTAAACAAAGGATAAAAATGTAAACAAAGACTACAAATGTAAACAAAGGCTCTAAATGTAAACAAACACGCTATATGTAAACAAAGACTACAAATGTAAACAAAGACACTAAATGGAACTCTAAATGTAAACAAAGAATAAAAATGTAAACAAAGACTACTAATGTAAACAAAGGCTCTAAATGTAAACAAACAAGCTATATGTAAACAAAGACTACGAATGTAAACAAAGACACTAAATGGAACTCTAAATGTAAACAAAGAATAAAAATGTAAACAAAGACTACAAATGTAAACAAAGACCTTAAATGTAAACAGAATCTTAATGAAAACAAAGACTAAAAATGTAAACAAAGACTCTAAATGTAAAGATGGTCTCTAAATGCAAACAAAGATTACAAATGTAAACAAAAACTACAAATGTAAACAAAGACTACAAATATAAACAAAAACTCTAAATGGAAATAGACTACAAATGTAAACAAAGACTACATATGTAAACAAAGACTGCAAACGTAAACAAAAACTCTAAATGGAAACAAATAATAAAAATGTAAACAAAGACTCTAAATGTAATAAAAAAGGTATAAACAAGGACTACAAATGTAAACTTACTCTAAATATAAACAAAGTCTAAAAATAAAAACAGACTCTAAATGTAAACAGAGGCTAAAAATGTAAACAAAGACTACAAATGTAAACAAAGGGACTAAATGTAAACACTCTAAATGTAAACAAAGACTACATATGTAAACAAAGAATTTAAATGTAAATAAAGACTACAAATGTAAACAAAGACCTTAAATGTAAACAGACTCTAAGTGAAAACAAAGACTAAAAATGTAAACAAAGACTACAGACGTAAACAAAGACTCTAAATGTAAAGAAGGTCTCTAAATGCAAACAAAGATTACAAATGTAAACAAAGACTACAAATGTAAACAAAGACTACAAATATAAACAGACTCTAAATGGAAACAGACTACAAATGTAAACAAAAACTATAAACGTAAACTAACACTCTATATGTAAACAGACTACAAATGTAAACAAAACTAAATGTAAACAAATACTAGAAATATAAACAAAGGCTCTAAATGTAACCAAAGACTGCAAACGTAAACAAAGTCTCTAAATGTAAACAAAAAATAAAAATGTAAACAAAGACTCTAAATGTAAACAAACAAGTTATATGTAAACAAAGACTACAAATGTAAACAAAGACACTAAATGGAACTCTAAATGTAAACAAAGAATAAAAATGTAAACAAAGACTACAAATGTAAACAAAGACCTTAAATGTAAACAGACTCTAAATGAAAACAAAGACTAAAAGTGTAAACAAAGACTACAAACGTAAACAAAGACTTCAAATGTAAAGAAGTTCTCTAAATGCAAACAAAGATTACAAATGTAAACAAAAACTACAAATGTAAACAAAGGCTACAAATATAAACAAAAACTCTAAATGGAAACAGATTACATTGTAAACAAAAACTACAAACGTAAACTAACACTCTAAATGTAAACAAGGACTACAAATGTAAACAGACTCTAAATGGAAACAGACTACAAATGTAAACAAAAACTATAAACGTAAACTAACACTCTATATGTAAACAGACTACAAATGTAAACAAAACTAAATGTAAACAAATACTAGAAATATAAACAAAGGCTCTAAATGTAACCAAAGACTGCAAACGTAAACAAAGTCTCTAAATGTAAACAAAAAATAAAAATGTAAACAAAGACTCTAAATGTAATAAAAAACTCTGGGTATAAACAAGGACTCTAGGTGTAAACAAGGACTACAAATGTAAACAGACTCTAAATGTAAACAAAGTCTAAAAATAAAAACAAAGGCTCTAAATGTAAACAAAGGCTAAAAATGTAAACAAAGACTACAAATGTAAACAAAGGCTCTTAATGTAAACAAACAAGCTATATGTAAACAAAGACTACAAATGTAAACAAAGACACTACATGGAACTCTGAATGTAAACAAAGAATAAAAATGTAAACAAAGACTACTAATGTAAACAAAGGCTCTAAATGTAAACAAACAAGCTATATGTAAACAATGACTACAAATGTAAACAAAGACACTAAATGGAACTGTAAATGTAAACAAAGAATAAAAATGTAAACAAAGACTACAAATGTAAACAAAGACCTTAAATGTAAACAGACTCTAAATGAAAGCAAAGAATAAAAATGTAAACAAAGACTACAAACGTAAACAAAGACTCCAAATGTAAAGAAGTTCTCTAAATGCAAACAAAGATTACAAATGTAAACAAAAACTACAAATGTAAACAAAGGCTACAAATATAAACAAAAACTCTAAATGGAAACAGACTACAAATGTAAACAAAAACTACAAACGTAAACTAACACTCTAAATGTAAACAAGGACTACAAATGTAAACAGACTCTAAATGTAAACAAAGTCTAAAAATAAAAACAAAGACTCTAAATGTAATCAAAGGATAAAAATGTAAACAAAGACTACAAATGTAAACAAAGGCTCTAAATGTAAACAAACACGCTATATGTAAACAAAGACTACAAATGTAAACAAAGACACTAAATGGAACTCTAAATGTAAACAAAGAATAAAAATGTAAACAAAGACTACTAATGTAAACAAAGGCTCTAAATGTAAACAAACAAGCTATATGTAAACAAAGACTACGAATGTAAACAAAGACACTAAATGGAACTCTAAATGTAAACAAAGAATAAAAATGTAAACAAAGACTACAAATGTAAACAAAGACCTTAAATGTAAACAGAATCTTAATGAAAACAAAGACTAAAAATGTAAACAAAGGCTCTAAATGTAAAGATGGTCTCTAAATGCAAACAAAGATTACAAATGTAAACAAAAACTACAAATGTAAACAAAGACTACAAATATAAACAAAAACTCTAAATGGAAATAGACTACAAATGTAAACAAAGACTACATATGTAAACAAAGACTGCAAACGTAAACAAAAACTCTAAATGGAAACAAATAATAAAAATGTAAACAAAGACTCTAAATGTAATAAAAAACTCTGGGTATAAACAAGGACTACAAATGTAAACTGACTCTAAATATAAACAAAATCTAAAAATAAAAACAGACTCTAAATGTAAACAAAGGCTAAAAATGTAAACAAAGACTACAAATGTAAACAAAGGGACTAAATGTAAACACTCTAAATGTAAACAAAGACTACATATGTAAACAAAGAATTTAAATGTAAATAAAGACTACAAATGTAAACAAAGACCTTAAATGTAAACAGACTCTAAGTGAAAACAAAGACTAAAAATGTAAACAAAGACTACAGACGTAAACAAAGACTCTAAATGTAAAGAAGGTCTCTAAATGCAAACAAAGATTACAAATGTAAACAAAACTAAATGTAAACAAATACTAGAAATATAAACAAAGGCTCTAAATGTAACCAAAGACTGCAAACGTAAACAAAGTCTCTAAATGTAAACAAAAAATAAAAATGTAAACAAAGACTCTAAATGTAATAAAAAACTCTGGGTATAAACAAGGACTCTAGGTGTAAACAAGGACTACAAATGTAAACAGACTCTAAATGTAAACAAAGTCTAAAAATAAGAACAAAGACTCTACATGTAAACAAAGGCTAAAAATGTAAACAAAGACTACAAATGTAAACAAAGGCTCTAAATGTAAACAAACAAGCTATATGTAAACAAAGACTACAAATGTAAACAAAGACACTAAATGGAACTCTAAATGTAAACAAAGAATAAAAATGTAAACAAAGACTACTAATGTAAACAAAGGCTCTAAATGTAAACAAACAAGCTATATGTAAACAAAGACTACAAATGTAAACAAAGACACTAAATGGAACTCTAAATGTAAACAAAGAATAAAAATGTAAACAAAGACTACAAATTTAAACAAAGACCTTAAATGTAAACAGACTCTAAATGAAAACAAAGACTAAAAATGTAAACAAAGACTACAAACGTAAACAAAGACTCCAAATGTAAAGAAGTTCTCTAAATGCAAACAAAGATTACAAATGTAAACAAAAACTACAAATGTAAACAAAGGCTACAAATATAAACAAAAACTCTAAATGGAAACAGACTACATTGTAAACAAAAACTACAAACGTAAACTAACACTCTAAATGTAAACAAGGACTACAAATGTAAACAGACTCTAAATGTAAACAAAGTCTAAAAATAAAAACAAAGACTCTAAATGTAAACAAAGGATAAAAATGTAAACAAAGACTACAAATGTAAACAAAGGCTCTAAATGTAAACAAACACGCTATATGTAAACAAAGACTACAAATGTAAACAAAGACCCCAAATGGAACTCTAAATCTAAACAAAAAATAAAAATGTAAACAGACTACAAATGTAAACCAAACTAAAAGTAAACAAATACTACAAATATAAACAACGACTACAAATGTAAACAAAACTAAATGTAAACAAATACTAGAAATATAAACAAAGACTCTAAATGTAACCAAAAATTCTTGGTGTAAACAAGGACTCTAGGTGTAAAAAAGGACTACAAACTTAAACAAAGTCTCTAAATATAAACAAAGTCTAAATGTAAACAAAGACTACAAGTGTAAACAAAGACTGCAAATGTAAACAAAAACTCTACATGTAAACAATCTCTCTAAATGTAAACAAAGACTACAAATATAAACGGACTCTAAATGTAAACAAAGTCACTAAATTTAAACAAAGAATACAAATGTAAACAAAGACTATAAATGTTAAGAAAGTTTACAACTGTAAACAAAGACTACAAATGTAAACAAAGACACTAAACGTAAACAAAAACTACAAATGTAATCAGACTCTAAGTGTAAACAGACAACAAATGTAAACAAAGCCTCTACATATGAACAAAGTACCTAAATGTAAGCAGACTACAAATGTAAACAAAGAATACAAATGTAAACAAAGAGCACAAATGTTAAGTGACTCAAACTGTAAACAAACTCTCTAAATGTAAACAAAGTCTACAAATGTAAACAGACTATAAATGAAAACAGACTCTAAATGCAAACAGACTAAAACTGTAAACAAAGACTACAAATATAAACAGACTCTAAATGGAAACAGACTACAAATGTAAACGAAAACTACAAACGTAATCCAATACTCTAAATGTAAACAAAGACTACAAATGTAAACAAAGGGACTAAATGTAAACACTCTAAATGTAAACAAAGCCTACATATGTAAACAAAGAATTTAAATATAAATAAAGACTACAAATGTAAACAAAGACATTAAATGTAAACAGACTCTAAGTGAAAACAAAGACTAAAAATGTAAACAAAGACTACAGACGTAAACAAAGACTCTAAATGTAAAGAAGGTCTCTAAATGCAAACAAAGATTACAAATGTAAACAAAGACTACAAATGAAAACAAAGACTACAAATAAAAAACAGACTCTAAATGGAAACAGACTACAAATGTAAACAAAAACTATAAACGTAAACTAACACTCTATATGTAAACAGACTACAAATGTAAACAAAACTAAATGTAAACAAATACTAGAAATATAAACAAAGGCTCTAAATGTAACCAAAGACTGCAAACGTAAACAAAGTCTCTAAATGTAAACAAAAATTAAAAATGTAAACAAAGACTCTAAATGTAATAAAAAACTCTGGGTATAAACAAGGACTCTAGGTGTAAACAAGGACTACAAATGTAAACAGACTCTAAATGTAAACAAAGTCTAAAAATAAAAACAAAGACTCTAAATGTAAACAAAGGCTAAAAATGTAAACAAAGACTACAAATGTAAACAAAGGCTCTTAATGTAAACAAACAAGCTATATGTAAACAAAGACTACAAATGTAAACAAAGACACTACATGGAACTCTGAATGTAAACAAAGAATAAAAATGTAAACAAAGACTACTAATGTAAACAAAGGCTCTAAATGTAAACAAACAAGCTATATGTAAACAATGACTACAAATGTAAACAAAGACACTAAATGGAACTGTAAATGTAAACAAAGAATAAAAATGTAAACAAAGACTACAAATGTAAAAAAAGACCTTAAATGTAAACAGACTCTAAATGAAAGCAAAGACTAAAAATGTAAACAAAGACTACAAACGTAAACAAAGACTCCAAATGTAAAGAAGTTCTCTAAATGCAAACAAAGATTACAAATGTAAACAAAAACTACAAATGTAAACAAAGGCTACAAATATAAACAAAAACTCTAAATGGAAACAGACTACAAATGTAAACAAAAACTACAAACGTAAACTAACACTCTAAATGTAAACAAGGACTACAAATGTAAACAGACTCTAAATGTAAACAAAGTCTAAAAATAAAAACAAAGACTCTAAATGTAAACAAAGGATAAAAATGTAAACAAAGACTACAAATGTAAACAAAGACCCCAAATGGAACTCTAAATGTAAATAAAAAATGAAAATGTAAACAGACTACAAATGTAAACAAAACTAAAAGTAAACAAATACTAGAAATGTAAAAAACGACTACAAATGTAAACAAAACTAAATGTAAACAAATACTAGAAATATAAACAAAGATTCTAAATGTAACCAAAAACTCTTGGTGTAAACAAGGACTCTAGGTGTAAAAAAGGACTACAAATGTAAACAAAGTCTCTAAATATAAACAAAGTCTAAATGTAAACAAAGACTACAAGTGTAAACAAAGACTACAAATGTAAACAAAAACTCTACATGTAAACAATCTCTCTAAATGTAAACAAAGACTACAAATATAAACGGACTATAAATGTAAACAAAGTCACTAAATTTAAACAAAGAATACAAATGTAAACAAAGACTATAAATGTTACGAAAGTTTACAACTGTAAACAAAGACTACAAATGTAAACAAAGACACTAAACGTAAACAAAAACTACAAATGTAAACAGACTCTAAGTGTAAACAGACAACAAATGTAAACAAAGCCTCTAAATATAAACAAAGTACCTAAATGTAAGCAGACTTCAAATGTAAACAAAGAATACAAATGTAAACAAAGAGCACAAATGTTAAGTGACTCAAACTGTAAACAAACTCTCTAAATGTAAACAAAGTCTACAAATGTAGACAGACTATAAATGAAAACAGACTCTAAATGCAAACAGACTAAAAGAGTATACAAAGACTACAAATATAAACAGACTCTAAATGGAAACAGACTACAAATGTAAACAAAAACTACAAACGTAAACCAACACTCTAAATGTAAACAAACACTACAAATGTAAACAAAACTAAAAGTAAACTAATACTACAAATATAAACAACGACTACAAATGTGAACAAAACTAAATGTAAACAAATACTAGAAATATAAACAAAGACTCTAAATGTAAGCAAAGACTGCAAACGTAAACAAAAACTCTAAATAGAAAAAAATAATAAAAATGTAAACAAAGACTCTAAATGTAATAAAAAAAATCTGAGTATAAACAAAGACTACAAATGAAAACAGACTCTAAATACAAACAAAGTCTAAAAATAAAAACAAAGTCTCTAAATGTAAACAAAGGCTAAAAATGTAAACAAAGACTACATATGTAAACAAAGGGACTAAATGTAAACACTTTAAATGTAAACAAAGACTACATATGTAAACAAAGAATTTAAATGTAAATAAAGACTACAAATGTAAACAAAGACCTTAAATGTAAACAGACTCTAAATGAAAACAAAGACTAAAAATGTAAACAAAGACTACAAACGTAAACAAAGACTCTAAATGTAAAGAAGGTCTCTAAATGCAAACAAAGATTAAAAATGTAAACAAAGACTACAAATATAAACAGACTCTAAATGGAAACAGACTACAAATGTAAACAAAAACTACAAATGTAAACTAACACTCTAAATGTAAACAAAGACTACAAATGTTAACAAAACTAAAAGTAAACAAATACTACAAATATAAAGAACGACTACAAATGTAAACAAAACTAAATGTAAACAAATACTAGAAATATAAACAAAGACTCTAAATGTAACCAAAAACTCTTGGTGTAAAGAAGGACTCTAGGTGTAAAAAAGGACAACAAATGTAAACAAAGTCTCTAAATATAAACAAAGTCTAAATGTAAACAAAGACTACAAGTGTCAACAAAGACTACAAATGTAAACAAAAACTCTACATGCAAACAGTCTCTCTAAATGTAAACAAAGACTACAAATATAAACGGACTCTAAATGTAAGCAAAGTCTCTAAATTTAAACAAAGAATACAAGTGTGAACAAAGACTATAAATGTTAAGAAAGTTTACAACTGTAAACAGAGACTACAAATGTAAACAAAGACACTAAACGTAAACAAAAACTACAAACGTAAACAGACTCTAAGTGTAAACAGACAACAAATGTAAACAAAGCCTTTAAATATATACAAAGTATCTAAATGTAAGCAGACTACAAATGTAAACAAAGAATACAAATGTAAACAAAGAGCACAAATGTTAAGTGACTCAAACTGTAAACAAACTGTCTAAATGTAAACAAAGTCTACAAATGTAAACAATCTATAAATGAAAATAGACTCTAAATGCAAACAGACTAAAAATGTAAACAAAGACTACAAATATAAAGACTCTAAATGGAAACAGACTACAAATGTAAACAAAAACTACAAACGGAAACTAACACTCTAAATGTAAACAAAGACTACAAATGTAAACAAAACTAAAAGTAAACAAATACTACAAATATAAACAAAGACTACAAATGTAAACAAAGGCTCTAAATGTAAACAAACACGCTATATGTAAACAAAGACTACAAATGTAAACAAAGACACTAAATGGAACTCTAAATGTAAACAAATAAAAATGTAAACAAAGACTACAAATGTAAAGAAAGACCTTAAATATAAACAGACTCTTAATGAAAAGAAAGACTAAAAATGTAAACAAAGACTCTAAAAGTAAAGATGGTGTCTAAATGCAAACAAAGATTACAAATGTAAACAAAAACTACAAATGTAAACAAAGACTACAAATATAAACAAAAACTCTAAATGGAAACAGACTACAAATGTAAATAAAAACTACAAACGTAAACTAAAACTCTAAATGTAAACAAAGACTACAAATGTAAACAAAGACTGCAAACGTAAACAAAGACTCTAAATGTAAACAAATAATAAAAATGTAAACAAAGACCCTAAATGTAATAAAAAACTCTGGGTATAAAAAAGGACTCTAGGTGTAAACAAGGACTACAAATGTAAACAGACTCTAAATGTAAACAAAGTCTAAAAATAAAAACAAAGACTCTAAATGTAAACAAAGGATAAAAATGTAAACAAAGACTACAAATGTAAACAAAGGCTCTAAATGTAAACAAACACGCTATATGTAAACAAAGACTACAAATGTAAACAAAGACCCCAAATGGAACTCTAAATGTAAACAAAAAATGAAAATGTAAGCAGACTACAAATGTAAACAAAACTAAAAGTAAACAAATACTACAAATATAAACAACGACTACAAATGTAAACAAAACTAAATGTAAACAAATACTAGAAATATAAACAAAGACTCTAAATGTAACCAAAAACTCTTGGTGTAAACAAGGACTCTTGGTGTAAAAAAGGACTACACATTTAAACAAAGTCTCTAAATATAAACAAAGTCTAAATGTAAACAAAGACTACAAGTGTAAACAAAAACTCTACATGTAAACAATATCTCTAAATGTAAACAAAGACTAAAAATATAAACGGACTCTAAATGTAAACAAAGTCTCTAAATTTAAACAAAGAATACAAATGTAAACAAAGACTATAAATGTTAAGAAAGTCTACAACTGTAAACAAAGACTACAAATGTAAACAAAGACACTAAACGTAAACAAAAACTACAAACGTAAACAGACTCTAAGTGTAAACAGACAACAAATGTAAACAAAGCCTCGCAATATAAACAAAGTATCTAAATGTAAGCAGAATACAAATGTAAACAAAGAATACAAATGTAAACAAAGAGCACAAATGTTAAGTGACTCAAACTGTAAACAAACTCTCTAAATGTAAACAAAGTTTACAAATGTAAACAGACTAAAAATGAAAACAGACTCTAAATGCAAACAGACTAAAAATGTAAACAAAGACTACATATGTAAACAAAGACTGCAAACGTAAACAAAAACTCTAAATGTAAACAAAGAATAAAAATGTAAACAAAGACTACAAATGTAAACAAAGACCTTAAATGTAAACAGACTCTAAATGAAAACAAAGACTAAAAATGTAAACAAGGACTACAAACGTAAACAAAGACTCCAAATGTAAAGAAGTTCTCTAAATGCAAACAAAGATTACAAATGTAAACAAAAACTACAAATGTAAACAAAGGCTACAAATATAAACAAAAACTCTAAATGGAAACAGACTACATTGTAAACAAAAGCTACAAACGTAAACTAACACTCTAAATGTAAACAAGGACTACAAATGTAAACAGACTCTAAATGTAAACAAAGTCTAAAAATAAAAACAAAGATTCTAAATGTAAACAAACACGCTATATGTAAACAAAGACTACAAATGTAAACAAAGACCCCAAATGGAAGTAAAGTCTAAAAATAAAAACAAAGGCTCTAAATGTAAACAAAGGATAAAAATGTAAACAAAGACTACAAATGTAAACAAAGGCTCTAAATGTAAACAAACACGCTATATGTAAACAAAGACTACAAATGTAAACAAAGACCCCAAATGGAAATCTAAATCTAAACAAAAAATAAAAATGGAAACAGACTACAAATGTAAACAAAACTAAATGTAAACAAATACTAGAAATATAAACAAAGACTCTAAATATAACCAAAAATTCTTGGTGTAAACAAGGACTCTAGGTGTAAAAAAGGACTACAAACGTAAACAAAGTCTCTAAATATAAACAAAGTCTAAATGTAAACAAAGACTACAAGTGTAAACAAAGACTGCAAATGTAAACAAAAACTCTACATGTAAACAATCTCTCTAAATGTAAACAAAGACTACAAATATAAACGGACTCTAAATGTAAACAAAGTCACTAAATTTAAACAAAGAATACAAATGTAAACAAAGACTATAAATGTTAAGAAAGTTTACAACTGTAAACAAAGACTACAAATGTAAACAAAGACACTAAACGTAAACAAAAACTACAAATGTATACAGACTCTAAGTGTAAACAGACAACAAATGTAAACAAAGCCTCTACAGTTAAACAAAGTACCTAAATGTAAGCAGACTACAAATGTAAACAAAGAATACAAATGTAAACAAAGAGCACAAATGTTAAGTGACTCAAACTGTAAACAAACTCTCTAAATGTAAACAAAGTCTACAAATGTAAACAGACTATAAATGAAAACAGACTCTAAATGCAAACAGACTAAAAGTGTAAACAAAGACTACAAATATAAACAGACTCTAAATGGAAACAGACTACAAATGGAAACAAAAACTACAAACGTAAACCAACACTCTAAATGTAAACAAAGACTACAAATGTAAACAAAGGGACTAAATGTAAACACTCTAAATGTAAACAAAGACTACATATGTAAACAAAGAATTTAAATGTAAATAAAGACTACAAATGTAAACAAAGACCTTAAATGTAAACAGACTCTAAGTGAAAACAAAGACTAAAAATGTAAACAAAGACTACAGACGTAAACAAAGACTCTAAATGTAAAGAAGGTTTCTAAATGCAAACAAAGATTACAAATGTAAACAAAGACTACAAATGTAAACAAAGACTACAAATATAAACAGACTCTAAATGGAAACAGACTACAAATGTAAACAAAAACTATAAACGTAAACTAACACTCTATATGTAAACAGTCTACAAATGTAAACAAAACTAAATGTAAACATATACTAGAAATATAAACAAAGGCTCTAAATGTAACCAAAGACTGCAAACGTAGACAAAGTCTCTAAATGTAAACAAAAAATAAAAATGTAAACAAAGACTCTAAATGTAATAAAAAACTCTGGGTATAAACAAGGACTCTAGGTGTAAACAAGGACTACAAATGTAAACAGACTCTAAATGTAAACAAAGTCTAAAAATAAAAACAAAGACTCTAAATGTAAACAAAGGCTAAAAATGTAAACACAGACTACAAATATAAACAAAGGCTCTTAATGTAAACAAACAAGCTATATGTAAACAAAGACTACAAATGTAAACAAAGACACTAAATGGAACTCTAAATGTAAACAAAGAATAAAAATGTAAACAAAGACTACTAATGTAAACAAAGGCTCTAAATGTAAACAAACAAGCTATATGTAAACAAAGACTACAAATGTAAACAAAGACACTAAATGGAACTCTAAATGTAAACAAAGAATAAAAATGTAAACAAAGACTACAAATGTAAACAAAGACCTTAAATGTAAACAGACTCTAAATGAAAACAAAGACTAAAAATGTAAACAAAGACTACAAACGTAAACAAAGACTCCAAATGTAAAGAAGTTCTCTAAATGCAAACAAAGATTACAAATGTAAACAAAAACTACAAATGTAAACAAAGGCTACAAATATAAACAAAAACTCTAAATGGAAACAGACTACAAATGTAAACAAAAACTACAAACGTAAACTAACACTCTAAATGTAAACAAGGACTACAAGTGTAAACAGACTCTAAATGTAAACAAAGTCTAAAAATAAAAACAAAGACTCTAAATGTAAACAAAGCATAAAAATGTAAACAAAGGCTACAAATGTAAACAAAGGCTCTAAATGTAAACAAACACGCTATATGTAAACAAAGACTACAAATGTAAACAAAGACCCCAAATGGAACTCTAAATCTAAACAAAAAATAAAAATGTAAACAGACTACAAATGTAAACAAAACTAAAAGTAAACAAATACTACAAATATAAACAACGACTACAAATGTAAACAAAACTAAATGTAAACAAATACTAGAAATATAAACAAAGACTCTAAATGTAACCAAAAATTCTTGGTGTAAACAAGGACTCTAGGTGTAAAAAAGGACTACAAACGTAAACAAAGTCTCTAAATATAAACAAAGTCTAAATGTAAACAAAGACTACAAGTGTAAACAAAGACTGCAAATGTAAACAAAAACTCTACATGTAAACAATCTCTCTAAATGTAAACAAAGACTACAAATATAAACGGACTCTAAATGTAAACAAAGTCACTAAATTTAAACAAAGAATGCAAATGTAAACAAAGACTATAAATGTTAAGAAAGTTTACAACTGTAAAAAAAGACTACAAATGTAAACAAAGACACTAAACGTAAACAAAAACTACAAATGTAAACAGACTCTAAGTGTAAACAGACAACAAATGTAAACAAAGCCTCTACATATAAACAAAGTACCTAAATGTAAGCAGACTACAAATGTAAACAAAGAATACAAATGTAAACAAAGAGCACAAATGTTAAGTGACTCAAACTGTAAACAAACTCTCTAAATGTAAACAAAGTCTACAAATGTAAGCAGACTATAAATGAAAACAGACTCTAAATGCAAACAGACTAAAAGTGTAAACAAAGACTACAAATATAAACAGACTCTAAATGGAAACAGACTACAAATGTAAACAAAAACTACAAACGTAAACCAACACTCTAAATGTAAACAAAGACTACAAATGTAAACAAAACTAAAAGTAAACAAATACTACAAATATAAACAACGACTACAAATGTAAACAAAACTAAATGTAAACAAATACTAGAAATATAAACAAAGACTCTAAATGTAACCAAAGACTGCAAACGTAAACAAAAAAACTAAATGGAAAAAAATAATAAAAATGTAAACAAAGACTCTAAATGTAATAAAAAACTCTGGGTATAAACAAGGACTCTAGGTGTAAACAAGGACTACAAATGTAAACAGACTCTAAATGTAAACAAAGTCTAAAAAAAAAACAAATACTCTAAATGTAAACAAATGCTAAAAATGTAAACAAAGACTACAAATGTAAACAAAGGCTCTAAATGTAAACAAACAAGCTATATGTAAACAAAGACTACAAATGTAAACAAAGACACTAAATGGAACTCTAAATGTAAACAAAGAATAAAAATGTAAACAAAGACTACTAATGTAAACAAAGACCTTAAATGTAAACAGAATCTTAATGAAAACAAAGACTAAAAATGTAAACTAAGACTCTAAATGTAAAGATGGTCTCTAAATGCAAACAAAGATTACAAATGTGAACAAAAACTACAAATGTAAACAAAGACTACAAATATAAACAAAAACTCTAAATGGAAATAGACTACAAATGTAAACAAAGACTACATATGTAAACCAATACTGCAAACGTAAACAAAAACTCTAAATGGAAACAAATAATAAAAATGTAAACAAAGACTCTAAATGTAATAAAAAACTCTGGGTATAAACAAGGACTACAAATGTAAACTGACTCTAAATATAAACAAAGTCTAAAAATAAAAACAGACTCTAAATGTAAACAAAGGCTAAAAATGTAAACAAAGACTACAAATGTAAACAAAGGGACTAAATGTAAACACTCTAAATGTAAACAAAGACTACATATGTAAACAAAGAATTTAAATGTAAATAAAGACTACAAATGTAAACAAAGACCTTAAATGTAAACAGACTCTAAGTGAAAACAGACTAAAAATGTAAACAAAGACTACAAATATAAACGGACTCTAAATGTAAACAAAGTCACTAAATTTAAACAAAGAATGCAAATGTAAACAAAGACTATAAATGTTAAGAAAGTTTACAACTTTAAACAAAGACTACAAATGTAAACAAAGACACTAAACGTAAACAAAAACTACAAATGTAAACAGACTCTAAGTGTAAACAGACAACAAATGTAAACAAAGCCTCTACATATAAACAAAGTACCTAAATGTAAGCAGACTACAAATGTAAACAAAGAATACAAATGTAAACGAAGAGCACAAATGTTACGTGACTCAAACTGTAAACAAACTCTCTAAATGTAAACAAAGTCTACAAATGTAAACAGACTATAAATGAAAACAGACTCTAAATGCAAACAGACTAAAAGTGTAAACAAAGACTACAAATATAAACAGACTCTAAATGGAAACAGACTACAAATGTAAACAAAAACTACAAACGTAAACCAACACTCTAAATGTAAACAAAGACTACAAATGTAAACAAAACTAAAAGTAAACAAATACTACAAATATATACAACGACTACAAATGTAAACTAAACTAAATGTAAACAAATACTAGAAATATAAACAAAGACTCTAAATGTAACCAAAGACTGCAAACGTAAAAAAAAACTCTAAACGAAAAAAAATAATAAAAATGTAAACAAAGACTCTAAATGTAATAAAAAACTCTGGGTATAAACAAGGACTCTAGGTGTAAACAAGGACTACAAATGTAAACAGACTCTAAATGTAAACAAAGTCTAAAAATAAAAACAAAGTCTCTAAATGTAAACAAAGGCTAAAAATGTAAACAAAGACTACAAATGTAAACAAAGGCTCTAAATGTAAACAAACAAGCTATATGTAAACAAAGACTACAAATGTAAACAAAGACACTAAATGGAACTCTAAATGTAAACAAAGAATAAAAATGTAAACAAAGACTACTAATGTAAACAAAGGCTCTAAATGTAAACAAACAAGCTATATGTAAACAAAGACTACAAATGTAAACAAAGACACTAAATGGAACTCTAAATGTAAACAAAGAATAAAAATGTAAACAAAGACTACAAATGTAAACAAAGACCTTAAATGTAAACAGAATCTTAATGAAAACAAAGACTAAAAATGTAAACAAAGACTCTAAATGTAAAGATGGACTCTAAATGCAAACAAAGATTACAAATGTAAACAAAAACTACAAATGTAAACAAAGACTACAAATATAAACAAAAACTCTAAATGGAAATAGACTACAAATGTAAACAAAGACTACATATGTAAACAAAGACTGCAAACGTAAACAAAAACTCTAAATGAAAACAAATAATAAAAATGTAAACAAAGACTCTAAATGTAATAAAAAACTCTGGGTATAAACAAGGACTACAAATGTAAACTGACTCTAAATATAAACAAAGTCTAAAAATAAAAACAGACTCTAAATGTAAACAAAGGCTAAAAATGTAAACAAAGACTACAAATGTAAACAAAGGGACTAAATGTAAACACTCTAAATGTAAACAAAGACTACATATGTAAACAAAGAATTTAAATGTAAATAAAGACTACAAATGTAAACAGACTCTAAGTGAAAACAAAGACTAAAAATGTAAAGAAAGACTACAGACGTAAACAAAGACTCTAAATGTAATGAAGGTCTCTAAATGCAAACAAAGATTACAAATGTAAACAAAGACTACAAATGTAAACAAAGACTACAAATATAAACAGACTCTAAATGGAAACAGACTACAAATGTAAACAAAAACTATAAACGTAAACTAACACTCTATATGTAAACAGACTACAAATGTAAACAAAACTAAATGTAAACAAATACTAGAAATATAAACAAAGGCTCTAAATGTAACTAAAGACTGCAAACGTAAACAGTCTCTAAATGTAAACAAAAAATAAAAATGTAAACAAAGACTCTAAATGTAATAAAAAACTCTGGGTATAAACAAGGACTCTAGGTGTAAACAAGGACTACAAATGTAAACAGACTCTAAATGTAAACAAAGTCTAAAAATAAGAACAAAGACTCTACATGTAAACAAAGGCTAAAAATGTAAACAAAGACTACAAATGTAAACAAAGGCTCTAAATGTAAACAAACAAGCTATATGTAAACAAAGACTACAAATGTAAACAAAGACCTTAAATGTAAACAGACTCTAAATGAAAACAAAGACTAAAAATGTAAACAAAGACTACAAACGTAAACAAAGACTCCAAATGTAAAGAAGTTCTCTAAATGCAAACAAAGATTACAAATGTAAACAAAAACTACAAATGTAAACAAAGGCTACAAATATAAACAAAAACTCTAAATGGAAACAGACTACAAATGTAAACAAAAACTACAAACGTAAACTAACACTCTAAATGTAAACAAGGACTACAAGTGTAAACAGACTCTAAATGTAAACAAAGTCTAAAAATAAAAACAAAGACTCTAAATGTAAACAAAGCATAAAAATATAAACAAAGGCTACAAATGTAAACAAAGGCTCTAAATGTAAACAAACACGCTATATGTAAACAAAGACTACAAATGTAAACAAAGACCCCAAATGGAACTCTAAATCTAAACAAAAAATAAAAATGTAAACAGACTACAAATGTAAACAAAACTAAAAGTAAACAAATACTACAAATATAAACAACGACTACAAATGTAAACAAAACTAAATGTAAACAAATACTAGAAATATAAACAAAGACTCTAAATGTAACCAAAAATTCTTGGTGTAAACAAGGACTCTAGGTGTAAAAAAGGACTACAAACGTAAACAAAGTCTCTAAATATAAACAAAGTCTAAATGTAAACAAAGACTACAAGTGTAAACAAAGACTGCAAATGTAAACAAAAACTCTACATGTAAACAATCTCTCTAAATGTAAACAAAGACTACAAATATAAACGGACTCTAAATGTAAACAAAGTCACTAAATTTAAACAAAGAATGCAAATGTAAACAAAGACTATAAATGTTAAGAAAGTTTACAACTGTAAAAAAAGACTACAAATGTAAACAAAGACACTAAACGTAAACAAAAACTACAAATGTAAACAGACTCTAAGTGTAAACAGACAACAAATGTAAACAAAGCCTCTACATATAAACAAAGTACCTAAATGTAAGCAGACTACAAATGTAAACAAAGAATACAAATGTAAACAAAGAGCACAAATGTTAAGTGACTCAAACTGTAAACAAACTCTCTAAATGTAAACAAAGTCTAAAAATGTAAGCAGACTATAAATGAAAACAGACTCTAAATGCAAACAGACTAAAAGTGTAAACAAAGACTACAAATATAAACAGACTCTAAATGGAAACAGACTACAAATGTAAACAAAAACTACAAACGTAAACCAACACTCTAAATGTAAACAAAGACTACAAATGTAAACAAAACTAAAAGTAAACAAATACTACAAATATAAACAACGACTACAAATGTAAACAAAACTAAATGTAAACAAATACTAGAAATATAAACAAAGACTCTAAATGTAACCAAAGACTCCAAACGTAAACAAAAAAACTAAATGGAAAAAAATAATAAAAATGTAAACAAAGACTCTAAATGTAATAAAAAACTCTGGGTATAAACAAGGACTCTAGGTGTAAACAAGGACTACAAATGTAAACAGACTCTAAATGTAAACAAAGTCTAAAAAAAAAACAAATACTCTAAATGTAAACAAAGGCTAAAAATGTAAACAAAGACTACAAATGTAAACAAAGGCTCTAAATGTAAACAAACAAGCTATATGTAAACAAAGACTACAAATGTAAACAAAGACACTAAATGGAACTCTAAATGTAAACAAAGAATAAAAATGTAAACAAAGACTACTAATGTAAACAAAGACCTTAAATGTAAACAGAATCTTAATGAAAACAAAGACTAAAAATGTAAACTAAGACTCTAAATGTAAAGATGGTCTCTAAATGCAAACAAAGATTACAAATGTGAACAAAAACTACAAATGTAAACAAAGACTACAAATATAAACAAAAACTCTAAATGGAAATAGACTACAAATGTAAACAAAGACTACATATGTAAACAAAGACTGCAAACGTAAACAAAAACTCTAAATGGAAACAAATAATAAAAATGTAAACAAAGACTCTAAATGTAATAAAAAACTCTGGGTATAAACAAGGACTACAAATGTAAACTGACTCTAAATATAAACAAAGTCTAAAAATAAAAACAGACTCTAAATGTAAACAAAGGCTAAAAATGTAAACAAAGACTACAAATGTAAACAAAGGGACTAAATGTAAACACTCTAAATGTAAACACTCTACATATGTAAACAAAGAATTTAAATGTAAATAAAGACTACAAATGTAAACAAAGACCTTAAATGTAAACAGACTCTAAGTGAAAACAGACTAAAAATGTAAACAAAGACTACAAATATAAACGGACTCTAAATGTAAACAAAGTCACTAAATTTAAACAAAGAATGCAAATGTAAACAAAGACTATAAATGTTAAGAAAGTTTACAACTTTAAACAAAGACTACAAATGTAAACAAAGACACTAAACGTAAACAAAAACTACAAATGTAAACAGACTCTAAGTGTAAACAGACAACAAATGTAAACAAAGCCTCTACATATAAACAAAGTACCTAAATGTAAGCAGACTACAAATGTAAACAAAGAATACAAATGTAAACGAAGAGCACAAATGTTACGTGACTCAAACTGTAAACAAACTCTCTAAATGTAAACAAAGTCTACAAATGTAAACAGACTATAAATGAAAACAGACTCTAAATGCAAACAGACTAAAAGTGTAAACAAAGACTACAAATATAAACAGACTCTAAATGGAAACAGACTACAAATGTAAACAAAAACTACAAACGTAAACCAACACTCTAAATGTAAACAAAGACTACAAATGTAAACAAAACTAAAAGTAAACAAATACTACAAATATATACAACGACTACAAATGTAAACTAAACTAAATGTAAACAAATACTAGAAATATAAACAAAGACTCTAAATGTAACCAAAGACTGCAAACGTAAACAAAAACTCTAAATGAAAAAAAATAATAAAAATGTAAACAAAGACTCTAAATGTAATAAAAAACTCTGGGTATAAACAAGGACTCTAGGTGTAAACAAGGACTACAAATGTAAACAGACTCTAAATGTAAACAAAGTCTAAAAATAAAAACAAAGACTCTAAATGTAAACAAAGGCTAAAAATGTAAACAAAGACTACAAATGTAAACAAAGGCTCTAAATGTAAACAAACAAGCTATATGTAAACAAAGACTACAAATGTAAACAAAGACACTAAATGGAACTCTAAATGTAAACAAAGAATAAAAATGTAAACAAAGACTACTAATGTAAACAAAGGCTCTAAATGTAAACAAACAAGCTATATGTAAACAAAGACTACAAATGTAAACAAAGACACTAAATGGAACTCTAAATGTAAACAAAGAATAAAAATGTAAACAAAGACTACAAATGTAAACAAAGACCTTAAATGTAAACAGAATCTTAATGAAAACAAAGACTAAAAATGTAAACAAAGACTCTAAATGTAAAGATGGACTCTAAATGCAAACAAAGATTACAAATGTAAACAAAAACTACAAATGTAAACAAAGACTACAAATATAAACAAAAACTCTAAATGGAAATAGACTACAAATGTAAACAAAGACTACATATGTAAACAAAGACTGCAAACGTAAACAAAAACTCTAAATGAAAACAAATAATAAAAATGTAAACAAAGACTCTAAATGTAATAAAAAACTCTGGGTATAAACAAGGACTACAAATGTAAACTGACTCTAAATATAAACAAAGTCTAAAAATAAAAACAGACTCTAAATGTAAACAAAGGCTAAAAATGTAAACAAAGACTACAAATGTAAACAAAGGGACTAAATGTAAACACTCTAAATGTAAACAAAGACTACATATGTAAACAAAGAATTTAAATGTAAATAAAGACTACAAATGTAAACAAAGACCTTAAATGTAAACAGACTCTAAGTGAAAACAAAGACTAAAAATGTAAACAAAGACTACAGACGTAAACAAAGACTCTAAATGTAATGAAGGTCTCTAAATGCAAACAAAGATTACAAATGTAAACAAAGACTACAAATGTAAACAAAGACTACAAATATAAACAGACTCTAAATGGAAACAGACTACAAATGTAAACAAAAACTATAAACGTAAACTAACACTCTATATGTAAACAGACTACAAATGTAAACAAAACTAAATGTAAACAAATACTAGAAATATAAACAAAGGCTCTAAATGTAACTAAAGACTGCAAACGTAAACAGTCTCTAAATGTAAACAAAAAATAAAAATGTAAACAAAGACTCTAAATGTAATAAAAAACTCTGGGTATAAACAAGGACTCTAGGTGTAAACAAGGACTACAAATGTAAACAGACTCTAAATGTAAACAAAGTCTAAAAATAAGAACAAAGACTCTACATGTAAACAAAGGCTAAAAATGTAAACAAAGACTACAAATGTAAACAAAGGCTCTAAATGTAAACAAACAAGCTATATGTAAACAAAGACTACAAATGTAAACAAAGACACTAAATGGAACTCTAAATGTAAACAAAGAATAAAAATGTAAACGAAGACTACTAATGTAAACAAAGGCTCTAAATGTAAACAAACAAGCTATATGTAAACAAAGACTACAAATGTAAACAAAGACACTAAATGGAACTCTAAATGTAAACAAAGATTACAAATGTAAACAAAAACTACAAATGTAAACAAAGGCTACAAATATAAACAAAAACTCTAAATGGAAACAGACTACAAATGTAAACAAAAACTACAAACGTAAACTAACACTCTAAATGTAAACAAGGACTACAAATGTAAACAGACTCTAAATGTAAACAAAGTCTAAAAATAAAAACAAAGACTCTAAATGTAAACAAAGGATAAAAATGTAAACGAAGGCTACAAATGTAAACAAAGGCTCTAAATGTAAACAAACACGCTATATGTAAACAAAGACTACAAATGTAAACAAAGACCCCAAATGGAACTCTAAATCTAAACAAAAAATAAAAATGTAAACAGACTACAAATGTAAACAAAACTAAAAGTAAACAAATACTACAAATATAAACAATGACTACAAATGTAAACAAAACTAAATGTAAACAAATACTGGAAATATAAACAAAGACTCTAAATGTAACCAAAAATTCTTGGTGTAAACAAGGACTCTAGGTGTAAAAAAGGACTACAAACGTAAACAAAGTCTCTATATATAAACAAAGTCTAAATGTAAACAAAGACTACAAGTGTAAACAAAGACTGCAAATGTAAACAAAAACTCTACATGTAAACAATCTCTCTAAATGTAAACAAAGACTACAAATATAAACGGACTCTAAATGTAAACAAAGTCACTAAATTTAAACAAAGAATACAAATGTAAACAAAGACTATAAATGTTAAGAAAGTTTACAACTGTAAACAAAGACTACAAATGTAAACAAAGACACTAAACGTAAACAAAAACTACAAATGTAAACAGACTCTAAGTGTAAACAGACAACAAATGTAAACAAAGCCTCTACATATAAACAAAGTACCTAAATGTAAGCAGACTACAAATGTAAACAAAGAATACAAATGTAAACAAAGAGCACAAATGTTAAGTGACTCAAACTGTAAACAAACTCTCTAAATGTAAACAAAGTCTACAAATGTAAACAGACTATAAATGAAAACAGACTCTAAATGCAAACAGACTAAAAGTGTAAACAAAGACTACAAATATAAACAGACTCTAAATGGAAACAGACTACAAATGTAAAGAAAAACTACAAAAGTAAACCAACACTCTAAATGTAAACAAAGACTACAAATGTAAACAAAACTAAAAGTAAACAAATACTACAAATATAAACAACGACTACAAATGTAAACAAAACTAAATGTAAACAAATACTAGAAATATAAACAAAGACTCTAAATGTAACCAAAGACTGCAAACGTAAACAAAAACTCTAAATGGAAAAAAATAATAAAAATGTAAACAAAGACTCTAAATGTAATAAAAAACTCTGGGTATAAACAAGGACTCTAGGTGTAAACAAGGACTACCAATGTAAACAGACTCTAAATGTAAACAAAGTCTAAAAATAAAAACAAAGACTCTAAATGTAAACAAAGGCTAAAAATGTAAACAAAGACTACAAATGTAAACAAAGGCTCTAAATGTAAACAAACAAGCTATATGTAAACAAAGACTACAAATGTAAACAAAGACACTAAATGGAACTCTAAATGTAAACAAAGAATAAAAATGTAAACAAAGACTACTAATGTAAACAAAGGCTCTAAATGTAAACAAACAAGCTATATGTAAACAAAGACTACAAATGTAAACAAAGACACTAAATGGAACTCTAAATGTAAACAAAGAATAAAAATGTAAACAAAGACTACAAATGTAAACAAAGACCTTAAATGTAAACAGAATCTTAATGAAAACAAAGACTAAAAATGTAAACAAAGACTCTAAATGTAAAGATGGTCTCTAAATGCAAACAAAGATTACAAATGTAAACAAAAACTACAAATGTAAACAAAGACTACAAATATAAACAAAAACTCTAAATGGAAATAGACTACAAATGTAAACAAAGACTACATATGTAAACAAAGACTGCAAACGTAAACAAAAACTCTAAATGGAAACAAATAATAAAAATGTAAACAAAGACTCTAAATGTAATAAAAAACTCTGGGTATAAACAAGGACTACAAATGTAAACTGACTCTAAATATAAACAAAGTCTAAAAATAAAAACAGACTCTAAATGTAAACAAAGGCTAAAAATGTAAACAAAGACTACAAATGTAAACAAAGGGACTAAATGTAAACACTCTAAATGTAAACAAAGACTACATATGTAAACAAAGAATTTAAATGTAAATAAAGACTACAAATGTAAACAAAGACCTTAAATGTAAACAGACTCTAAGTGAAAACAGACTAAAAATGTAAACAAAGACTACAAATATAAACGGACTCTAAATGTAAACAAAGTCACTAAATTTAAACAAAGAATGCAAATGTAAACAAAGACTATAAATGTTAAGAAAGTTTACAACTTTAAACAAAGACTACAAATGTAAACAAAGACACTAAACGTAAACAAAAACTACAAATGTAAACAGACTCTAAGTGTAAACAGACAACAAATGTAAACAAAGCCTCTACATATAAACAAAGTACCTAAATGTAAGCAGACTACAAATGTAAACAAAGAATACAAATGTAAACGAAGAGCACAAATGTTACGTGACTCAAACTGTAAACAAACTCTCTAAATGTAAACAAAGTCTACAAATGTAAACAGACTATAAATGAAAACAGACTCTAAATGCAAACAGACTAAAAGTGTAAACAAAGACTACAAATATAAACAGACTCTAAATGGAAACAGACTACAAATGTAAACAAAAACTACAAACGTAAACCAACACTCTAAATGTAAACAAAGACTACAAATGTAAACAAAACTAAAAGTAAACAAATACTACAAATATATACAACGACTACAAATGTAAACTAAACTAAATGTAAACAAATACTAGAAATATAAACAAAGACTCTAAATGTAACCAAAGACTGCAAACGTAAACAAAAACTCTAAATGAAAAAAAATAATAAAAATGTAAACAAAGACTCTAAATGTAATAAAAAACTCTGGGTATAAACAAGGACTCTAGGTGTAAACAAGGACTACAAATGTAAACAGACTCTAAATGTAAACAAAGTCTAAAAATAAAAACAAAGACTCTAAATGTAAACAAAGGCTAAAAATGTAAACAAAGACTACAAATGTAAACAAAGGCTCTAAATGTAAACAAACAAGCTATATGTAAACAAAGACTACAAATGTAAACAAAGACACTAAATGGAACTCTAAATGTAAACAAAGAATAAAAATGTAAACAAAGACTACTAATGTAAACAAAGGCTCTAAATGTAAACAAACAAGCTATATGTAAACAAAGACTACAAATGTAAACAAAGACACTAAATGGAACTCTAAATGTAAACAAAGAATAAAAATGTAAACAAAGACTACAAATGTAAACAAAGACCTTAAATGTAAACAGAATCTTAATGAAAACAAAGACTAAAAATGTAAACAAAGACTCTAAATGTAAAGATGGACTCTAAATGCAAACAAAGATTACAAATGTAAACAAAAACTACAAATGTAAACAAAGACTACAAATATAAACAAAAACTCTAAATGGAAATAGACTACAAATGTAAACAAAGACTACATATGTAAACAAAGACTGCAAACGTAAACAAAAACTCTAAATGAAAACAAATAATAAAAATGTAAACAAAGACTCTAAATGTAATAAAAAACTCTGGGTATAAACAAGGACTACAAATGTAAACTGACTCTAAATATAAACAAAGTCTAAAAATAAAAACAGACTCTAAATGTAAACAAAGGCTAAAAATGTAAACAAAGACTACAAATGTAAACAAAGGGACTAAATGTAAACACTCTAAATGTAAACAAAGACTACATATGTAAACAAAGAATTTAAATGTAAATAAAGACTACAAATGTAAACAAAGACCTTAAATGTAAACAGACTCTAAGTGAAAACAAAGACTAAAAATGTAAACAAAGACTACAGACGTAAACAAAGACTCTAAATGTAATGAAGGTCTCTAAATGCAAACAAAGATTACAAATGTAAACAAAGACTACAAATGTAAACAAAGACTACAAATATAAACAGACTCTAAATGGAAACAGACTACAAATGTAAACAAAAACTATAAACGTAAACTAACACTCTATATGTAAACAGACTACAAATGTAAACAAAACTAAATGTAAACAAATACTAGAAATATAAACAAAGGCTCTAAATGTAACTAAAGACTGCAAACGTAAACAGTCTCTAAATGTAAACAAAAAATAAAAATGTAAACAAAGACTCTAAATGTAATAAAAAACTCTGGGTATAAACAAGGACTCTAGGTGTAAACAAGGACTACAAATGTAAACAGACTCTAAATGTAAACAAAGTCTAAAAATAAGAACAAAGACTCTACATGTAAACAAAGGCTAAAAATGTAAACAAAGACTACAAATGTAAACAAAGGCTCTAAATGTAAACAAACAAGCTATATGTAAACAAAGACTACAAATGTAAACAAAGACACTAAATGGAACTCTAAATGTAAACAAAGAATAAAAATGTAAACGAAGACTACTAATGTAAACAAAGGCTCTAAATGTAAACAAACAAGCTATATGTAAACAAAGACTACAAATGTAAACAAAGACACTAAATGGAACTCTAAATGTAAACAAAGATTACAAATGTAAACAAAAACTACAAATGTAAACAAAGGCTACAAATATAAACAAAAACTCTAAATGGAAACAGACTACAAATGTAAACAAAAACTACAAACGTAAACTAACACTCTAAATGTAAACAAGGACTACAAATGTAAACAGACTCTAAATGTAAACAAAGTCTAAAAATAAAAACAAAGACTCTAAATGTAAACAAAGGATAAAAATGTAAACGAAGGCTACAAATGTAAACAAAGGCTCTAAATGTAAACAAACACGCTATATGTAAACAAAGACTACAAATGTAAACAAAGACCCCAAATGGAACTCTAAATCTAAACAAAAAATAAAAATGTAAACAGACTACAAATGTAAACAAAACTAAAAGTAAACAAATACTACAAATATAAACAATGACTACAAATGTAAACAAAACTAAATGTAAACAAATACTGGAAATATAAACAAAGACTCTAAATGTAACCAAAAATTCTTGGTGTAAACAAGGACTCTAGGTGTAAAAAAGGACTACAAACGTAAACAAAGTCTCTATATATAAACAAAGTCTAAATGTAAACAAAGACTACAAGTGTAAACAAAGACTGCAAATGTAAACAAAAACTCTACATGTAAACAATCTCTCTAAATGTAAACAAAGACTACAAATATAAACGGACTCTAAATGTAAACAAAGTCACTAAATTTAAACAAAGAATACAAATGTAAACAAAGACTATAAATGTTAAGAAAGTTTACAACTGTAAACAAAGACTACAAATGTAAACAAAGACACTAAACGTAAACAAAAACTACAAATGTAAACAGACTCTAAGTGTAAACAGACAACAAATGTAAACAAAGCCTCTACATATAAACAAAGTACCTAAATGTAAGCAGACTACAAATGTAAACAAAGAATACAAATGTAAACAAAGAGCACAAATGTTAAGTGACTCAAACTGTAAACAAACTCTCTAAATGTAAACAAAGTCTACAAATGTAAACAGACTATAAATGAAAACAGACTCTAAATGCAAACAGACTAAAAGTGTAAACAAAGACTACAAATATAAACAGACTCTAAATGGAAACAGACTACAAATGTAAAGAAAAACTACAAAAGTAAACCAACACTCTAAATGTAAACAAAGACTACAAATGTAAACAAAACTAAAAGTAAACAAATACTACAAATATAAACAACGACTACAAATGTAAACAAAACTAAATGTAAACAAATACTAGAAATATAAACAAAGACTCTAAATGTAACCAAAGACTGCAAACGTAAACAAAAACTCTAAATGGAAAAAAATAATAAAAATGTAAACAAAGACTCTAAATGTAATAAAAAACTCTGGGTATAAACAAGGACTCTAGGTGTAAACAAGGACTACCAATGTAAACAGACTCTAAATGTAAACAAAGTCTAAAAATAAAAACAAAGACTCTAAATGTAAACAAAGGCTAAAAATGTAAACAAAGACTACAAATGTAAACAAAGGCTCTAAATGTAAACAAACAAGCTATATGTAAACAAAGACTACAAATGTAAACAAAGACACTAAATGGAACTCTAAATGTAAACAAAGAATAAAAATGTAAACAAAGACTACTAATGTAAACAAAGGCTCTAAATGTAAACAAACAAGCTATATGTAAACAAAGACTACAAATGTAAACAAAGACACTAAATGGAACTCTAAATGTAAACAAAGAATAAAAATGTAAACAAAGACTACAAATGTAAACAAAGACCTTAAATGTAAACAGAATCTTAATGAAAACAAAGACTAAAAATGTAAACAAAGACTCTAAATGTAAAGATGGTCTCTAAATGCAAACAAAGATTACAAATGTAAACAAAAACTACAAATGTAAACAAAGACTACAAATATAAACAAAAACTCTAAATGGAAATAGACTACAAATGTAAACAAAGACTACATATGTAAACAAAGACTGCAAACGTAAACAAAAACTCTAAATGGAAACAAATAATAAAAATGTAAACAAAGACTCTAAATGTAATAAAAAACTCTGGGTATAAACAAGGACTACAAATGTAAACTGACTCTAAATATAAACAAAGTCTAAAAATAAAAACAAAGGCTCTAAATGTAAACAAAGGATAAAAATGTAAACAAAGACTAGAAATGTAAACAAAGGGACTAAATGTAAACACTCTAAATGTAAACAAAGACTACATATGTAAACAAAGACACTAAATGGAACTCTAAATGTAAACAAAGAATAAAAATGTAAACAAAGACTACTAATGTAAACAAAGGCTCTAAATGTAAACAAACAAGCTATATGTAAACAAAGACTACAAATGTAAACAAAGACACTAAATGGAACTCTAAATGTAAACAAAGAATAAAAATGTAAACAAAGACTACAAATGTAAACAAAGACCTTAAATGTAAACAGACTCTAAATGAAAACAAAGACTAAAAATGTAAACAAAGACTTCAAACGTAAACAAAGACTCCAAATGTAAAGAATTTCTCTAAATGCAAACAAAGATTACAAATGTAAACAAAAACTACAAATGTAAACAAAGGCTACAAATATAAACAAAAACTCTAAATGGAAACAGACTACATTGTAAACAAAAACTACAAACGTAAACTAACACTCTAAATGTAAACAAGGACTACAAATGTAAACAGACTCTAAATGTAAACAAAGTTTAAAAATAAAAACAAAGGCTCTAAATGTAAACAAAGGATAAAAATGTAAACAAAGACTACAAATGTAAACAAAGGCTCTAAATGTAAACAAACACGCTATATGTAAACAAAGACTACAAATGTAAACAAAGACCCCAAATGGAAATCTAAATCTAAACAAAAAATAAAAATGGAAACAGACTACAAATGTAAACAAAACTAAAAGTAAACAAATACTACAAATATAAACAACGACTACAAATGTAAACAAAACTAAATGTAAACAAATACTAGAAATATAAACAAAGACTCTAAATATAACCAAAAATTCTTGGTGTAAACAAGGACTCTAGGTGTAAAAAAGGACTACAAACGTAAACAAAGTCTCTAAATATAAACAAAGTCTAAATGTAAACAAAGACTACAAGTGTAAACAAAGACTGCAAATGTAAACAAAAACTCTACATGTAAACAATCTCTCTAAATGTAAACAAAGACTACAAATATAAACGGACTCTAAATGTAAACAAAGTCACTAAATTTAAACAAAGAATACAAATGTAAACAAAGACTATAAATGTTAAGAAAGTTTACAACTGTAAACAAAGACTACAAATGTAAACAAAGACACTAAACGTAAACAAAAACTACAAATGTAAACAGACTCTAAGTGTAAACAGACAACAAATGTAAACAAAGCCTCTACATATAAACAAAGTACCTAAATGTAAGCAGACTACAAATGTAAACAAAGAATACAAATGTAAACAAAGAGCACAAATGTTAAGTGACTCAAACTGTAAACAAACTCTCTAAATGTAAACAAAGTCTACAAATGTAAACAGACTATAAATGAAAACAAACTCTAAATGCAAACAGACTAAAAGTGTAAACAAAGACTACAAATATAAACAGACTCTAAATGGAAACAGACTACAAATGTAAACAAAAACTACAAACGTAAACCAACACTCTAAATGTAAACAAAGACTACAAATGTAAACAAAGGGACTAAATGTAAACACTCTAAATGTAAACAAAGACTACATATGTAAACAAAGAATTTAAATGTAAATAAAGACTACAAATGTAAACAAAGACCTTAAATGTAAACAGACTCTAAGTGAAAACAAAGACTAAAAATGTAAACAAAGACTACAGACGTAAACAAAGACTCTAAATGTAAAGAAGGTCTCTAAATGCAAACAAAGATTACAAATGTAAACAAAGACTACAAATGTAAACAAAGACTACAAATATAAACAGACTCTAAATGGAAACAGACTACAAATGTAAGCAAAAACTATAAACGTAAACTAACACTCTATATGTAAACAGTCTACAAATGTAAACAAAACTAAATGTAAACATATACTAGAAATATAAACAAAGGCTCTAAATGTAACCAAAGACTGCAAACGTAAACAAAGTCTCTAAATGTAAACAAAAAATAAAAATGTAAACAAAGACTCTAAATGTAATAAAAAACTCTGGGTATAAACAAGGACTCTAGGTGTAAACAAGGACTACAAATGTAAACAGACTCTAAATGTAAACAAAGTCTAAAAATAAAAACAAAGACTCTAAATGTAAACAAAGGCTAAAAATGTAAACAAAGACTACAAATGTAAACAAAGGCTCTTAATGTAAACAAACAAGCTATATGTAAACAAAGACTACAAATGTAAACAAAGACACTACATGGAACTCTGAATGTAAACAAACAATAAAAATGTAAACAAAGACTACTAATGTAAACAAAGGCTCTAAATGTAAACAAACAAGCTATATGTAAACAATGACTACAAATGTAAACAAAGACACTAAATGGAACTGTAAATGTAAACAAAGAATAAAAATGTAAACAAAGACTACAAATGTAAACAAAGACCTTAAATGTAAACAGACTCTAAATGAAAGCAAAGACTAAAAATGTAAACAAAGACTACAAACGTAAACAAAGACTCCAAATGTAAAGAAGTTCTCTAAATGCAAACAAAGATTACAAATGTAAACAAAAACTACAAATGTAAACAAAGGCTACAAATATAAACAAAAACTCTAAAGGGAAACAGACTACAAATGTAAACAAAAACTACAAACGTAAACTAACACTCTAAATGTAAACAAGGACTACAAATGTAAACAGACTCTAAATGTAAACAAAGTCTAAAAATAAAAACAAAGACTCTAAATGTAAACAAAGGATAAAAATGTAAACAAAGACTACAAATGTAAACAAAGGCTCTAAATGTAAACAAACACGCTATATGTAAACAAAGACTACAAATGTAAACAAAGACACTAAATGGAACTCTAAATGTAAACAAAGAATAAAAATGTAAACAAAGACTACTAATGTAAACAAAGGCTCTAAATGTAAACAAACAAGCTATATGTAAACAAAGACTACGAATGTAAACAAAGACACTAAATGGAACTCTAAATGTAAACAAAGAATAAAAATGTAAACAAAGACTACAAATGTAAACAAAGACCTTAAATGTAAACAGAATCTTAATGAAAACAAAGACTAAAAATGTAAACAAAGACTCTAAATGTAAAGATGGTCTCTAAATGCAAACAAAGATTACAAATGTAAACAAAAACTACAAATGTAAACAAAGACTACAAATATAAACAAAAACTCTAAATGGAAATAGACTACAAATGTAAACAAAGACTACATATGTAAACAAAGACTGCAAACGTAAACAAAAACTCTAAATGGAAACAAATAATAAAAATGTAAACAAAGACTCTAAATGTAATAAAAAAGGTATAAACAAGGACTACAAATGTAAACTTACTCTAAATATAAACAAAGTCTAAAAATAAAAACAGACTCTAAATGTAAACAGAGGCTAAAAATGTAAACAAAGACTACAAATGTAAACAAAGGGACTAAATGTAAACACTCTAAATGTAAACAAAGACTACATATGTAAACAAAGAATTTAAATGTAAATAAAGACTACAAATGTAAACAAAGACCTTAAATGTAAACAGACTCTAAGTGAAAACAAAGACTAAAAATGTAAACAAAGACTACAGACGTAAACAAAGACTCTAAATGTAAAGAAGGTCTCTAAATGCAAACAAAGATTACAAATGTAAACAAAGACTACAAATGTAAACAAAGACTACAAATATAAACAGACTCTAAATGGAAACAGACTACAAATGTAAACAAAAACTATAAACGTAAACTAACACTCTATATGTAAACAGACTACAAATGTAAACAAAACTAAATGTAAACAAATACTAGAAATATAAACAAAGGCTCTAAATGTAACCAAAGACTGCAAACGTAAACAAAGTCTCTAAATGTAAACAAAAAATAAAAATGTAAACAAAGACTCTAAATGTAATAAAAAACTCTGGGTATAAACAAGGACTCTAGGTGTAAACAAGGACTACAAATGTAAACAGACTCTAAATGTAAACAAAGTCTAAAAATAAAAACAAAGGCTCTAAATGTAAACAAAGGCTAAAAATGTAAACAAAGACTACAAATGTAAACAAAGGCTCTTAATGTAAACAAACAAGCTATATGTAAACAAAGACTACAAATGTAAACAAAGACACTACATGGAACTCTGAATGTAAACAAAGAATAAAAATGTAAACAAAGACTACTAATGTAAACAAAGGCTCTAAATGTAAACAAACAAGCTATATGTAAACAATGACTACAAATGTAAACAAAGACACTAAATGGAACTGTAAATGTAAACAAAGAATAAAAATGTAAACAAAGACTACAAATGTAAACAAAGACCTTAAATGTAAACAGACTCTAAATGAAAGCAAAGACTAAAAATGTAAACAAAGACTACAAACGTAAACAAAGACTCCAAATGTAAAGAAGTTCTCTAAATGCAAACAAAGATTACAAATGTAAACAAAAACTACAAATGTAAACAAAGGCTACAAATATAAACAAAAACTCTAAATGGAAACAGACTACAAATGTAAACAAAAACTACAAACGTAAACTAACACTCTAAATGTAAACAAGGACTACAAATGTAAACAGACTCTAAATGTAAACAAAGTCTAAAAATAAAAACAAAGACTCTAAATGTAATCAAAGGATAAAAATGTAAACAAAGACTACAAATGTAAACAAAGGCTCTAAATGTAAACAAACACGCTATATGTAAACAAAGACTACAAATGTAAACAAAGACACTAAATGGAACTCTAAATGTAAACAAAGAATAAAAATGTAAACAAAGACTACTAATGTAAACAAAGGCTCTAAATGTAAACAAACAAGCTATATGTAAACAAAGACTACGAATGTAAACAAAGACACTAAATGGAACTCTAAATGTAAACAAAGAATAAAAATGTAAACAAAGACTACAAATGTAAACAAAGACCTTAAATGTAAACAGAATCTTAATGAAAACAAAGACTAAAAATGTAAACAAAGGCTCTAAATGTAAAGATGGTCTCTAAATGCAAACAAAGATTACAAATGTAAACAAAAACTACAAATGTAAACAAAGACTACAAATATAAACAAAAACTCTAAATGGAAATAGACTACAAATGTAAACAAAGACTACATATGTAAACAAAGACTGCAAACGTAAACAAAAACTCTAAATGGAAACAAATAATAAAAATGTAAACAAAGACTCTAAATGTAATAAAAAACTCTGGGTATAAACAAGGACTACAAATGTAAACTGACTCTAAATATAAACAAAATCTAAAAATAAAAACAGACTCTAAATGTAAACAAAGGCTAAAAATGTAAACAAAGACTACAAATGTAAACAAAGGGACTAAATGTAAACACTCTAAATGTAAACAAAGACTACATATGTAAACAAAGAATTTAAATGTAAATAAAGACTACAAATGTAAACAAAGACCTTAAATGTAAACAGACTCTAAGTGAAAACAAAGACTAAAAATGTAAACAAAGACTACAGACGTAAACAAAGACTCTAAATGTAAAGAAGGTCTCTAAATGCAAACAAAGATTACAAATGTAAACAAAACTAAATGTAAACAAATACTAGAAATATAAACAAAGGCTCTAAATGTAACCAAAGACTGCAAACGTAAACAAAGTCTCTAAATGTAAACAAAAAATAAAAATGTAAACAAAGACTCTAAATGTAATAAAAAACTCTGGGTATAAACAAGGACTCTAGGTGTAAACAAGGACTACAAATGTAAACAGACTCTAAATGTAAACAAAGTCTAAAAATAAGAACAGACTCTACATGTAAACAAAGGCTAAAAATGTAAACAAAGACTACAAATGTAAACAAAGGCTCTAAATGTAAACAAACAAGCTATATGTAAACAAAGACTACAAATGTAAACAAAGACACTAAATGGAACTCTAAATGTAAACAAAGAATAAAAATGTAAACAAAGACTACTAATGTAAACAAAGGCTCTAAATGTAAACAAACAAGCTATATGTAAACAAAGACTACAAATGTAAACAAAGACACTAAATGGAACTCTAAATGTAAACAAAGAATAAAAATGTAAACAAAGACTACAAATGTAAACAAAGACCTTAAATGTAAACAGACTCTAAATGAAAACAAAGACTAAAAGTGTAAACAAAGACTACAAACGTAAACAAAGACTTCAAATGTAAAGAAGTTCTCTAAATGCAAACAAAGATTACAAATGTAAACAAAAACTACAAATGTAAACAAAGGCTACAAATATAAACAAAAACTCTAAATGGAAACAGATTACATTGTAAACAAAAACTACAAACGTAAACTAACACTCTAAATGTAAACAAGGACTACAAATGTAAACAGACTCTAAATGGAAACAGACTACAAATGTAAACAAAAACTATAAACGTAAACTAACACTCTCTATGTAAACAGACTACAAATGTAAACAAAACTAAATGTAAACAAATACTAGAAATATAAACAAAGGCTCTAAATGTAACCAAAGACTGCAAACGTAAACAAAGTCTCTAAATGTAAACAAAAAATAAAAATGTAAACAAAGACTCTAAATGTAATAAAAAACTCTGGGTATAAACAAGGACTCTAGGTGTAAACAAGGACTACAAATGTAAACAGACTCTAAATGTAAACAAAGTCTAAAAATAAAAACAAAGGCTCTAAATGTAAACAAAGGCTAAAAATGTAAACAAAGACTACAAATGTAAACAAAGGCTCTTAATGTAAACAAACAAGCTATATGTAAACAAAGACTACAAATGTAAACAAAGACACTACATGGAACTCTGAATGTAAACAAAGAATAAAAATGTAAACAAAGACTACTAATGTAAACAAAGGCTCTAAATGTAAACAAACAAGCTATATGTAAACAATGACTACAAATGTAAACAAAGACACTAAATGGAACTGTAAATGTAAACAAAGAATAAAAATGTAAACAAAGACTACAAATGTAAACAAAGACCTTAAATGTAAACAGACTCTAAATGAAAGCAAAGACTAAAAATGTAAACAAAGACTACAAACGTAAACAAAGACTCCAAATGTAAAGAAGTTCTCTAAATGCAAACAAAGATTACAAATGTAAACAAAAACTACAAATGTAAACAAAGGCTACAAATATAAACAAAAACTCTAAATGGAAACAGACTACAAATGTAAACAAAAACTACAAACGTAAACTAACACTCTAAATGTAAACAAGGACTACAAATGTAAACAGACTCTAAATGTAAACAAAGTCTAAAAATAAAAACAAAGACTCTAAATGTAATCAAAGGATAAAAATGTAAACAAAGACTACAAATGTAAACAAAGGCTCTAAATGTAAACAAACACGCTATATGTAAACAAAGACTACAAATGTAAACAAAGACACTAAATGGAACTCTAAATGTAAACAAAGAATAAAAATGTAAACAAAGACTACTAATGTAAACAAAGGCTCTAAATGTAAACAAACAAGCTATATGTAAACAAAGACTACGAATGTAAACAAAGACACTAAATGGAACTCTAAATGTAAACAAAGAATAAAAATGTAAACAAAGACTACAAATGTAAACAAAGACCTTAAATGTAAACAGAATCTTAATGAAAACAAAGACTAAAAATGTAAACAAAGGCTCTAAATGTAAAGATGGTCTCTAAATGCAAACAAAGATTACAAATGTAAACAAAAACTACAAATGTAAACAAAGACTACAAATATAAACAAAAACTCTAAATGGAAATAGACTACAAATGTAAACAAAGACTACATATGTAAACAAAGACTGCAAACGTAAACAAAAACTCTAAATGGAAACAAATAATAAAAATGTAAACAAAGACTCTAAATGTAATAAAAAACTCTGGGTATAAACAAGGACTACAAATGTAAACTGACTCTAAATATAAACAAAATCTAAAAATAAAAACAGACTCTAAATGTAAACAAAGGCTAAAAATGTAAACAAAGACTACAAATGTAAACAAAGGGACTAAATGTAAACACTCTAAATGTAAACAAAGACTACATATGTAAACAAAGAATTTAAATGTAAATAAAGACTACAAATGTAAACAAAGACCTTAAATGTAAACAGACTCTAAGTGAAAACAAAGACTAAAAATGTAAACAAAGACTACAGACGTAAACAAAGACTCTAAATGTAAAGAAGGTCTCTAAATGCAAACAAAGATTACAAATGTAAACAAAACTAAATGTAAACAAATACTAGAAATATAAACAAAGGCTCTAAATGTAACCAAAGACTGCAAACGTAAACAAAGTCTCTAAATGTAAACAAAAAATAAAAATGTAAACAAAGACTCTAAATGTAATAAAAAACTCTGGGTATAAACAAGGACTCTAGGTGTAAACAAGGACTACAAATGTAAACAGACTCTAAATGTAAACAAAGTCTAAAAATAAGAACAGACTCTACATGTAAACAAAGGCTAAAAATGTAAACAAAGACTACAAATGTAAACAAAGGCTCTAAATGTAAACAAACAAGCTATATGTAAACAAAGACTACAAATGTAAACAAAGACACTAAATGGAACTCTAAATGTAAACAAAGAATAAAAATGTAAACAAAGACTACTAATGTAAACAAAGGCTCTAAATGTAAACAAACAAGCTATATGTAAACAAAGACTACAAATGTAAACAAAGACACTAAATGGAACTCTAAATGTAAACAAAGAATAAAAATGTAAACAAAGACTACAAATGTAAACAAAGACCTTAAATGTAAACAGACTCTAAATGAAAACAAAGACTAAAAGTGTAAACAAAGACTACAAACGTAAACAAAGACTTCAAATGTAAAGAAGTTCTCTAAATGCAAACAAAGATTACAAATGTAAACAAAAACTACAAATGTAAACAAAGGCTACAAATATAAACAAAAACTCTAAATGGAAACAGATTACATTGTAAACAAAAACTACAAACGTAAACTAACACTCTAAATGTAAACAAGGACTACAAATGTAAACAGACTCTAAATGGAAACAGACTACAAATGTAAACAAAAACTATAAACGTAAACTAACACTCTCTATGTAAACAGACTACAAATGTAAACAAAACTAAATGTAAACAAATACTAGAAATATAAACAAAGGCTCTAAATGTAACCAAAGACTGCAAACGTAAACAAAGTCTCTAAATGTAAACAAAAAATAAAAATGTAAACAAAGACTCTAAATGTAATAAAAAACTCTGGGTATAAACAAGGACTCTAGGTGTAAACAAGGACTACAAATGTAAACAGACTCTAAATGTAAACAAAGTCTAAAAATAAAAACAAAGGCTCTAAATGTAAACAAAGGCTAAAAATGTAAACAAAGACTACAAATGTAAACAAAGGCTCTTAATGTAAACAAACAAGCTATATGTAAACAAAGACTACAAATGTAAACAAAGACACTACATGGAACTCTGAATGTAAACAAAGAATAAAAATGTAAACAAAGACTACTAATGTAAACAAAGGCTCTAAATGTAAACAAACAAGCTATATGTAAACAATGACTACAAATGTAAACAAAGACACTAAATGGAACTGTAAATGTAAACAAAGAATAAAAATGTAAACAAAGACTACAAATGTAAACAAAGACCTTAAATGTAAACAGACTCTAAATGAAAGCAAAGACTAAAAATGTAAACAAAGACTACAAACGTAAACAAAGACTCCAAATGTAAAGAAGTTCTCTAAATGCAAACAAAGATTACAAATGTAAACAAAAACTACAAATGTAAACAAAGGCTACAAATATAAACAAAAACTCTAAATGGAAACAGACTACAAATGTAAACAAAAACTACAAACGTAAACTAACACTCTAAATGTAAACAAGGACTACAAATGTAAACAGACTCTAAATGTAAACAAAGTCTAAAAATAAAAACAAAGACTCTAAATGTAATCAAAGGATAAAAATGTAAACAAAGACTACAAATGTAAACAAAGGCTCTAAATGTAAACAAACACGCTATATGTAAACAAAGACTACAAATGTAAACAAAGACACTAAATGGAACTCTAAATGTAAACAAAGAATAAAAATGTAAACAAAGACTACTAATGTAAACAAAGGCTCTAAATGTAAACAAACAAGCTATATGTAAACAAAGACTACGAATGTAAACAAAGACACTAAATGGAACTCTAAATGTAAACAAAGAATAAAAATGTAAACAAAGACTACAAATGTAAACAAAGACCTTAAATGTAAACAGAATCTTAATGAAAACAAAGACTAAAAATGTAAACAAAGGCTCTAAATGTAAAGATGGTCTCTAAATGCAAACAAAGATTACAAATGTAAACAAAAACTACAAATGTAAACAAAGACTACAAATATAAACAAAAACTCTAAATGGAAATAGACTACAAATGTAAACAAAGACTACATATGTAAACAAAGACTGCAAACGTAAACAAAAACTCTAAATGGAAACAAATAATAAAAATGTAAACAAAGACTCTAAATGTAATAAAAAACTCTGGGTATAAACAAGGACTACAAATGTAAACTGACTCTAAATATAAACAAAATCTAAAAATAAAAACAGACTCTAAATGTAAACAAAGGCTAAAAATGTAAACAAAGACTACAAATGTAAACAAAGGGACTAAATGTAAACACTCTAAATGTAAACAAAGACTACATATGTAAACAAAGAATTTAAATGTAAATAAAGACTACAAATGTAAACAAAGACCTTAAATGTAAACAGACTCTAAGTGAAAACAAAGACTAAAAATGTAAACAAAGACTACAGACGTAAACAAAGACTCTAAATGTAAAGAAGGTCTCTAAATGCAAACAAAGATTACAAATGTAAACAAAACTAAATGTAAACAAATACTAGAAATATAAACAAAGGCTCTAAATGTAACCAAAGACTGCAAACGTAAACAAAGTCTCTAAATGTAAACAAAAAATAAAAATGTAAACAAAGACTCTAAATGTAATAAAAAACTCTGGGTATAAACAAGGACTCTAGGTGTAAACAAGGACTACAAATGTAAACAGACTCTAAATGTAAACAAAGTCTAAAAATAAGAACAGACTCTACATGTAAACAAAGGCTAAAAATGTAAACAAAGACTACAAATGTAAACAAAGGCTCTAAATGTAAACAAACAAGCTATATGTAAACAAAGACTACAAATGTAAACAAAGACACTAAATGGAACTCTAAATGTAAACAAAGAATAAAAATGTAAACAAAGACTACTAATGTAAACAAAGGCTCTAAATGTAAACAAACAAGCTATATGTAAACAAAGACTACAAATGTAAACAAAGACACTAAATGGAACTCTAAATGTAAACAAAGAATAAAAATGTAAACAAAGACTACAAATTTAAACAAAGACCTTAAATGTAAACAGACTCTAAATGAAAACAAAGACTAAAAATGTAAACAAAGACTACAAACGTAAACAAAGACTCCAAATGTAAAGAAGTTCTCTAAATGCAAACAAAGATTACAAATGTAAACAAAAACTACAAATGTAAACAAAGGCTACAAATATAAACAAAAACTCTAAATGGAAACAGACTACATTGTAAACAAAAACTACAAACGTAAACTAACACTCTAAATGTAAACAAGGACTACAAATGTAAACAGACTCTAAATGTAAACAAAGTCTAAAAATAAAAACAAAGACTCTAAATGTAAACAAAGGATAAAAATGTAAACAAAGACTACAAATGTAAACAAAGGCTCTAAATGTAAACAAACACGCTATATGTAAACAAAGACTACAAATGTAAACAAAGACCCCAAATGGAACTCTAAATCTAAACAAAAAATAAAAATGTAAACAGACTACAAATGTAAACCAAACTAAAAGTAAACAAATACTACAAATATAAACAACGACTACAAATGTAAACAAAACTAAATGTAAACAAATACTAGAAATATAAACAAAGACTCTAAATGTAACCAAAAATTCTTGGTGTAAACAAGGACTCTAGGTGTAAAAAAGGACTACAAACTTAAACAAAGTCTCTAAATATAAACAAAGTCTAAATGTAAACAAAGACTACAAGTGTAAACAAAGACTGCAAATGTAAACAAAAACTCTACATGTAAACAATCTCTCTAAATGTAAACAAAGACTACAAATATAAACGGACTCTAAATGTAAACAAAGTCACTAAATTTAAACAAAGAATACAAATGTAAACAAAGACTATAAATGTTAAGAAAGTTTACAACTGTAAACAAAGACTACAAATGTAAACAAAGACACTAAACGTAAACAAAAACTACAAATGTAATCAGACTCTAAGTGTAAACAGACAACAAATGTAAACAAAGCCTCTACATATGAACAAAGTACCTAAATGTAAGCAGACTACAAATGTAAACAAAGAATACAAATGTAAACAAAGAGCACAAATGTTAAGTGACTCAAACTGTAAACAAACTCTCTAAATGTAAACAAAGTCTACAAATGTAAACAGACTATAAATGAAAACAGACTCTAAATGCAAACAGACTAAAACTGTAAACAAAGACTACAAATATAAACAGACTCTAAATGGAAACAGACTACAAATGTAAACGAAAACTACAAACGTAATCCAACACTCTAAATGTAAACAAAGACTACAAATGTAAACAAAGGGACTAAATGTAAACACTCTAAATGTAAACAAAGCCTACATATGTAAACAAAGAATTTAAATATAAATAAAGACTACAAATGTAAACAAAGACATTAAATGTAAACAGACTCTAAGTGAAAACAAAGACTAAAAATGTAAACAAAGACTACAGACGTAAACAAAGACTCTAAATGTAAAGAAGGTCTCTAAATGCAAACAAAGATTACAAATGTAAACAAAGACTACAAATGAAAACAAAGACTACAAATAAAAAACAGACTCTAAATGGAAACAGACTACAAATGTAAACAAAAACTATAAACGTAAACTAACACTCTATATGTAAACAGACTACAAATGTAAACAAAACTAAATGTAAACAAATACTAGAAATATAAACAAAGGCTCTAAATGTAACCAAAGACTGCAAACGTAAACAAAGTCTCTAAATGTAAACAAAAATTAAAAATGTAAACAAAGACTCTAAATGTAATAAAAAACTCTGGGTATAAACAAGGACTCTAGGTGTAAACAAGGACTACAAATGTAAACAGACTCTAAATGTAAACAAAGTCTAAAAATAAAAACAAAGACTCTAAATGTAAACAAAGGCTAAAAATGTAAACAAAGACTACAAATGTAAACAAAGGCTCTTAATGTAAACAAACAAGCTATATGTAAACAAAGACTACAAATGTAAACAAAGACACTACATGGAACTCTGAATGTAAACAAAGAATAAAAATGTAAACAAAGACTACTAATGTAAACAAAGGCTCTAAATGTAAACAAACAAGCTATATGTAAACAATGACTACAAATGTAAACAAAGACACTAAATGGAACTGTAAATGTAAACAAAGAATAAAAATGTAAACAAAGACTACAAATGTAAAAAAAGACCTTAAATGTAAACAGACTCTAAATGAAAGCAAAGACTAAAAATGTAAACAAAGACTACAAACGTAAACAAAGACTCCAAATGTAAAGAAGTTCTCTAAATGCAAACAAAGATTACAAATGTAAACAAAAACTACAAATGTAAACAAAGGCTACAAATATAAACAAAAACTCTAAATGGAAACAGACTACAAATGTAAACAAAAACTACAAACGTAAACTAACACTCTAAATGTAAACAAGGACTACAAATGTAAACAGACTCTAAATGTAAACAAAGTCTAAAAATAAAAACAAAGACTCTAAATGTAAACAAAGGATAAAAATGTAAACAAAGACTACAAATGTAAACAAAGGCTCTAAATGTAAACAAACACGCTATATGTAAACAAAGACTACAAATGTAAACAAAGACACTAAATGGAACTCTAAATGTAAACAAAGAATAAAAATGTAAACAAAGACTACTAATGTAAACAAAGGCTCTAAATGTAAACAAACAAGCTATATGTAAACAAAGACTACGAATGTAAACAAAGACACTAAATGGAACTCTAAATGTAAACAAAGAATAAAAATGTAAACAAAGACTACAAATGTAAACAAAGACCTTAAATGTAAACAGAATCTTAATGAAAACAAAGACTAAAAATGTAAACAAAGACTCTAAATGTAAAGATGGTCTCTAAATGCAAACAAAGATTACAAATGTAAACAAAAACTACAAATGTAAACAAAGACTACAAATATAAACAAAAACTCTAAATGGAAATAGACTACAAATGTAAACAAAGACTACATATGTAAACAAAGACTGCAAACGTAAACAAAAACTCTAAATGGAAACAAATAATAAAAATGTAAACAAAGACTACAAATATAAACGGACTCTAAATGTAAACAAACAAGCTATATGTAAACAATGACTACAAATGTAAACAAAGACACTAAATGGAACTCTAAATGTAAACAAAGAATAAAAATGTAAACAAAGACTACAAATGTAAACAAAGACCTTAAATGTAAACAGACTCTAAATGAAAGCAAAGACTAAAAATGTAAACAAAGACTACAAACGTAAACAAAGACTCCAAATGTAAAGAAGTTCTCTAAATGCAAACAAAGATTACAAATGTAAACAAAAACTACAAATGTAAACAAAGGCTACAAATATAAACAAAAACTCTAAATGGAAACAGACTACAAATGTAAACAAAAACTACAAACGTAAACTAACACTCTAAATGTAAACAAGGACTACAAATGTAAACAGACTCTAAATGTAAACAAAGTCTAAAAATAAAAACTAAGACTCTAAATGTAAACAAAGGATAAAAATGTAAACAAAGGCTACAAATGTAAACAAAGGCTCTAAATGTAAACAAACAAGCTATATGTAAACAAAGACTACAAATGTAAACAAAGACACTAAATGGAACTCTAAATGTAAACAAAGAATAAAATGTAAACAAAGACTACTAATGTAAACAAAGGCTCTAAATGTAAACAAACAAGCTATATGTAAACAAAGACAACAAATATAAACAAAGACACTGAATGGAACTCTAAATATAAACAAAGAATAAAAATGTAAACAAAGACTACAAATGTAAACAAAGACCTTAAATGTAAACAGAATCTTAATGAAAACAAAGACTAAAAATGTAAACAAAGACTCTAAATGTAAAGATGGTCTCTAAATGCAAACAAAGATTACAAATGTAAACAAAAACTACAAATGTAAACAAAGGCTACAAATATAAACAAAAACTCTCAATGGAAACAGACTACAAATGTAAACAAAAACTACAAACGTAAACAAAGACTGCAAACGTAAACAAAAACTCTAAATGGAAACAAATAATAAAAATGTAAACAAAGACTCTAAATGTAATAAAAAACTCTGGGTATAAACAAGGACTACAAATGTAAACTGACTCTAAATATAAACAAAGTCTAAAAATAAAAACAGACTCTAAATGTAAACAAAGGCTAAAAATGTAAACAAAGACTACAAATGTAAACAAAGGGACTAAATGTAAACACTCTAAATGTAAACAAAGACTACATATGTAAACAAAGAATTTAAATGTAAATAAAGACTACAAATGTAAACAAAGACCTTAAATGTAAACAGACTCTAAGTGAAAACAAAGACTAAAAATGTAAACAAAGACTACAAATATAAACGGACTCTAAATGTAAACAAAGTCACTAAATTTAAACAAAGAATGCAAATGTAAACAAAGACTATAAATGTTAAGAAAGTTTACAACTGTAAACATTGACTACAAATGTAAACAAAGACACTAAACGTAAACAAAAACTACAAATGTAAACAGACTCTAAGTGTAAACAGACAACAAATGTAAACAAAGCCTCTACATATAAACAAAGCACCTAAATGTAAGCAGACTACAAATGTAAACAAAGAATACAAATGTAAACAAAGAGCACAAATGTTAAGTGACTCAAACTGTAAACAAACTCTCTAAATGTAAACAAAGTCTACAAATGTAAACAGACTATAAATGAAAACAAACTCTAAATGCAAACAGACTAAAAGTGTAAACAAAGACTACAAATATAAACAGACTCTAAATGGAAACAGACTACAAATGTAAACAAAAACTATAAACGTAAACTAACACTCTATATGTAAACAGACTACAAATGTAAACAAAACTAAATGTAAACAAATACTAGAAATATAAACAAAGGCTCTAAATGTAACCAAAGACTGCAAACGTAAAGAAAGTCTCTAAATGTAAACAAAAAATAAAAATGTAAACAAAGACTCTAAATGTAATAAAAAACTCTGGGTATAAACAAGGACTCTAGGTGTAAACAAGGACTACAAAGGTAAACAGACTCTAAATGTAAACAAAGTCTAAAAATAAAAACAAAGACTCTAAATGTAAACAAAGGCTAAAAATGTAAACAAAGACTACAAATGTAAACAAAGGCTCTTAATGTAAACAAACAAGGTATATGTAAACAAAGACTACAAATGTAAACAAAGACACTACATGGAACTCTGAATGTAAACAAAGAATAAAAATGTAAACAAAGACTACTAATGTAAACAAAGGCTCTAAATGTAAACAAACAAGCTATATGTAAACAATGACTACAAATGTAAACAAAGACACTAAATGTAAACAGACTCTAAATGAAAGCAAAGACTAAAAATGTAAACAAAGACTACAAACGTAAACAAAGACTCCAAATGTAAAGAAGTTCTCTAAATGCAAACAAAGATTACAAATGTAAACAAAAACTACAAATGTAAACAAAGGCTACAAATATAAACAAAAACTCTAAAGGGAAACAGACTACAAATGTAAACAAAAACTACAAACGTAAACTAACACTCTAAATGTAAACAAGGACTACAAATGTAAACAGACTCTAAATGTAAACAAAGTCTAAAAATAAAAACAAAGACTCTAAATGTAAACAAAGGATAAAAATGTAAACAAAGACTACAAATGTAAACAAAGGCTCTAAATGTGAACAAACACGCTATATGTAAACAAAGACTACAAATGTAAACAAAGACACTAAATGGAACTCTAAATGTAAACAAAGAATAAAAATGTAAACAAAGACTACTAATGTAAACAAAGGCTCTAAATGTAAACAAACAAGCTATATGTAAACAAAGACTACGAATGTAAACAAAGACACTAAATGGAACTCTAAATGTAAACAAAGAATAAAAATGTAAACAAAGACTACAAATGTAAACAAAGACCTTAAATGTAAACAGACTCTAAATGAAAACAAAGACTAAAAATGTAAACAAAGACTACAAACGTAAACAAAGACTCCAAATGTAAAGAAGTTCTCTAAATGCAAACAAAGATTACAAATGTAAACAAAAACTACAAATGTAAACAAAGGCTACAAATATAAACAAAAACTCTAAATGGAAACAGATTACATTGTAAACAAAAACTACAAACGTAAACTAACACTCTAAATGTAAACAAGGACTACAAATGTAAACAGACTCTAAACGTAAACAAAGTCTAAAAATAAAAACAAAGACTCTAAATGTAAACAAAGGATAAAAATGTAAACAAAGACTACAAATGTAAACAAAGGCTCTAAATGTAAACAAACACGCTATATGTAAACAAAGACTACAAATGTAAACAAAGACCCCAAATGGAACTCTAAATCTAAACAAAAAATAAAAATGTAAACAGACTACAAATGTAAACAAAACTAAAAGTAAACAAATACTACAAATATAAACAACGACTACAAATGTAAACAAAACTAAATGTAAACAAATACTAGAAATATAAACAAAGACTCTAAATGTAACCAAAAATTCTTGGTGTAAACAAGGACTCTAGGTGTAAAAAAGGACTACAAACTTAAACAAAGTCTCTAAATATAAACAAAGTCTAAATGTAAACAAAGACTACAAGTGTAAACAAAGACTGCAAATGTAAACAAAAACTCTACATGTAAACAATCTCTCTAAATGTAAACAAAGACTACAAATATAAACGGACTCTAAATGTAAACAAAGTCACTAAATTTAAACAAAGAATACAAATGTAAACAAAGACTATAAATGTTAAGAAAGTTTACAACTGTAAACAAAGACTACAAATGTAAACAAAGACACTAAACGTAAACAAAAACTACAAATGTAATCAGACTCTAAGTGTAAACAGACAACAAATGTAAACAAAGCCTCTACATATGAACAAAGTACCTAAATGTAAGCAGACTACAAATGTAAACAAAGAATACAAATGTAAACAAAGAGCACAAATGTTAAGTGACTCAAACTGTAAACAAACTCTCTAAATGTAAACAAAGTCTACAAATGTAAACAGACTATAAATGAAAACAGACTCTAAATGCAAACAGACTAAAACTGTAAACAAAGACTACAAATATAAACAGACTCTAAATGGAAACAGACTACAAATGTAAACGAAAACTACAAACGTAATCCAACACTCTAAATGTAAACAAAGACTACAAATGTAAACAAAGGGACTAAATGTAAACACTCTAAATGTAAACAAAGCCTACATATGTAAACAAAGAATTTAAATATAAATAAAGACTACAAATGTAAACAAAGACATTAAATGTAAAAAGACTCTAAGTGAAAACAAAGACTAAAAATGTAAACAAAGACTACAGACGTAAACAAAGACTCTAAATGTAAAGAAGGTCTCTAAATGCAAACAAAGATTACAAATGTAAACAAAGACTACAAATGAAAACAAAGACTACAAATAAAAAACAGACTCTAAATGGAAACAGACTACAAATGTAAACAAAAACTATAAACGTAAACTAACACTCTATATGTAAACAGACTACAAATGTAAACAAAACTAAATGTAAACAAATACTAGAAATATAAACAAAGGCTCTAAATGTAACCAAAGACTGCAAACGTAAACAAAGTCTCTAAATGTAAACAAAAATTAAAAATGTAAACAAAGACTCTAAATGTAATAAAAAACTCTGGGTATAAACAAGGACTCTAGGTGTAAACAAGGACTACAAATGTAAACAGACTCTAAATGTAAACAAAGTCTAAAAATAAAAACAAAGACTCTAAATGTAAACAAAGGCTAAAAATGTAAACAAAGACTACAAATGTAAACAAAGGCTCTTAATGTAAACAAACAAGCTATATGTAAACAAAGACTACAAATGTAAACAAAGACACTACATGGAACTCTGAATGTAAACAAAGAATAAAAATGTAAACAAAGACTACTAATGTAAACAAAGGCTCTAAATGTAAACAAACAAGCTATATGTAAACAATGACTACAAATGTAAACAAAGACACTAAATGGAACTGTAAATGTAAACAAAGAATAAAAATGTAAACAAAGACTACAAATGTAAAAAAAGACCTTAAATGTAAACAGACTCTAAATGAAAGCAAAGACTAAAAATGTAAACAAAGACTACAAACGTAAACAAAGACTCCAAATGTAAAGAAGTTCTCTAAATGCAAACAAAGATTACAAATGTAAACAAAAACTACAAATGTAAACAAAGGCTACAAATATAAACAAAAACTCTAAATGGAAACAGACTACAAATGTAAACAAAAACTACAAACGTAAACTAACACTCTAAATGTAAACAAGGACTACAAATGTAAACAGACTCTAAATGTAAACAAAGTCTAAAAATAAAAACAAAGACTCTAAATGTAAACAAAGGATAAAAATGTAAACAAAGACTACAAATGTAAACAAAGGCTCTAAATGTAAACAAACACGCTATATGTAAACAAAGACTACAAATGTAAACAAAGACACTAAATGGAACTCTAAATGTAAACAAAGAATAAAAATGTAAACAAAGACTACTAATGTAAACAAAGGCTCTAAATGTAAACAAACAAGCTATATGTAAACAAAGACTACGAATGTAAACAAAGACACTAAATGGAACTCTAAATGTAAACAAAGAATAAAAATGTAAACAAAGACTACAAATGTAAACAAAGACCTTAAATGTAAACAGAATCTTAATGAAAACAAAGACTAAAAATGTAAACAAAGACTCTAAATGTAAAGATGGTCTCTAAATGCAAACAAAGATTACAAATGTAAACAAAAACTACAAATGTAAACAAAGACTACAAATATAAACAAAAACTCTAAATGGAAATAGACTACAAATGTAAACAAAGACTACATATGTAAACAAAGACTGCAAACGTAAACAAAAACTCTAAATGGAAACAAATAATAAAAATGTAAACAAAGACTACAAATATAAACGGACTCTAAATGTAAACAAACAAGCTATATGTAAACAATGACTACAAATGTAAACAAAGACACTAAATGGAACTCTAAATGTAAACAAAGAATAAAAATGTAAACAAAGACTACAAATGTAAACAAAGACCTTAAATGTAAACAGACTCTAAATGAAAGCAAAGACTAAAAATGTAAACAAAGACTACAAACGTAAACAAAGACTCCAAATGTAAAGAAGTTCTCTAAATGCAAACAAAGATTACAAATGTAAACAAAAACTACAAATGTAAACAAAGGCTACAAATATAAACAAAAACTCTAAATGGAAACAGACTACAAATGTAAACAAAAACTACAAACGTAAACTAACACTCTAAATGTAAACAAGGACTACAAATGTAAACAGACTCTAAATGTAAACAAAGTCTAAAAATAAAAACTAAGACTCTAAATGTAAACAAAGGATAAAAATGTAAACAAAGGCTACAAATGTAAACAAAGGCTCTAAATGTAAACAAACAAGCTATATGTAAACAAAGACTACAAATGTAAACAAAGACACTAAATGGAACTCTAAATGTAAACAAAGAATAAAATGTAAACAAAGACTACTAATGTAAACAAAGGCTCTAAATGTAAACAAACAAGCTATATGTAAACAAAGACAACAAATATAAACAAAGACACTGAATGGAACTCTAAATATAAACAAAGAATAAAAATGTAAACAAAGACTACAAATGTAAACAAAGACCTTAAATGTAAACAGAATCTTAATGAAAACAAAGACTAAAAATGTAAACAAAGACTCTAAATGTAAAGATGGTCTCTAAATGCAAACAAAGATTACAAATGTAAACAAAAACTACAAATGTAAACAAAGGCTACAAATATAAACAAAAACTCTCAATGGAAACAGACTACAAATGTAAACAAAAACTACAAACGTAAACAAAGACTGCAAACGTAAACAAAAACTCTAAATGGAAACAAATAATAAAAATGTAAACAAAGACTCTAAATGTAATAAAAAACTCTGGGTATAAACAAGGACTACAAATGTAAACTGACTCTAAATATAAACAAAGTCTAAAAATAAAAACAGACTCTAAATGTAAACAAAGGCTAAAAATGTAAACAAAGACTACAAATGTAAACAAAGGGACTAAATGTAAACACTCTAAATGTAAACAAAGACTACATATGTAAACAAAGAATTTAAATGTAAATAAAGACTACAAATGTAAACAAAGACCTTAAATGTAAACAGACTCTAAGTGAAAACAAAGACTAAAAATGTAAACAAAGACTACAAATATAAACGGACTCTAAATGTAAACAAAGTCACTAAATTTAAACAAAGAATGCAAATGTAAACAAAGACTATAAATGTTAAGAAAGTTTACAACTGTAAACATTGACTACAAATGTAAACAAAGACACTAAACGTAAACAAAAACTACAAATGTAAACAGACTCTAAGTGTAAACAGACAACAAATGTAAACAAAGCCTCTACATATAAACAAAGCACCTAAATGTAAGCAGACTACAAATGTAAACAAAGAATACAAATGTAAACAAAGAGCACAAATGTTAAGTGACTCAAACTGTAAACAAACTCTCTAAATGTAAACAAAGTCTACAAATGTAAACAGACTATAAATGAAAACAAACTCTAAATGCAAACAGACTAAAAGTGTAAACAAAGACTACAAATATAAACAGACTCTAAATGGAAACAGACTACAAATGTAAACAAAAACTATAAACGTAAACTAACACTCTATATGTAAACAGACTACAAATGTAAACAAAACTAAATGTAAACAAATACTAGAAATATAAACAAAGGCTCTAAATGTAACCAAAGACTGCAAACGTAAAGAAAGTCTCTAAATGTAAACAAAAAATAAAAATGTAAACAAAGACTCTAAATGTAATAAAAAACTCTGGGTATAAACAAGGACTCTAGGTGTAAACAAGGACTACAAAGGTAAACAGACTCTAAATGTAAACAAAGTCTAAAAATAAAAACAAAGACTCTAAATGTAAACAAAGGCTAAAAATGTAAACAAAGACTACAAATGTAAACAAAGGCTCTTAATGTAAACAAACAAGGTATATGTAAACAAAGACTACAAATGTAAACAAAGACACTACATGGAACTCTGAATGTAAACAAAGAATAAAAATGTAAACAAAGACTACTAATGTAAACAAAGGCTCTAAATGTAAACAAACAAGCTATATGTAAACAATGACTACAAATGTAAACAAAGACACTAAATGTAAACAGACTCTAAATGAAAGCAAAGACTAAAAATGTAAACAAAGACTACAAACGTAAACAAAGACTCCAAATGTAAAGAAGTTCTCTAAATGCAAACAAAGATTACAAATGTAAACAAAAACTACAAATGTAAACAAAGGCTACAAATATAAACAAAAACTCTAAAGGGAAACAGACTACAAATGTAAACAAAAACTACAAACGTAAACTAACACTCTAAATGTAAACAAGGACTACAAATGTAAACAGACTCTAAATGTAAACAAAGTCTAAAAATAAAAACAAAGACTCTAAATGTAAACAAAGGATAAAAATGTAAACAAAGACTACAAATGTAAACAAAGGCTCTAAATGTGAACAAACACGCTATATGTAAACAAAGACTACAAATGTAAACAAAGACACTAAATGGAACTCTAAATGTAAACAAAGAATAAAAATGTAAACAAAGACTACTAATGTAAACAAAGGCTCTAAATGTAAACAAACAAGCTATATGTAAACAAAGACTACGAATGTAAACAAAGACACTAAATGGAACTCTAAATGTAAACAAAGAATAAAAATGTAAACAAAGACTACAAATGTAAACAAAGACCTTAAATGTAAACAGACTCTAAATGAAAACAAAGACTAAAAATGTAAACAAAGACTACAAACGTAAACAAAGACTCCAAATGTAAAGAAGTTCTCTAAATGCAAACAAAGATTACAAATGTAAACAAAAACTACAAATGTAAACAAAGGCTACAAATATAAACAAAAACTCTAAATGGAAACAGATTACATTGTAAACAAAAACTACAAACGTAAACTAACACTCTAAATGTAAACAAGGACTACAAATGTAAACAGACTCTAAACGTAAACAAAGTCTAAAAATAAAAACAAAGACTCTAAATGTAAACAAAGGATAAAAATGTAAACAAAGACTACAAATGTAAACAAAGGCTCTAAATGTAAACAAACACGCTATATGTAAACAAAGACTACAAATGTAAACAAAGACCCCAAATGGAACTCTAAATCTAAACAAAAAATAAAAATGTAAACAGACTACAAATGTAAACAAAACTAAAAGTAAACAAATACTACAAATATAAACAACGACTACAAATGTAAACAAAACTAAATGTAAACAAATACTAGAAATATAAACAAAGACTCTAAATGTAACCAAAAATTCTTGGTGTAAACAAGGACTCTAGGTGTAAAAAAGGACTACAAACTTAAACAAAGTCTCTAAATATAAACAAAGTCTAAATGTAAACAAAGACTACAAGTGTAAACAAAGACTGCAAATGTAAACAAAAACTCTACATGTAAACAATCTCTCTAAATGTAAACAAAGACTACAAATATAAACGGACTCTAAATGTAAACAAAGTCACTAAATTTAAACAAAGAATACAAATGTAAACAAAGACTATAAATGTTAAGAAAGTTTACAACTGTAAACAAAGACTACAAATGTAAACAAAGACACTAAACGTAAACAAAAACTACAAATGTAATCAGACTCTAAGTGTAAACAGACAACAAATGTAAACAAAGCCTCTACATATGAACAAAGTACCTAAATGTAAGCAGACTACAAATGTAAACAAAGAATACAAATGTAAACAAAGAGCACAAATGTTAAGTGACTCAAACTGTAAACAAACTCTCTAAATGTAAACAAAGTCTACAAATGTAAACAGACTATAAATGAAAACAGACTCTAAATGCAAACAGACTAAAACTGTAAACAAAGACTACAAATATAAACAGACTCTAAATGGAAACAGACTACAAATGTAAACGAAAACTACAAACGTAATCCAACACTCTAAATGTAAACAAAGACTACAAATGTAAACAAAGGGACTAAATGTAAACACTCTAAATGTAAACAAAGCCTACATATGTAAACAAAGAATTTAAATATAAATAAAGACTACAAATGTAAACAAAGACATTAAATGTAAAAAGACTCTAAGTGAAAACAAAGACTAAAAATGTAAACAAAGACTACAGACGTAAACAAAGACTCTAAATGTAAAGAAGGTCTCTAAATGCAAACAAAGATTACAAATGTAAACAAAGACTACAAATGAAAACAAAGACTACAAATAAAAAACAGACTCTAAATGGAAACAGACTACAAATGTAAACAAAAACTATAAACGTAAACTAACACTCTATATGTAAACAGACTACAAATGTAAACAAAACTAAATGTAAACAAATACTAGAAATATAAACAAAGGCTCTAAATGTAACCAAAGACTGCAAACGTAAACAAAGTCTCTAAATGTAAACAAAAATTAAAAATGTAAACAAAGACTCTAAATGTAATAAAAAACTCTGGGTATAAACAAGGACTCTAGGTGTAAACAAGGACTACAAATGTAAACAGACTCTAAATGTAAACAAAGTCTAAAAATAAAAACAAAGACTCTAAATGTAAACAAAGGCTAAAAATGTAAACAAAGACTACAAATGTAAACAAAGGCTCTTAATGTAAACAAACAAGCTATATGTAAACAAAGACTACAAATGTAAACAAAGACACTACATGGAACTCTGAATGTAAACAAAGAATAAAAATGTAAACAAAGACTACTAATGTAAACAAAGGCTCTAAATGTAAACAAACAAGCTATATGTAAACAATGACTACAAATGTAAACAAAGACACTAAATGGAACTGTAAATGTAAACAAAGAATAAAAATGTAAACAAAGACTACAAATGTAAAAAAGACCTTAAATGTAAACAGACTCTAAATGAAAGCAAAGACTAAAAATGTAAACAAAGACTACAAACGTAAACAAAGACTCCAAATGTAAAGAAGTTCTCTAAATGCAAACAAAGATTACAAATGTAAACAAAAACTACAAATGTAAACAAAGGCTACAAATATAAACAAAAACTCTAAATGGAAACAGACTACAAATGTAAACAAAAACTACAAACGTAAACTAACACTCTAAATGTAAACAAGGACTACAAATGTAAACAGACTCTAAATGTAAACAAAGTCTAAAAATAAAAACAAAGACTCTAAATGTAAACAAAGGATAAAAATGTAAACAAAGACTACAAATGTAAACAAAGGCTCTAAATGTAAACAAACACGCTATATGTAAACAAAGACTACAAATGTAAACAAAGACACTAAATGGAACTCTAAATGTAAACAAAGAATAAAAATGTAAACAAAGACTACTAATGTAAACAAAGGCTCTAAATGTAAACAAACAAGCTATATGTAAACAAAGACTACGAATGTAAACAAAGACACTAAATGGAACTCTAAATGTAAACAAAGAATAAAAATGTAAACAAAGACTACAAATGTAAACAAAGACCTTAAATGTAAACAGAATCTTAATGAAAACAAAGACTAAAAATGTAAACAAAGACTCTAAATGTAAAGATGGTCTCTAAATGCAAACAAAGATTACAAATGTAAACAAAAACTACAAATGTAAACAAAGACTACAAATATAAACAAAAACTCTAAATGGAAATAGACTACAAATGTAAACAAAGACTACATATGTAAACAAAGACTGCAAACGTAAACAAAAACTCTAAATGGAAACAAATAATAAAAATGTAAACAAAGACTCTAAATGTAATAAAAAACTCTGGGTATAAACAAGGACTACAAATGTAAACTGACTCTAAATATAAACAAAATCTAAAAATAAAAACAGACTCTAAATGTAAACAAAGGCTAAAAATGTAAACAAAGACTACAAATGTAAACAAAGGGACTAAATGTAAACACTCTAAATGTGAACAAAGACTACATATGTAAACAAAGAATTTAAATGTAAATAAAGACTACAAATGTAAACAAAAACCTTAAATGTAAACAGACTCTAAGTGAAAACAAAGACTAAAAATGTAAACAAAGACTACAGACGTAAACAAAGACTCTAAATGTAAAGAAGGTCTCTAAATGCAAACAAAGATTACAAATGTAAACAAAGACTACAAATGTAAACAAAGACTACAAATATAAACAGACTCTAAATGGAAACAGACTACAAATGTAAACAAAAACTATAAAAGTAAACTAACACTCTATATGTAAACAGACTACAAATGTAAACAAAACTAAATGTAAACAAATACTAGAAATATAAACAAAGGCTCTAAATGTAACCAAAGACTGCAAACGTAAACAAAGTCTCTAAATGTAAACAAACAATAAAAATGTAAACAAAGACTCTAAATGTAATAAAAAACTCTGGGTATAAACAAGGACTCTAGGTGTAAACAAGGACTACAAATGTAAACAGACTCTAAATGTAAACAAAGTCTAAAAATAAGAACAAAGACTCTACATGTAAACAAAGGCTAAAAATGTAAACAAAGACTACAAATGTAAACAAAGGCTCTAAATGTAAACAAACAAGCTATATGTAAACAAAGACTACAAATGTAAACAAAGACACTAAATGGAACTCTAAATGTAAACAAAGAATAAAAATGTAAACAAAGACTACTAATGTAAACAAAGGCTCTAAATGTAAACAAACAAGCTATATGTAAACAAAGACTACAAATGTAAACAAAGACACTAAATGGAACTCTAAATGTAAACAAAGAATAAAAATGTAAACAAAGACTACAAATGTAAACAAAGACCTTAAATGTAAACAGACTCTAAATGAAAACAAAGACTAAAAATGTAAACAAAGACTACAAACGTAAACAAAGACTCCAAATGTAAAGAAGTTCTCTAAATGCAAACAGACTATAAATGAAACAGACTACAAATGTAAACAAAAACTATAAACGTAAACTAACACTCTATATGTAAACAGACTACAAATGTAAACAAAACTAAATGTAAACAAATACTAGAAATATAAACAAAGGCTCTAAATGTAACCAAAGACTGCAAACGTAAACAAAGTCTCTAAATGTAAACAAAAAATAAAAATGTAAACAAAGACTCTAAATGTAATAAAAAACTCTGGGTATAAACAAGGACTCTAGGTGTAAACAAGGACTACAAATGTAAACAGACTCTAAATGTAAACAAAGTCTAAAAATAAGAACAAAGACTCTACATGTAAACAAAGGATAAAAATGTAAACAAAGACTACAAATGTAAACAAAGGCTCTAAATGTAAACAAACAAGCTATATGTAAACAAAGACTACAAATGTAAACAAAGACACTAAATGGAACTCTAAATGTAAACAAAGAATAAAAATGTAAACAAAGACTACTAATGTAAACAAAGGCTCTAAATGTAAACAAACAAGCTATATGTAAACAAAGACTACAAATGTAAACAAAGACACTAAATGGAACTCTAAATGTAAACAAAGAATAAAAATGTAAACAAAGACTACAAATGTAAACAAAGACCTTAAATGTAAACAGACTCTAAATGAAAACAAAGACTAAAAATGTAAACAAAGACTACTAATGTAAACAAAGGCTCTTAATGTAAACAAACAAGCTATATGTAAACAAAGACTACAAATGTAAACAAAGACACTACATGGAACTCTAAATGTAAACAAAGAATAAAAATGTAAACAAAGACTACAAATGTAAACAAAGACTACAAATGTAAACAAAAACTCTACATGTAAACAATCTCTCTAAATGTAAACAAAGACTACAAATATAAACGGACTCTAAATGTAAACAAAGTCACTAAATTTAAACAAAGAATACAAATGTAAACAAAGGCACTAAACTTAAACAAAAACTACAAACGTAAACAGACTCTAAGTGTAAACAGACAACAAATGTAAACAAAGCCTTTAAATATAAACAATGTATCTAAATGTAAGCAGACTACAAATGTAAACAAAGAATACAAATGTAAACATTCTATAAATGAAAATAGACTCTAAATACAAACAGACTAAAAATGTAAACAAAGACTACAAATATAAAGAATCTCAATGGAAACAGACTACAAATGTAAACAAAACTACAAACGTAAACTAACACTCTAAATGTCAACAAAGACTCTAAATGTAACCAAAGACTGCAAACGTAAACAAAGTCTCTAAATGGAAACAAATAATAAAAATGTAAACAAAGACTCTAAATGTAATAAAAACTCTGGGTATAAACAAGGACTGTAGGTGTAAACAAGGACTACAAACGTAAACAGACTCTAAATGTAAACAAAGTCTAAAAATAAAAACAAAGAATCTAAATGTAAACAAAGGCTAAAAATGTAAACAAAGACTACAAATGTAAACAAAGGCTCTAAATGTAAACAAACACGCTATATGTAAACAAAGACTACAAATGTAAACAAAGACACTAAATGGAACTCTAAATGTAAACAAAGAATAAAAATGTAAACAAAGACTACAAATGTAAACAAAGACCTTAAATGTAAAGAGATTCTTAATGAAAACAAAGACTAAAAATGTAAACAAAGAATCTAAATGTAAAGATGGTCTCTAAATGCAAACAAAGACTACAAATGTAAACAAAGAGTACAAATATAAACAAAAACTCTAAATGGAAACAGACTACAAATGTAAACAAAAACTACAAACGTAAACTAACACTCTAAATGTAAACAAAAAATGAAAATGTAAACAGACTACAAATGTAAAAAAAACTAAAAGTAAACAAATACTAAAAATATAAACAACGACTACAAATGTAAACAAAACTAAATGTAAACAAATACTAGAAATATAAACAAAGACTCTAAATGTAACCAAAAACTCTTGGTGTAAACAAGGACTCTTGGTGTAAAAAAGGACTACAAATGTAAACAAAGTCTCTAAATATAAACAAAGTCTATATGAAAACAAAGACTACAAGTGTAAACAAAAACTCTACATGTAAACAATATCTCCAAATGTAAACAAAGACGAAAAATATAAACGGACTCTAAATGTAAACAAAGTCTCTAAATTTAAACAAAGAATACAAATGTAAACAAAGACTATAAATGTTAAGAAAGTCTACAACTGTAAACAAAGACTACAAATTTAAACAAAAACACTAAACGTAAACAAAAACTACAAACGTAAACAGACTCTTAGTCTAAACAGACAACAAATGTAAACAAAGCCTCGTAATATAAACAAAGTATCTAAATGTAAGCAGAATACAAATGTAAACAAAGAATACAAATGTAAACAAAGAGCACAAATGTTAAGTGACTCAAACTGTAAACAAACTCTCTAAATGTAAACAAAGTCTACAAATGTAAACAGACTATAAATGAAAACAGACTCTAAATGCAAACAGACTAAAAATGTAAACAAAGACTACATATGTAAACAAAGACTGGAAATGTAAACAAAAACTCTAAATGGAAACAAATAATAAAAATGTAAAGAAAGACTCTAAATGTAATAAAAAACTCTGGGTATAAACAAGGACTACAAATGTAAACTGACTATAAATATAAACAAAGTCTAAAAATAAAAACAGACTCTAAATGTAAACAAAGGCTAAAAATGTAACCAAAGACTGCAAACGTAAACAAAGTCTCTAAATGTAAACAAAAAATAAAAATGTAAACAAAGACTCTAAATGTAATAAAAAACTCTGGGTATGAACAAGGACTCTAGGTGTAAACAAGGACTACAAATGTAAACAGACTCTAAATGTAAACAAAGGCTAAAAATGTAAACAAAGACTACAAATGTAAACAAAGGCTCTAAATGTAAACAAACAAGCTATATGTAAACAAAGACTACAAATGTAAACAAAGACATTAAATGTAAACAGACTCTAAATGAAAACAAAGACTAAAAATGTAAAGAAGTTCTCTAAATGCAAAAAAAGATTACAAATGTAAACAAAAACTACAAATGTAAACAAAGACTACAAATGTAAACAAAGACCTTAAATGTAAACAGACTCTAAATGAAAACAAAGACTCCAAATGTAAAGAAGTTCTCTAAATGCAAACAAAGATTACAAATGTAAACAAAAACTACAAATGTAAACAAAGGCTACAAATATAAACAAAAACTCTAAATGGAAACAGACTACAAATGAAAACAAAAACTACAAACGTAAACTAACACTCTAAATGTAAGCAAAGACTACAAATGTAAACAAAGACTGCAAACGTAAACAAGGACTCTAAATGTAAACAAATAATAAAAATGTAAACAAAGACTCTAAATGTAATAAAAAAACTCTGGGTATAAACAAGGACTACTAATGTAAACAGACTCTAAATGTAAACAAAATCTAAAAATAAAAACAAAGACTCTAAATGTAAACAAAGGATAAAAATGTAAACAAAGACTACAAATGTAAACAAAGGCTCTAAATGTAAACAAACACGCTACATGTAAACAAAGACTACAAATGTAAACAAAGACCCCAAATGGAACTCTAAATGTAAACAAAAAATAAAAATGTAAACAGACTACAAATGTAAACAAAACTAAAATTAAACAAATACTACAAATATAAACAACGACTACAAATGTAAACAAAACTAAATGTAAACAAATACTAGAAATATAAACACTCTAAATGTAACCAAAAACTCTTGGAATTAAACAAATACTACAAATATAAACAACGACTACAAATGTAAACAAAACTAAATGTAAACAAATACTAGAAATATAAACACTCTAAATGTAATAAAAAACTCTGGGTATAAACAAGGACTCTAGGTGTAAACAAGGACTACATATGTAAACAGACTCTAAATGTAAACAAAGTCTAAAAATAAAAACAAAGACTCTAAATGTAAACAAAGGCTAAAAATGTAAACAAAGACTACAAATGTAAACAAAGGCTCTTAATGTAAACAAACAAGGTATATGTAAACAAAGACTACAAATGTAAACAAAGACACTACATGGAACTCTGAATGTAAACAAAGAATAAAAATGTAAACAAAGACTACTAATGTAAACAAAGGCTCTAAATGTAAACAAAGACACTAAATGGAACTATAAATGTAAACAAAGAATAAAAATGTAAACAAAGACTACAAATGTAAACAAAGACCTTAAATGTAAACAGACTCTAAATGAAAGCAAAGACTAAAAATGTAAACAAAGACTACAAACGTAAACAAAGACTCCAAATGTAAAGAAGTTCTCTAAATGCAAACAAAGATTACAAATGTAAACAAAAACTACAAATGTAAACAAAGGCTACAAATATAAACAAAAACTCTAAATGGAAACAGACTACAAATGTAAACAAAAACTACAAACGTAAACTAACACTCTAAATGTAAACAAGGACTACAAATGTAAACAGACTCTAAATGTAAACAAAGTCTAAAAATAAAAACAAAGACTCTAAATGTAAACAAAGGATAAAAATGTAAACAAAGACTACAAATGTAAACAAAGGCTCTAAATGTAAACAAACACGCTATATGTAAACAAAGACTACAAATGTAAACAAAGACACTAAATGGAACTCTAAATGTAAACAAAGAATAAAAATGTAAACAAAGACTACTAATGTAAACAAAGGCTCTAAATGTAAACAAACAAGCTATATGTAAACAAAGACTACGAATGTAAACAAAGACACTAAATGGAACTCTAAATGTAAACAAAGAATAAAAATGTAAACAAAGACTACAAATGTAAACAAAGACCTTAAATGTAAACAGAATCTTAATGAAAACAAAGACTAAAAATGTAAACAAAGACTCTAAATGTAAAGATGGTCTCTAAATGCAAACAAAGATTACAAATGTAAACAAAAACTACAAATGTAAACAAAGACTACAAATATAAACAAAAACTCTAAATGGAAATAGACTACAAATGTAAACAAAGACTACATATGTAAACAAAGACTGCAAACGTAAACAAAAACTCTAAATGGAAACAAATAATAAAAATGTAAACAAAGACTCTAAATGTAATAAAAAACTCTGGGTATAAACAAGGACTACAAATGTAAACTGACTCTAAATATAAACAAAATCTAAAAATAAAAACAGACTCTAAATGTAAACAAAGGCTAAAAATGTAAACAAAGACTACAAATGTAAACAAAGGGACTAAATGTAAACACTCTAAATGTGAACAAAGACTACATATGTAAACAAAGAATTTAAATGTAAATAAAGACTACAAATGTAAACAAAAACCTTAAATGTAAACAGACTCTAAGTGAAAACAAAGACTAAAAATGTAAACAAAGACTACAGACGTAAACAAAGACTCTAAATGTAAAGAAGGTCTCTAAATGCAAACAAAGATTACAAATGTAAACAAAGACTACAAATGTAAACAAAGACTACAAATATAAACAGACTCTAAATGGAAACAGACTACAAATGTAAACAAAAACTATAAAAGTAAACTAACACTCTATATGTAAACAGACTACAAATGTAAACAAAACTAAATGTAAACAAATACTAGAAATATAAACAAAGGCTCTAAATGTAACCAAAGACTGCAAACGTAAACAAAGTCTCTAAATGTAAACAAACAATAAAAATGTAAACAAAGACTCTAAATGTAATAAAAAACTCTGGGTATAAACAAGGACTCTAGGTGTAAACAAGGACTACAAATGTAAACAGACTCTAAATGTAAACAAAGTCTAAAAATAAGAACAAAGACTCTACATGTAAACAAAGGCTAAAAATGTAAACAAAGACTACAAATGTAAACAAAGGCTCTAAATGTAAACAAACAAGCTATATGTAAACAAAGACTACAAATGTAAACAAAGACACTAAATGGAACTCTAAATGTAAACAAAGAATAAAAATGTAAACAAAGACTACTAATGTAAACAAAGGCTCTAAATGTAAACAAACAAGCTATATGTAAACAAAGACTACAAATGTAAACAAAGACACTAAATGGAACTCTAAATGTAAACAAAGAATAAAAATGTAAACAAAGACTACAAATGTAAACAAAGACCTTAAATGTAAACAGACTCTAAATGAAAACAAAGACTAAAAATGTAAACAAAGACTACAAACGTAAACAAAGACTCCAAATGTAAAGAAGTTCTCTAAATGCAAACAGACTATAAATGAAACAGACTACAAATGTAAACAAAAACTATAAACGTAAACTAACACTCTATATGTAAACAGACTACAAATGTAAACAAAACTAAATGTAAACAAATACTAGAAATATAAACAAAGGCTCTAAATGTAACCAAAGACTGCAAACGTAAACAAAGTCTCTAAATGTAAACAAAAAATAAAAATGTAAACAAAGACTCTAAATGTAATAAAAAACTCTGGGTATAAACAAGGACTCTAGGTGTAAACAAGGACTACAAATGTAAACAGACTCTAAATGTAAACAAAGTCTAAAAATAAGAACAAAGACTCTACATGTAAACAAAGGATAAAAATGTAAACAAAGACTACAAATGTAAACAAAGGCTCTAAATGTAAACAAACAAGCTATATGTAAACAAAGACTACAAATGTAAACAAAGACACTAAATGGAACTCTAAATGTAAACAAAGAATAAAAATGTAAACAAAGACTACTAATGTAAACAAAGGCTCTAAATGTAAACAAACAAGCTATATGTAAACAAAGACTACAAATGTAAACAAAGACACTAAATGGAACTCTAAATGTAAACAAAGAATAAAAATGTAAACAAAGACTACAAATGTAAACAAAGACCTTAAATGTAAACAGACTCTAAATGAAAACAAAGACTAAAAATGTAAACAAAGACTACTAATGTAAACAAAGGCTCTTAATGTAAACAAACAAGCTATATGTAAACAAAGACTACAAATGTAAACAAAGACACTACATGGAACTCTAAATGTAAACAAAGAATAAAAATGTAAACAAAGACTACAAATGTAAACAAAGACTACAAATGTAAACAAAAACTCTACATGTAAACAATCTCTCTAAATGTAAACAAAGACTACAAATATAAACGGACTCTAAATGTAAACAAAGTCACTAAATTTAAACAAAGAATACAAATGTAAACAAAGGCACTAAACTTAAACAAAAACTACAAACGTAAACAGACTCTAAGTGTAAACAGACAACAAATGTAAACAAAGCCTTTAAATATAAACAATGTATCTAAATGTAAGCAGACTACAAATGTAAACAAAGAATACAAATGTAAACATTCTATAAATGAAAATAGACTCTAAATACAAACAGACTAAAAATGTAAACAAAGACTACAAATATAAAGAATCTCAATGGAAACAGACTACAAATGTAAACAAAACTACAAACGTAAACTAACACTCTAAATGTCAACAAAGACTCTAAATGTAACCAAAGACTGCAAACGTAAACAAAGTCTCTAAATGGAAACAAATAATAAAAATGTAAACAAAGACTCTAAATGTAATAAAAACTCTGGGTATAAACAAGGACTGTAGGTGTAAACAAGGACTACAAACGTAAACAGACTCTAAATGTAAACAAAGTCTAAAAATAAAAACAAAGAATCTAAATGTAAACAAAGGCTAAAAATGTAAACAAAGACTACAAATGTAAACAAAGGCTCTAAATGTAAACAAACACGCTATATGTAAACAAAGACTACAAATGTAAACAAAGACACTAAATGGAACTCTAAATGTAAACAAAGAATAAAAATGTAAACAAAGACTACAAATGTAAACAAAGACCTTAAATGTAAAGAGATTCTTAATGAAAACAAAGACTAAAAATGTAAACAAAGAATCTAAATGTAAAGATGGTCTCTAAATGCAAACAAAGACTACAAATGTAAACAAAGAGTACAAATATAAACAAAAACTCTAAATGGAAACAGACTACAAATGTAAACAAAAACTACAAACGTAAACTAACACTCTAAATGTAAACAAAAAATGAAAATGTAAACAGACTACAAATGTAAAAAAAACTAAAAGTAAACAAATACTAAAAATATAAACAACGACTACAAATGTAAACAAAACTAAATGTAAACAAATACTAGAAATATAAACAAAGACTCTAAATGTAACCAAAAACTCTTGGTGTAAACAAGGACTCTTGGTGTAAAAAAGGACTACAAATGTAAACAAAGTCTCTAAATATAAACAAAGTCTATATGAAAACAAAGACTACAAGTGTAAACAAAAACTCTACATGTAAACAATATCTCCAAATGTAAACAAAGACGAAAAATATAAACGGACTCTAAATGTAAACAAAGTCTCTAAATTTAAACAAAGAATACAAATGTAAACAAAGACTATAAATGTTAAGAAAGTCTACAACTGTAAACAAAGACTACAAATTTAAACAAAAACACTAAACGTAAACAAAAACTACAAACGTAAACAGACTCTTAGTCTAAACAGACAACAAATGTAAACAAAGCCTCGTAATATAAACAAAGTATCTAAATGTAAGCAGAATACAAATGTAAACAAAGAATACAAATGTAAACAAAGAGCACAAATGTTAAGTGACTCAAACTGTAAACAAACTCTCTAAATGTAAACAAAGTCTACAAATGTAAACAGACTATAAATGAAAACAGACTCTAAATGCAAACAGACTAAAAATGTAAACAAAGACTACATATGTAAACAAAGACTGGAAACGTAAACAAAAACTCTAAATGGAAACAAATAATAAAAATGTAAAGAAAGACTCTAAATGTAATAAAAAACTCTGGGTATAAACAAGGACTACAAATGTAAACTGACTATAAATATAAACAAAGTCTAAAAATAAAAACAGACTCTAAATGTAAACAAAGGCTAAAAATGTAACCAAAGACTGCAAACGTAAACAAAGTCTCTAAATGTAAACAAAAAATAAAAATGTAAACAAAGACTCTAAATGTAATAAAAAACTCTGGGTATGAACAAGGACTCTAGGTGTAAACAAGGACTACAAATGTAAACAGACTCTAAATGTAAACAAAGGCTAAAAATGTAAACAAAGACTACAAATGTAAACAAAGGCTCTAAATGTAAACAAACAAGCTATATGTAAACAAAGACTACAAATGTAAACAAAGACATTAAATGTAAACAGACTCTAAATGAAAACAAAGACTAAAAATGTAAAGAAGTTCTCTAAATGCAAAAAAAGATTACAAATGTAAACAAAAACTACAAATGTAAACAAAGACTACAAATGTAAACAAAGACCTTAAATGTAAACAGACTCTAAATGAAAACAAAGACTCCAAATGTAAAGAAGTTCTCTAAATGCAAACAAAGATTACAAATGTAAACAAAAACTACAAATGTAAACAAAGGCTACAAATATAAACAAAAACTCTAAATGGAAACAGACTACAAATGAAAACAAAAACTACAAACGTAAACTAACACTCTAAATGTAAGCAAAGACTACAAATGTAAACAAAGACTGCAAACGTAAACAAGGACTCTAAATGTAAACAAATAATAAAAATGTAAACAAAGACTCTAAATGTAATAAAAAAACTCTGGGTATAAACAAGGACTACTAATGTAAACAGACTCTAAATGTAAACAAAATCTAAAAATAAAAACAAAGACTCTAAATGTAAACAAAGGATAAAAATGTAAACAAAGACTACAAATGTAAACAAAGGCTCTAAATGTAAACAAACACGCTACATGTAAACAAAGACTACAAATGTAAACAAAGACCCCAAATGGAACTCTAAATGTAAACAAAAAATAAAAATGTAAACAGACTACAAATGTAAACAAAACTAAAATTAAACAAATACTACAAATATAAACAACGACTACAAATGTAAACAAAACTAAATGTAAACAAATACTAGAAATATAAACACTCTAAATGTAACCAAAAACTCTTGGAATTAAACAAATACTACAAATATAAACAACGACTACAAATGTAAACAAAACTAAATGTAAACAAATACTAGAAATATAAACACTCTAAATGTAATAAAAAACTCTGGGTATAAACAAGGACTCTAGGTGTAAACAAGGACTACATATGTAAACAGACTCTAAATGTAAACAAAGTCTAAAAATAAAAACAAAGACTCTAAATGTAAACAAAGGCTAAAAATGTAAACAAAGACTACAAATGTAAACAAAGGCTCTTAATGTAAACAAACAAGGTATATGTAAACAAAGACTACAAATGTAAACAAAGACACTACATGGAACTCTGAATGTAAACAAAGAATAAAAATGTAAACAAAGACTACTAATGTAAACAAAGGCTCTAAATGTAAACAAAGACACTAAATGGAACTATAAATGTAAACAAAGAATAAAAATGTAAACAAAGACTACAAATGTAAACAAAGACCTTAAATGTAAACAGACTCTAAATGAAAGCAAAGACTAAAAATGTAAACAAAGACTACAAACGTAAACAAAGACTCCAAATGTAAAGAAGTTCTCTAAATGCAAACAAAGATTACAAATGTAAACAAAAACTACAAATGTAAACAAAGGCTACAAATATAAACAAAAACTCTAAATGGAAACAGACTACAAATGTAAACAAAAACTACAAACGTAACCTAACACTCTAAATGTAAACAAGGACTACAAATGTAAACAGACTCTAAATGTAAACAAAGTCTAAAAATAAAAACAAAGACTCTAAATGTAGACAAAGGATAAAAATGTAAACAAAGACTACAAATGTAAACAAAGGCTCTAAATGTAAACAAACACGCTATATGTAAACAAAGACTACAAATGTAAACAAAGACACTAAATGGAACTCTAAATGTAAACAAAGAATAAAAATGTAAACAAAGACTACTAATGTAAACAAAGGCTCTAAATGTAAACAAACAAGCTATATGTAAACAAAGACTACGAATGTAAACAAAGACACTAAATGGAACTCTAAATGTAAACAAAGAATAAAAATGTAAACAAAGACTACAAATGTAAACAAAGACCTTAAATGTAAACAGAATCTTAATGAAAACAAAGACTAAAAATGTAAACAAAGACTCTAAATGTAAAGATGGTCTCTAAATGCAAACAAAGATTACAAATGTAAACAAAAACTACAAATGTAAACAAAGACTACAAATATAAACAAAAACTCTAAATGGAAATAGACTACAAATGTAAACAAAGACTACATATGTAAACAAAGACTGCAAACGTAAACAAAAACTCTAAATGGAAACAAATAATAAAAATGTAAACAAAGACTCTAAATGTAATAAAAAACTCTGGGTATAAACAAGGACTACAAATGTAAACTCACTCTAAATATAAACAAAGTCTAAAAATAAAAACAGACTCTAAATGTAAACAAAGGATAAAAATGTAAACAAAGACTACAAATGTAAATAAAGGGACTAAATGTAAACACTCTAAATGTAAACAAAGACTACATATGTAAACAAAGAATTTAAATGTAAATAAAGACTACAAATGTAAACAAAGACCTTAAATGTAAACAGACTCTAAGTGAAAACAAAGAATAAAAATGTAAACAAAGAGTACAGACGTAAACAAAGACTCTAAATGTAAAGAAGGTCTCTAAATGCAAACAAAGATTACAAATTTAAACAAAGACTACAAATGTAAACAAAGACTACAAATATAAACAGACTCTAAATGGAAACAGACTACAAATGTAAACAAAATCTATAAACGTAAACTAACACTCTATATGTAAACAGACTACAAATGTAAACAAAACTAAATGTAAACAAATACTAGAAATATAAACAAAGGCTCTAAATGTAACCAAAGACTGCAAACGTAAACAAAGTCTCTAAATGTAAACAAAAAATAAAAATGTAAACAAAGACTCTAAATGTAATAAAAAACTCTGGGTATAAACAAGGACTCTAGGTGTAAACAAGGACTACAAATGTAAACAGACTCTAAATGTAAACAAAGTCTAAAAATAAGAACAAAGACTGTACATGTAAACAAAGGCTAAAAATATAAACAAAGACTACAAATGTAAACAAAGGCTCTAAATGTAAACAAACAAGCTATATGTAAACAAAGACTACAAATGTAAACAAAGACACTAAATGGAACTCTAAATGTAAACAAAGAATAAAAATGTAAACAAAGACTACTAATGTAAACAAAGTCTCTAAATGTAAACAAACAAGCTATATGTAAACAAAGACTACAAATGTAAACAAAGACACTAAATGGAACTCTAAATGTAAACAGAGAATAAAAATGTAAACAAAGACTACAAATGTAAACAAAGACCTTAAATGTAAACAGACTCTAAATGAAAACAAAGACTAAAAATGTAAACAAAGACTACAAACGTCAACAAAGACTCCAAATGTAAAGAAGTTCTCTAAATGCAAACAAAGATTACAAATGTAAACAAAAACTACAAATGTAAACAAAGGCTACAAATATAAACAAAAACTCTAAATGGAAACTGACTACAAATGTAAACAAAAACTACAAACGTAAACTAACACTCTAAATGTAAACAAGGACTACAAATGTAAACAGACTCTAAATGTAAACAAAGTCTAAAAATAAAAACAAAGACTCTAAATGTAAACAAAGGATAAAAATGTAAACAAAGACTACAAATGTAAACAAAGGCTCTAAATGTAAACAAACACGCTATATGTAAACAAAGACTACAAATGTAAACAAAGACCCCAAATGGAATTCTAAATGTAAACAAAAAATAAAAATGTAAACAGACTACAAATGTAAACAAAACTAAAAGTAAACAAAACTAAAAGTAAACAAATACTACAAATATAAACAACGACTACAAATGTAAACAAAACTAAATGTAAACAAATACTAGAAATATAAACAAAGATTCTAAATGTAACCAAAAACTCTTGGTGTAAACAAGGACTCTAGGTGTAAAAAAGGACTACAAATGTAAACAAAGTCTCTAAATATAAACAAAGTCTAAATGTAAACAAAGACTACAAGTGTAAACAAAGACTACAAATGTAAACAAAAACTCTACATGTAAACAATCTCTCTAAATGTAAACAAAGACTACAAATATAAACGGACTCTAAATGTAACCAAAGTCACTAAATTTAAACAAAGAATACAAATGTTAACAAAGACACTAAACGTAAACAAAAACTACAAACGTAAACAGACTCTAAGTGTAAACAGACAACAAATGTAAACAAAGCCTTTAAATATAAACAATGTATCTAAATGTAAGCAGACTACAAATGTAAACAAAGAATACAAATGTAAACATTCTATAAATGAAAATAGACTCTAAATGCAAACAGACTAAAAATGTAAACAAAGACTACAAATATAAAGAATCTCAATGGAAACAGACTACAAATGTAAACAAAAACTACAAACGTAAACTAACACTCTAAATGTAAACAAAGACTCTAAATGTAACCAAAGACTGCAAACGTAAACAAAGTCTCTAAATGGAAACAAATAATAAAAATGTAAACAAAGACTCTAAATGTATTAAAAACTCTGGGTATAAACAAGGACTGTAGGTGTAAACAAGGACTACAAACGTAAACAGACTCTAAATGTAAACAAAGTCTAAAAATAAAAACAAAGAATCTAAATGTAAACAAAGGCTAAAAATGTAAACAAAGACTACAAATGTAAACAAAGGCTCTAAATGTAAACAAACACGCTATATGTAAACAAAGACTACAAATGTAAACAAAGACACTAAATGGAACTCTAAATGTAAACAAAGAATAAAAATTTAAACAAAGACTACAAATGTAAACAAAGACCTTAAATGTAAACAGAATCTTAATGAAAACAAAGACTAAAAATGTAAACAAAGACTCTAAATGTAAAGATGGTCTCTAAATGCAAACAAAGATTACAAATATAAACAAAAACTCTAAATGGAAATAGACTACAAATGTAAACAAAGACTACATATGTAAACAAAGACTGCAAACGTAAACAAAAACTCTAAATGGAAACAAATAATAAAAATGTAAACAAAGACTCTAAATGTAATAAAAAACTCTGGGTATAAACAAGGACTACAAATGTAAACTCACTCTAAATATAAACAAAGTCTAAAAATAAAAACAGACTCTAAATGTAAACAAAGGATAAAAATGTAAACAAAGACTACAAATGTAAATAAAGGGACTAAATGTAAACACTCTAAATGTAAACAAAGACTACATATGTAAACAAAGAATTTAAATGTAAATAAAGACTACAAATGTAAACAAAGACCTTAAATGTAAACAGACTCTAAGTGAAAACAAAGAATAAAAATGTAAACAAAGAGTACAGACGTAAACAAAGACTCTAAATGTAAAGAAGGTCTCTAAATGCAAACAAAGATTACAAATTTAAACAAAGACTACAAATGTAAACAAAGACTACAAATATAAACAGACTCTAAATGGAAACAGACTACAAATGTAAACAAAATCTATAAACGTAAACTAACACTCTATATGTAAACAGACTACAAATGTAAACAAAACTAAATGTAAACAAATACTAGAAATATAAACAAAGGCTCTAAATGTAACCAAAGACTGCAAACGTAAACAAAGTCTCTAAATGTAAACAAAAAATAAAAATGTAAACAAAGACTCTAAATGTAATAAAAAACTCTGGGTATAAACAAGGACTCTAGGTGTAAACAAGGACTACAAATGTAAACAGACTCTAAATGTAAACAAAGTCTAAAAATAAGAACAAAGACTGTACATGTAAACAAAGGCTAAAAATATAAACAAAGACTACAAATGTAAACAAAGGCTCTAAATGTAAACAAACAAGCTATATGTAAACAAAGACTACAAATGTAAACAAAGACACTAAATGGAACTCTAAATGTAAACAAAGAATAAAAATGTAAACAAAGACTACTAATGTAAACAAAGTCTCTAAATGTAAAAAAACAAGCTATATGTAAACAAAGACTACAAATGTAAACAAAGACACTAAATGGAACTCTAAATGTAAACAGAGAATAAAAATGTAAACAAAGACTACAAATGTAAACAAAGACCTTAAATGTAAACAGACTCTAAATGAAAACAAAGACTAAAAATGTAAACAAAGACTACAAACGTCAACAAAGACTCCAAATGTAAAGAAGTTCTCTAAATGCAAACAAAGATTACAAATGTAAACAAAAACTACAAATGTAAACAAAGGCTACAAATATAAACAAAAACTCTAAATGGAAACTGACTACAAATGTAAACAAAAACTACAAACGTAAACTAACACTCTAAATGTAAACAAGGACTACAAATGTAAACAGACTCTAAATGTAAACAAAGTCTAAAAATAAAAACAAAGACTCTAAATGTAAACAAAGGATAAAAATGTAAACAAAGACTACAAATGTAAACAAAGGCTCTAAATGTAAACAAACACGCTATATGTAAACAAAGACTACAAATGTAAACAAAGACCCCAAATGGAATTCTAAATGTAAACAAAAAATAAAAATGTAAACAGACTACAAATGTAAACAAAACTAAAAGTAAACAAAACTAAAAGTAAACAAATACTACAAATATAAACAACGACTACAAATGTAAACAAAACTAAATGTAAACAAATACTAGAAATATAAACAAAGATTCTAAATGTAACCAAAAACTCTTGGTGTAAACAAGGACTCTAGGTGTAAAAAAGGACTACAAATGTAAACAAAGTCTCTAAATATAAACAAAGTCTAAATGTAAACAAAGACTACAAGTGTAAACAAAGACTACAAATGTAAACAAAAACTCTACATGTAAACAATCTCTCTAAATGTAAACAAAGACTACAAATATAAACGGACTCTAAATGTAACCAAAGTCACTAAATTTAAACAAAGAATACAAATGTTAACAAAGACACTAAACGTAAACAAAAACTACAAACGTAAACAGACTCTAAGTGTAAACAGACAACAAATGTAAACAAAGCCTTTAAATATAAACAATGTATCTAAATGTAAGCAGACTACAAATGTAAACAAAGAATACAAATGTAAACATTCTATAAATGAAAATAGACTCTAAATGCAAACAGACTAAAAATGTAAACAAAGACTACAAATATAAAGAATCTCAATGGAAACAGACTACAAATGTAAACAAAAACTACAAACGTAAACTAACACTCTAAATGTAAACAAAGACTCTAAATGTAACCAAAGACTGCAAACGTAAACAAAGTCTCTAAATGGAAACAAATAATAAAAATGTAAACAAAGACTCTAAATGTATTAAAAACTCTGGGTATAAACAAGGACTGTAGGTGTAAACAAGGACTACAAACGTAAACAGACTCTAAATGTAAACAAAGTCTAAAAATAAAAACAAAGAATCTAAATGTAAACAAAGGCTAAAAATGTAAACAAAGACTACAAATGTAAACAAAGGCTCTAAATGTAAACAAACACGCTATATGTAAACAAAGACTACAAATGTAAACAAAGACACTAAATGGAACTCTAAATGTAAACAAAGAATAAAAATGTAAACAAAGACTACAAATGTAAACAAAGACCTTAAATGTAAACAGATTCTTAATGAAAACAAAGACTACAAATGTAAACAAAGAATCTAAATGTAAAGATGGTCTCTAAATGCAAACAAAGATTACAAATGTAAACAAAAACTACAAATGTAAACAAAGAGTACAAATATAAACAAAAACTCTAAATGGAAACAGACTACAAATGTAAACAATAACTACAAACGTAAACTAACACTCTAAATGTAAACAAAAAATGAAAATGTAAACAGACTACAAATGTAAACAAAACTAAAAGTAAACAAATACTACAAATATAAACAACGACTACAAATGTAAACAAAACTAAATGTAAACAAATACTAGAAATATAAACAAAGACTCTAAATGTAACCAAAAACTCTTGGTGTAAACAAGGACTCTTGGTGTAAAAAAGGACTACAAATGTAAACAAAGTCTCTAAATATAAACAAAGTCTAAATGAAAACAAAGACTACAAGTGTAAACAAAAACTCTACATGTAAACAATATCTCTAAATGTAAACAAAGACGAAAAATATAAACGGACTCTAAATGTAAACAAAGTCTCTAAATTTAAACAAAGAATACAAATGTAAACAAAGACTATAAATGTTAAGAAAGTCTAAAACTGTAAACAAAGACTACAAATTTAAACAAAGACACTAAACGCAAACAAAAACTACAAACGTAAACAGACTCTAAGTGTAAACAGACAACAAATGTAAACAAAGCCTCGTAATATAAACAAAGTATCTAAATGTAAGCAGAATACAAATGTAAACAAAGAATACAAATGTAAACAGACTATAAATGAAAACAGACTCTAAATGCAAACAGACTAAAAATGTAAACAAAGGCTAAAAATGTAACCAAAGACTGCAAACGTAAACAAAGTCTCTAAATGTAAACAAAAAATAAAAATGTAAACAAAGACTCTAAATGTAATAAAAAACTCTGGGTATGAATAAGGACTCTAGGTGTAAACAAGGACTACAAATGTAAACAGACTCTAAATGTAAACAAAGTCTAAAAATAAAAACAAAGACTCTAAATGTAAACAAAGGCTAAAAATGTAAACAAAGACTACAAATGTAAACAAAGGCTCTAAATGTAAACAAACAAGCTATATGTAAACAAAGACTACAAATGTAAACAAAGACACTAAATGGAACTCTAAATGTAAACAAAGAATAAAAATGTAAACAAAGACTACAAATGTAAACAGACTCTAAATGAAAACAAAGACTAAAAATGTAAAGAAGTTCTCTAAATGCAAACAAAGATTACAAATGTAAACAAAAACTACAAATGTAAACAAAGACTACAAATGTAAACAAAGACCTTAAATGTTAACAGACTCTAAATGAAAACAAAGACTCCAAATGTAAAGAAGTTCTCTAAATGCAAACAAAGATTACAAATGTAAACAAAAACTACAAATGTAAACAAAGGCTACAAATATAAACAAAAACTCTAAATGGAAACAGACTACAAATGAAAACAAAAACTACAAACGTAAACTAACACTCTAAATGTAAACAAAGACTACAAATGTAAACAAAGACTGCAAACGTAAACAAAGACTCTAAATGTAAACAAATAATAAAAATGTAAACAAAGACTCTAAATGTAATAAAAAAACTCTGGGTATAAACAAGGACTACAAATGTAAACAGACTCTAAATGTAAACAAAATCTAAAAATAAAAACAAAGACTCTAAATGTAAACAAAGGATAAAAATGTAAACAAAGACTACAAATGTAAACAAAGGCTCTAAATGTAAACAAACACGCTATATGTAAACAAAGACTACAAATGTAAACAAAGACCCCAAATGGAACTCTAAATGTAAACAAAAAATAAAAATGTAAACAGACTACAAATGTAAACAAAACTAAAATTAAACAAATACTACAAATATAAACAATGACTACAAATGTAAACAAAACTAAATGTAAACAAATACTAGAAATATAAACACTCTAAATATAACCAAAAACTCTTGGAATTAAACAAATACTACAAATATAAACAACGACTACAAATGTAAACAAAACTAAATGTAAACAAATACTAGAAATATAAACACTCTAAATGTAATAAAAAACTCTGGGTATAAACAAGGACTCTAGGTGTAAACAAGGACTACAAATGTAAACAGACTCAAAATGTAAACAAAGTCTAAAAATAAAAACAAAGACTCTAAATGTAAACAAAGACTACAAATGTAAACAAAGGCTCTTAATGTAAACAAACAAGGTATATGTAAACAAAGACTACAAATGTAAACAAAGACACTAAATGGAACTGTAAATGTAAACAAAGAATAAAAATGTAAACAAAGACTACAAATGTAAACAAAGACCTTAAATGTAAACAGACTCTAAATGAAAGCAAAGACTAAAAATGTAAACAAAGACTACAAACGTAAACAAAGACTCCAAATGTAAAGAAGTTCTCTAAATGCAAACAAAGATTACAAATGTAAACAAAAACTACAAATGTAAACAAAGGCTACAAATATAAACAAAAACTCTAAATGGAAACAGACTATAAATGTAAACAAAAACTACAAACGTAAACTAACACTCTAAATGTAAACAAGGACTACAAATGTAAACAGACTCTAAATGTAAACAAAGTCTAAAAATAAAAACAAAGACTCTAAATGTAAACAAAGGATAAAAATGTAAACAAAGACTACAAATGTAAACAAAGGCTCTAAATGTAAACAAACACGCTATATGTAAACAAAGACTACAAATGTAAACAAAGACACTAAATGGAACTCTAAATGTAAACAAAGAATAAAAATGTAAACAAAGACTACTAATGTAAACAAAGGCTCTAAATGTAAACAAACAAGCTATATGTAAACAAAGACTACGAATGTAAACAAAGACACTAAATGGAACTCTAAATGTAAACAAAGAATAAAAATGTAAACAAAGACCTTAATAGTAAACAGAATCTTAATGAAAACAAAGACTAAAAATGTAAACAAAGACTCTAAATGTAAAGATGGTCTCTAAATGCAAACAAAGATTACAAATGTAAACAAAAACTACAAATGTAAACAAAGACTACAAATATAAACAAAAACTCTAAATGGAAACAGACTACAAATGTAAACAAAGACTACATATGTAAACAAAGACTGCAAACGTAAACAAAAACTCTAAATGGAAACAAATAATAAAAATGTAAACAAAGGCTCTAAATGTAATTAAAAAACTCTGGGTATAAACAAGGACTACAAATGTAAACTGACTCTAAATATAAACAAAGTCTAAAAATAAAAACAGACTCTAAATGTAAACAAAGGCTAAAAATGTAAACAAAGACTACAAATGTAAACAAAGGGACTAAATGTAAACACTCTAAATGTAAACAAAGACTACATATGTAAACAAAGAATTTAAATGTAAATAAAGACTACAAATGTAAACAAAGACCTTAAATGTAAACAGACTCTAAGTGAAAACAAAGACTAAAAATGTAAACAAAGAGTACAGACGTAAAGAAAGACTCTAAATGTAAAGGTCTCTAAATGCAAACAAAGATTACAAATGTAAACAAAGACTACAAATGTAAACAAAGACTACAAATATAAACAGACTCTAAATGGAAACAGACTACAAATGTAAACAAAAACTATAAACGTAAACTAACACTCTATATGTAAACAGACTACAAATGTAAACAAAACTAAATGTAAACAAATACTAGAAATATAAACAAAGGCTCTAAATGTAACCAAAGACTGCAAACGTAAACAAAGTCTCTAAATGTAAACAAAAAATAAAAATGTAAACGAAGACTCTAAATGTAATAAAAAACTCTGGGTATAAACAAGGACTCTAGGTGTAAACAAGGACTACAAATGTAAACAGACTCTAAATGTAAACAAAGTCTAAAAATAAGAACAAAGACTCTACATGTAAACAAAGGCTAAAAATGTAAACAAAGACTACAAATGTAAACAAAGGCTCTAAATGTAAACAAACAAGCTATATGTAAACAAAGACTACAAATGTAAACAAAGACACTAAATGGAACTCTAAATGTAAACAAAGAATAAAAATGTAAACAAAGACTACTAATGTAAACAAAGGCCCTAAATGTAAACAAACAAGCTATATGTAAACAAAGACACTAAATGGAACTCTAAATGTAAACAAAGAATAAAAATGTAAACAAAGACTACAAATGTAAACAATAACCTTAAATGTAAACAGACTCTAAATGAAAACAAAGACTAAAAATGTAAACAAAGACTACAAACGTAAACAAAGACTCCAAATGTAAAGAAGTTCTCTAAATGCAAACAAAGATTACAAATGTAAACAAAAACTACAAATGTAAACAAAGGCTACAAATATAAACAAAAACTCTAAATGGAAACAGACTACATTGTAAACAAAAACTACAAACGTAAACTAACACTCTAAATGTAAACAAGGACTACAAATGTAAACAGACTCTAAATGTAAACAAAGTCTAAAAATAAAAACAAAGACTCTAAATGTAAACAAAGGATAAAAATGTAAACATAGACTACAAATGTAAACAAAGGCTCTAAATGTAAACAAACACGCTATATGTAAACAAAGACTACAAATGTAAACAAAGACCCCAAATGGAACTCTAAATCTAAACAAAAAATAAAAATGTAAACAAAACTAAAAGTAAACAAATACTACAAATATAAACAACGACTACAAATGTAAACAAAACTAAATGTAAACAAATACTAGAAATATAAACAAAGACTCTAAATGTAACCAAAAATTCTTGGTGTAAACAAGGACTCTAGGTGTAAAAAAGGACTACAAACGTAAACAAAGTCTCTAAATATAAACAAAGTCTAAATGTAAACAAAGACTACAAATGTAAACAAAGGGACTAAATGTAAACACTCTAAATGTAAACAAAGACTACATATGTAAACAAAGAATTTAAATGTAAATAAAGACTACAAATGTAAACAAAGACCTTAAATGTAAACAAAGACCTTAAATGTAAACAGACTCTAAGTGAAAACAAAGACTAAAAATGTAAACAAAGACTACAGACGTAAACAAAGACTCTAAATGTAAAGAAGGTCTCTAAATGCAAACAAAGATTACAAATGTAAACAAAGACTACAAATGTAAACAAAGACTACAAATATAAACAAAGGCTCTAAATGTAACCAAAGACTGCAAACGTAAACAAAGTCTCTAAATGTAAACAAAAAATAAAAATGTAAACAAAGACTCTAAATGTAATAAAAAACTCTGGGTATAAACAAGGACTCTAGGTGTAAACAAGGACTACAAATGTAAACAGACTCTAAATGTAAACAAAGTCTAAAAATAAAAACAAAGACTCTAAATGTAAACAAAGGCTAAAAATGTAAACAAAGACTACAAATGTAAACAAAGGCTCTTAATGTAAACAAACAAGCTATAAGTAAACAAAGACTACAAATGTAAACAAAGACACTACATGGAACTCTAAATGTAAACAAAGAATAAAAATGTAAACAAAGACTACTAATGTAAACAAAGGCTCTAAATGTAAACAAACAAGCTATATGTAAACAATGACTACAAATGTAAACAAAGACACTAAATGGAACTCTAAATGTAAACAAAGAATAAAAATGTAAACAAAGACTACAAATGTAAACAAAGACCTTAAATGTAAACAGACTCTAAATGAAAGCAAAGACTGAAAATGTAAACAAAGACTACAAACGTAAACAAAGACTCCAAATGTAAAGAAGTTCTCTAAATGCAAACAAAGATTACAAATGTAAACAAAAACTACAAATGTAAACAAAGGCTACAAATATAAACAAAAACTCTAAATGGAAACAGACTACAAATGTAAACAAAAACTACAAACGTAAACTAACACTCTAAATGTAAACAAGGACTACAAATGTAAACAGACTCTAAATGTAAACAAAGTCTAAAAATAAAAACAAAGACTCTAAATGTAAACAAAGGATAAAAATGTAAACAAAGACTACAAATGTAAACAAAGGCTCTAAATGTAAACAAACAAGCTATATGTAAACAAAGACACTAAATGGAACTCTAAATGTAAACAAAGAATAAAAATGTAAACAAAGACTACAAATGTAAACAATAACCTTAAATGTAAACAGACTCTAAATGAAAACAAAGACTAAAAATGTAAACAAAGACTACAAACGTAAACAAAGACTCCAAATGTAAAGAAGTTCTCTAAATGCAAACAAAGATTACAAATGTAAACAAAAACTACAAATGTAAACAAAGGCTACAAATATAAACAAAAACTCTAAATGGAAACAGACTACATTGTAAACAAAAACTACAAACGTAAACTAACACTCTAAATGTAAACAAGGACTACAAATGTAAACAGACTCTAAATGTAAACAAAGTCTAAAAATAAAAACAAAGACTCTAAATGTAAACAAAGGATAAAAATGTAAACATAGACTACAAATGTAAACAAAGGCTCTAAATGTAAACAAACACGCTATATGTAAACAAAGACTACAAATGTAAACAAAGACCCCAAATGGAACTCTAAATCTAAACAAAAAATAAAAATGTAAACAAAACTAAAAGTAAACAAATACTACAAATATAAACAACGACTACAAATGTAAACAAAACTAAATGTAAACAAATACTAGAAATATAAACAAAGACTCTAAATGTAACCAAAAATTCTTGGTGTAAACAAGGACTCTAGGTGTAAAAAAGGACTACAAACGTAAACAAAGTCTCTAAATATAAACAAAGTCTAAATGTAAACAAAGACTACAAGTGTAAACAAAGACTGCAAATGTAAACAAAAACTCTACATGTAGACAATCTCTCTAAATGTAAACAAAGACTACAAATATAAACGGACTCTAAATGTAAACAAAGTCACTAAATTTAAACAAAGAATACAAATGTAAACAAAGACTATAAATGTTAAGAAAGTTTACAACTGTAAACAAAGACTACAAATGTAAACAAAGACACTAAACGTAAACAAAAACTACAAATGTAAACAGACTCTAAGTGTAAACAGACAACAAATGTAAACAAAGCCTCTACATATAAACAAAGTACCTAAATGTAAGCAGACTACAAATGTAAACAAAGAATACAAATGTAAACAAAGAGCACAAATATTAAGTGACTCAAACTGTAAACAAACTCTCTAAATGTAAACAAAGTCTACAAATGTAAACAGACTATAAATGAAAACAGACTCTAAATGCAAACAGACTAAAACTGTAAACAAAGACTACAAATATAAACAGACTCTAAATGGAAACAGACTACAAATGTAAACAAAAACTACAAACGTAATCCAACACTCTAAATGTAAACAAAGACTACAAATGTAAACAAAGGGACTAAATGTAAACACTCTAAATGTAAACAAAGACTACATATGTAAACAAAGAATTTAAATGTAAATAAAGACTACAAATGTAAACAAAGACCTTAAATGTAAACAAAGACCTTAAATGTAAACAGACTCTAAGTGAAAACAAAGACTAAAAATGTAAACAAAGACTACAGACGTAAAGAAAGACTCTAAATGTAAAGAAGGTCTCTAAATGCAAACAAAGATTACAAATGTAAACAAAGACTACAAATGTAAACAAAGACTACAAATATAAACAAAGGCTCTAAATGTAACCAAAGACTGCAAACGTAAACAAAGTCTCTAAATGTAAACAAAAAATAAAAATGTAAACAAAGACTCTAAATGTAATAAAAAACTCTGGGTATAAACAAGGACTCTAGGTGTAAACAAGGACTACAAATGTAAACAGACTCTAAATGTAAACAAAGTCTAAAAATAAAAACAAAGACTCTAAATGTAAACAAAGGCTAAAAATGTAAACAAAGACTACAAATGTAAACAAAGGCTCTTAATGTAAACAAACAAGCTATAAGTAAACAAAGACTACAAATGTAAACAAAGACACTACATGGAACTCTAAATGTAAACAAAGAATAAAAATGTAAACAAAGACTACTAATGTAAACAAATGCTCTAAATGTAAACAAACAAGCTATATGTAAACAATGACTACAAATGTAAACAAAGACACTAAATGGAACTCTAAATGTAAACAAAGAATAAAAATGTAAACAAAGACTACAAATGTAAACAAAGACCTTAAATGTAAACAGACTCTAAATGAAAGCAAAGACTGAAAATGTAAACAAAGACTACAAACGTAAACAAAGACTCCAAATGTAAAGAAGTTCTCTAAATGCAAACAAAGATTACAAATGTAAACAAAAACTACAAATGTAAACAAAGGCTACAAATATAAACAAAAACTCTAAATGGAAACAGACTACAAATGTAAACAAAAACTACAAACGTAAACTAACACTCTAAATGTAAACAAGGACTACAAATGTAAACAGACTCTAAATGTAAACAAAGTCTAAAAATAAAAACAAAGACTCTAAATGTAAACAAAGGATAAAAATGTAAACAAAGACTACAAATGTAAACAAAGGCTCTAAATGTAAACAAACACGCTATATGTAAACAAAGACTACAAATGTAAACAAAGACCCCAAATGGAACTCTAAATGTAAACAAAAAATAAAAATGTAAACAGACTACAAATGTAAACAAAACTAAAAGTAAACAAAACTAAAAGTAAACAAATACAACAAATATAAACAACGACTACAAATGTAAACAAAACTAAATGTAAACAAATACTAGAAATATAAACAAAGATTCTAAATGTAACCAAAAACTCTTGGTGTAAACAAGGACTCTAGGTGTAAAAAAGGACTACAAATGTAAACAAAGTCTCTAAATATAAACAAAGTCTAAATGTAAACAAAGACGACAAGTGTAAACAAAGACTACAAATGTAAACAAAAACTCTATATGTAAACAATCTCTCTAAATGTAAACAAAGACTACAAATATAAACGGACTCTAAATGTAAACAAAGTCACTAAATTTAAACAAAGAATACAAATGTAAACAAAGACACTAAACGTAAACAAAAACTACAAACGTAAACAGACTCTAAGTGTAAACAGACAACAAATGTAAACAAAGCCTTTAAATATAAACAATGTATCTAAATGTAAGCAGACTACAAATGTAAACAAAGAATACAAATGTAAACATTCTATAAATGAAAATAGACTCTAAATGCAAACAGACTAAAAATGTAAACAAAGACTACAAATATAAAGAATCTCAATGGAAACAGACTACAAATGTAAACAAAAACTAAAAACGTAAACTAAGACTCTAAATGTAAACAAAGACTCTAAATGTAACCAAAGACTGCAAACGTAAACAAAGTCTCTAAATGGAAACAAATAATAAAAATGTAAACAAAGACTCTAAATGTAAACAAAGTCTAAAAATAAAAACAAAGAATCTAAATGTAAACAAAGGCTAAAAATGTAAACAAAGACTACAAATGTAAACAAAGGCTCTAAATGTAAACAAACACGCTATATGTAAGCAAAGACTACAAATGTAAACAAAGACACTAAATGGAACTCTAAATGTAAACAAAGAATAAAAATGTAAACAAAGACTACAAATGTAAACAAAGACCTAAATGTAAACAGATTCTTAATGAAAACAAAGACTAAAAATGTAAACAAAGAATCTAAATGTAAAGATGGTCTCTAAATGCAAACAAAGATTACAAATGTAAACAAAAACTACAAATGTAAACAAAGAGTACAAATATAAACAAAAACTCTAAATGGAAACAGACTACAAATGTAAACAAAAACTACAAACGTAAACTAACACTCTAAATGTAAACAAAAAATGAAAATGTAAACAGACTACAAATGTAAACAAAACTAAAAGTAAACAAATACTACAAATATAAACAAGGACTACAAATGTAAACAAAACTAAATGTAAACAAATACTAGAAATATAAACAAAGACTCTAAATGTAACCAAAAACTCTTGGTGTAAACAAGGACTCTTGGTGTAAAAAAGGACTACAAATGTAAACAAAGTCTCTAAATATAAACAAAGTCTAAATGAAAACAAAGACTACAAGTGTAAACAAAAACTCTACATGTAAACAATATCTCTAAATGTAAACAAAGACGAAAAATATAAACGGACTCTAAATGTAAACAAAGTCTCTAAATTTAAACAAAGAATACAAATGTAAACAAAGACTATAAATGTTAAGAAAGTCTACAACTGTAAACAAAGACTACAAATTTAAACAAAGACACTAAACGTAAACAAAAACTACAAACGTAAACAGACTCTAAGTGTAAACAGACAACAAATGTAAACAAAGCCTCGTAATATAAACAAAGTATCTAAATGTAAGCAGAATACAAATGTAAACAAAGAATACAAATGTAAACAAAGAGCACAAATGTTAAGTGACTCAAACTGTAAACAAACTCTCTAAATGTAAACAAAGTCTACAAATGTAAACAGACTATAAATGAAAACAGACTCTAAATGCAAACAGACTAAAAATGTAAACAAAGACTACATATGTAAACAAAGACTGGAAACGTAAACAAAAACTCTAAATGGAAACAAATAATAAAAATGTAAAGAAAGACTCTAAATGTAATAAAAAACTCTGGGTATAAACAAGGACTACAAATGTAAACTGACTATAAATATAAACAAAGTCTAAAAATAAAAACAGACTCTAAATGTAAACAAAGGCTAAAAATGTAACCAAAGATTGCAAACGTAAACAAAGTCTCTAAATGTAAACAAAAAATAAAAATGTAAACAAAGACTCTAAATGTAAACAAAGTCTAAAAATAAAAACAAAGACTCTAAATGTAAACAAAGGCTAAAAATGTAAACAAAGACTACAAATGTAAACAAAGGCTCTAAATGTAAACAAACAAACTATATGTAAACAAAGACTACAAATGTAAACAAAGACACTAAATGGAACTCTAAATGTAAACAAAGAATAAAAATGTAAACAAAGACTACAAATGTAAACAAAGACCTTAAATGTAAACAGACTCTAAATGAAAACAAAGACTAAAAATGTAGAGAAGTTCTCTAAATGCAAACAAAGATTACAAATGTAAACAAAAACTACAAATGTAAACAAAGACTACAAATGTAAACAAAGACCTTAAATGTAAACAGACTCTAAATGAAAACAAAGACTCCAAATGTAAAGAAGATCTCTAAATGCAAACAAAGATTACAAATGTAAACAAAAACTACAAATGTAAACAAAGGCTACAAATATAAACAAAAACTCTAAATGGAAACAGACTACAAATGAAAACAAAAACTACAAACGTAAACTAACACTCTAAATGTAAACAAAGACTACAAATGTAAACAAAGAGTGCAAACGTAAACAAAGACTCTAAATGTAAACAAATAATAAAAATGTAAACAAAGACTCTAAATGTAATAAAAAAACTCTGGGTATAAACAAGGACTACAAATGTAAACAGACTCTAAATGTAAACAAAATCTAAAAATAAAAACAAAGACTCTAAATGTAAGCAAAGGATAAAAATGTAAACAAAGACTACAAATGTAAACAAAGGCTCTAAATGTAAACAAACACGCTATATGTAAACAAAGACTACAAATGTAAACAAAGACCCCAAATGGAACTCTAAATGTAAAAAACTCTTGGTGTAAACAAGGACTCTTGGTGTAAAAAAGGACTACAAATGTAAACAAAGTCTCTAAATATAAACAAAGTCTAAATGAAAACAAAGACTACAAGTGTAAACAAAGACTACAAATGTAAACAAAAACTCTACATGTAAACAATCTCTCTAAATGTAAACAAAGACTACAAATATAAACGGACACTAAATGTAAACAAAGTCACTAAATTTAAACAAAGAATACAAATGTAAACAAAGACTATAAATGTTAAGAAAGTTTACAACTGTAAACAAAGACTACAAATGTAAACAGACTCTAAGTGTAAACAGACAACAAATGTAAACAAAGCCTCTAAATATAAACAAAGTACCTAAAGGTAAGCAGACTACAAATGTAAACAAAGAATAAAAATGTAAACAAAGACTACAAATGTAAACAAAGACCTTAAATGTAAACAGACTCTAAATGAAAACAAAGACTAAAAATGTTAACAAAGACTACAAATGTAAACAAAGACTCTAAATGTAAAGATGGTCTCTAAATGCAAACAAAGATTACAAATGTAAACAAAAACTACAAATGTAAACAAAGGCTACAAATATAAACAAAAACTCTAAATGGAAACAGACTACAAATGTAAACAAAAACTACAAACGTAAACTAACACTCTAAATGTAAACAAGGACTACAAATGTAAACAGACTCTAAATGTAAACAAAGTCTAAAAATAAAAACAAAGACTCTAAATGTAAACAAAGGATAAAAATGTAAACAAAGACTACAAATGTAAACAAAGGCTCTAAATGTAAACAAACACGCTATATGTAAACAAAGACTACAAATGTAAACAAAGACCCCAAATGGAACTCTAAATGTAAACAAAAAATAAAAATGTAAACAGACTACAAATGTAAACAAAACTAAAAGTAAACAAAACTAAAAGTAAACAAATACAACAAATATAAACAACGACTACAAATGTAAACAAAACTAAATGTAAACAAATACTAGAAATATAAACAAAGATTCTAAATGTAACCAAAAACTCTTGGTGTAAACAAGGACTCTAGGTGTAAAAAAGGACTACAAATGTAAACAAAGTCTCTAAATATAAACAAAGTCTAAATGTAAACAAAGACGACAAGTGTAAACAAAGACTACAAATGTAAACAAAAACTCTATATGTAAACAATCTCTCTAAATGTAAACAAAGACTACAAATATAAACGGACTCTAAATGTAAACAAAGTCACTAAATTTAAACAAAGAATACAAATGTAAACAAAGACACTAAACGTAAACAAAAACTACAAACGTAAACAGACTCTAAGTGTAAACAGACAACAAATGTAAACAAAGCCTTTAAATATAAACAATGTATCTAAATGTAAGCAGACTACAAATGTAAACAAAGAATACAAATGTAAACATTCTATAAATGAAAATAGACTCTAAATGCAAACAGACTAAAAATGTAAACAAAGACTACAAATATAAAGAATCTCAATGGAAACAGACTACAAATGTAAACAAAAACTAAAAACGTAAACTAAGACTCTAAATGTAAACAAAGACTCTAAATGTAACCAAAGACTGCAAACGTAAACAAAGTCTCTAAATGGAAACAAATAATAAAAATGTAAACAAAGACTCTAAATGTAAACAAAGTCTAAAAATAAAAACAAAGAATCTAAATGTAAACAAAGGCTAAAAATGTAAACAAAGACTACAAATGTAAACAAAGGCTCTAAATGTAAACAAACACGCTATATGTAAGCAAAGACTACAAATGTAAACAAAGACACTAAATGGAACTCTAAATGTAAACAAAGAATAAAAATGTAAACAAAGACTACAAATGTAAACAAAGACCTAAATGTAAACAGATTCTTAATGAAAACAAAGACTAAAAATGTAAACAAAGAATCTAAATGTAAAGATGGTCTCTAAATGCAAACAAAGATTACAAATGTAAACAAAAACTACAAATGTAAACAAAGAGTACAAATATAAACAAAAACTCTAAATGGAAACAGACTACAAATGTAAACAAAAACTACAAACGTAAACTAACACTCTAAATGTAAACAAAAAATGAAAATGTAAACAGACTACAAATGTAAACAAAACTAAAAGTAAACAAATACTACAAATATAAACAAGGACTACAAATGTAAACAAAACTAAATGTAAACAAATACTAGAAATATAAACAAAGACTCTAAATGTAACCAAAAACTCTTGGTGTAAACAAGGACTCTTGGTGTAAAAAAGGACTACAAATGTAAACAAAGTCTCTAAATATAAACAAAGTCTAAATGAAAACAAAGACTACAAGTGTAAACAAAAACTCTACATGTAAACAATATCTCTAAATGTAAACAAAGACGAAAAATATAAACGGACTCTAAATGTAAACAAAGTCTCTAAATTTAAACAAAGAATACAAATGTAAACAAAGACTATAAATGTTAAGAAAGTCTACAACTGTAAACAAAGACTACAAATTTAAACAAAGACACTAAACGTAAACAAAAACTACAAACGTAAACAGACTCTAAGTGTAAACAGACAACAAATGTAAACAAAGCCTCGTAATATAAACAAAGTATCTAAATGTAAGCAGAATACAAATGTAAACAAAGAATACAAATGTAAACAAAGAGCACAAATGTTAAGTGACTCAAACTGTAAACAAACTCTCTAAATGTAAACAAAGTCTACAAATGTAAACAGACTATAAATGAAAACAGACTCTAAATGCAAACAGACTAAAAATGTAAACAAAGACTACATATGTAAACAAAGACTGGAAACGTAAACAAAAACTCTAAATGGAAACAAATAATAAAAATGTAAAGAAAGACTCTAAATGTAATAAAAAACTCTGGGTATAAACAAGGACTACAAATGTAAACTGACTATAAATATAAACAAAGTCTAAAAATAAAAACAGACTCTAAATGTAAACAAAGGCTAAAAATGTAACCAAAGATTGCAAACGTAAACAAAGTCTCTAAATGTAAACAAAAAATAAAAATGTAAACAAAGACTCTAAATGTAAACAAAGTCTAAAAATAAAAACAAAGACTCTAAATGTAAACAAAGGCTAAAAATGTAAACAAAGACTACAAATGTAAACAAAGGCTCTAAATGTAAACAAACAAACTATATGTAAACAAAGACTACAAATGTAAACAAAGACACTAAATGGAACTCTAAATGTAAACAAAGAATAAAAATGTAAACAAAGACTACAAATGTAAACAAAGACCTTAAATGTAAACAGACTCTAAATGAAAACAAAGACTAAAAATGTAGAGAAGTTCTCTAAATGCAAACAAAGATTACAAATGTAAACAAAAACTACAAATGTAAACAAAGACTACAAATGTAAACAAAGACCTTAAATGTAAACAGACTCTAAATGAAAACAAAGACTCCAAATGTAAAGAAGATCTCTAAATGCAAACAAAGATTACAAATGTAAACAAAAACTACAAATGTAAACAAAGGCTACAAATATAAACAAAAACTCTAAATGGAAACAGACTACAAATGAAAACAAAAACTACAAACGTAAACTAACACTCTAAATGTAAACAAAGACTACAAATGTAAACAAAGAGTGCAAACGTAAACAAAGACTCTAAATGTAAACAAATAATAAAAATGTAAACAAAGACTCTAAATGTAATAAAAAAACTCTGGGTATAAACAAGGACTACAAATGTAAACAGACTCTAAATGTAAACAAAATCTAAAAATAAAAACAAAGACTCTAAATGTAAGCAAAGGATAAAAATGTAAACAAAGACTACAAATGTAAACAAAGGCTCTAAATGTAAACAAACACGCTATATGTAAACAAAGACTACAAATGTAAACAAAGACCCCAAATGGAACTCTAAATGTAAAAAACTCTTGGTGTAAACAAGGACTCTTGGTGTAAAAAAGGACTACAAATGTAAACAAAGTCTCTAAATATAAACAAAGTCTAAATGAAAACAAAGACTACAAGTGTAAACAAAGACTACAAATGTAAACAAAAACTCTACATGTAAACAATCTCTCTAAATGTAAACAAAGACTACAAATATAAACGGACACTAAATGTAAACAAAGTCACTAAATTTAAACAAAGAATACAAATGTAAACAAAGACTATAAATGTTAAGAAAGTTTACAACTGTAAACAAAGACTACAAATGTAAACAGACTCTAAGTGTAAACAGACAACAAATGTAAACAAAGCCTCTAAATATAAACAAAGTACCTAAAGGTAAGCAGACTACAAATGTAAACAAAGAATAAAAATGTAAACAAAAAATACAAATGTAAACAAAGACCTTAAATGTAAACAGACTCTAAATGAAAACAAAGACTAAAAATGTTAACAAAGACTACAAATGTAAACAAAGACTCTAAATGTAAAGAAGTTCTCTAAATGCAAAAAAAGATTACAAGTGTAAACAAAAACTACAAAAGTAAACAAAGACAACAAAAATAAACAAAAACTCTACATGGAAACAGACTACAAATATAAACAAAAACTACAAACGTAAACTAACACTCTAAATGTAAACTCAGACTACAAATGTAAACAATGACTGCAAACGTAAACAAAGACTCTAAATGTAAACAAATAATAAACATGTAAACAAAGTCTCTAAATGTAATAAAAAACTCTGGGTATAAACAAGGACTCTAGGTGTAAACAAGACTAAACAGACTCTAAACGTAAACAAAGTCTAAAAATAAAAACAAAGACTCTAAATGTAAACAAAGGCTAAAAATGTAAACAAAGACTACAAACGTAAACAAAAACTCTAAATGTAAACAAATAATAAAAATGTAAACAAAGACTGTAAATGTAATAAAAAACTCTTTGTATAAACAATGACTCTAGGTGTAAACAAGGACTACAAATGTAAACAGACTCTAAACAAAGTCTAAAAATAAAAACAAAGACTCTATATGTAATCAAAGTCTAAAAATGTAAACAGACTACAAATGTAAACAAAGGCTCTAAATGGAAACAAACACGCTATATGTAAACAAAGACTACAAATGTAAACAAAGACCCCAAATCTAACTCTAAATGTAAACAAAAAAAAAATTTAAACAAAGACTACGAATGTAAACAAAACTAAAAGTAAACAAATACTACAAATATAAAAAACGACTACATATGTAAACAAAACTAAATGTAAACAAATACTAGAAAAGTAAACAAAGACTCTAAATGTAACCAAAAACTCTTGTTGTAAACAAGGACTCTAGGTGTAAAAAAGGACTACAAATGTAAACAAAGTCTCTAAATATAAACAATGTCTAAATGTAAACAAAGACTACAAGTGTAAACAAAGTCTACAAATGTAAACAAAAAATCTACATGTAAACAATCTCTCTATAAGTAAACAAAGACTACAAATATAAACGGACTCTAAATGTGAACAAAGTCTCCAAATTTAAACAAAGAATACAAATGTAAACAAAGACTATAAATGTTAAGAAAGTCTACGACTGTAAACAAAGACTACAAATGTAAACAAGGACACTAAACGTAAACAAAATCTACAAACGTAAACAGACTCTAAGTGTAAACAGACAACAAATGTAAACAAAGCCTTTGAACATAAACAAAGTATCTAAATGTAAGCAGACTACAAATGTAAACAAAGAATACAAATGTAAACAAAGAGCACAAATGTTAAGTGACTCAAACTGTAAACAAACTATGTAAGTGTAAACAAAATCTACAAATGTAAACAGACTATAAATGAAAACAAAGACTCTAAATGCAAACGGACTAAAAATGTAGACAAAGACTACATATGTAAACAGACTCTAAATGTAAACAAAGACTGCAAATGTAAACATAGACCTAAATGTAAACAAAGACTACAAATGTAAACAAAGACTCTAAATGTAAAGAAAAACTACAAACATAAACAGACTCTAAATGTAAGTAGACTACAAATGTAAACAGAGATTACAAATGTTAATAAAGAGCACAAATGTTGAGACTCAAAATGTAAACAAAAAGTCTAAATGTAAACAAAGACTACAAATGAAAACAAAGACTCTGTAAGAAAATTAAGGGCTCTAAATATAAACAAAGACATGTAAACAAAGAGTACAAACTGAAACAGACTCGGTATGTAAGCAAAGACTTTTAAAGTAAACAAAGACTACAAATGTATACAAAGATAATAAATGAAAAAAGCTCTAAATATATACACGACTACAAATGTAAACAAAGTCTACAAATATAAAAAAAGACTCTAAATGGAATTAAAGATTGCACATGTAAACAAAGATTCTAAATTTAAACAAACACTACAAATGTATACAAAGTCTCTAAATGTAAACAAAGACGCTAAATGGAAACAGACTCTAAATGTTAACGAAGATTACAAATGTAAACAAAGACTCAATATGTAAACAAAGTTTAAAAATGTAAACAAAGACTCTATATGTAAACAAAGTTAAAAAATGTAAACAAAGTCTTAAAATGTAAACAAAGACTACAAATGTAAACAAAGGCTCTAAATGTAAACAAAGACTACAAATATAAACAAAGACTCTAAATAAAAACAGACTAAAAATGTAAACAAAAACTACAAACGTAAACTACCACTCTAAATGTAGACATAGACTACAAATGTAAACAAAGACTGCAATCGTAAACAAAGACTCTAAATGTAAACACTCTAAATGTAAACAAAGACTACATATGTAAACAAAGAATTTAAATGTAAATAAAGACTACAAATTTAAACAGACCTTAAATGTAAACAGACTCTAAATGAAAACAAAGACTAAAAATGTAAACAGACTACAGACGTAAACAAAGACTCTAAATATAAAGAAGGTCTCTAAATGCAAACAAAGATTACAAATGTAAACAAAGACTACAAATGTAAACAAAGACTACAAATATAAACAAAGTCTCTAAATGGAAACAGACTACAAATGTAAACAAAAACTACAAACGTAAACTAACACTCTAAATGTAAACAAAGACTACAAATGTAAACAAAGACTGCAAAAGTAAACAAAAACTCTAAATGTAAACAAAAAATAAAAATATAAACAAAGACTCTAAATGTAATAAAAAACTCTGGGTATAAACATGGACTACAAATGTAAACAGACTCTAAATATAAACAAAGTCTAAAAATAAAAACAAACACTCTAAATGTAAACAAAGGCTAAAAATGTAAGCAAAGACTACAAATGTAAACAAAGGGACTAAATGTAAACACTCTAAATGTAAACAAAGACTACATATGTAAACAAAGAATTTAAATGTAAATAAAGACTACAAATGTAAACAAAGACCTTAAATGTAAACAGAATCTAATGGAAAACAGACTAAAAATGTAAACAAAGACTACAAACGTAAACAAAGACTACAAATATAAACAGATTCTAAATGGAAACAGACTACAAATGTAAACAAAAATTCCAAACGTAAACTAACACTCTAAATTTTTACGAAGAATACAAATGTAAACAAAACTAAATGTAAACAAATAATAGAAATATAAACAAAGGCTCTAAATGAAACCAAAGATTGCAAACGTAAACAAAGTCTCTAAATGTAAACAAATAATAAAAATGTAAACAAAGACTCTAAATGTAATAAAAAACTCTGGGTATAAACAAGGACTCTAAGTGTAAACAAGGACTACAAATGTGAACAGACTAAATGTAAACAAAGGCTAAAAATGTAAACAAAGACTACAAATGTAAACAAAGGCTCTATATGTAAACAAACACGCTATATGTAAACAAAGACTACAAATGTAAACAAAGACACTAAATGGAACTCTAAATGTAAACAAAGAATAAAAATGTAAACAAAGACTACAAATGTAAACAAAGACATTAAATGTAAACAGACTCTAAATGAAAACAAAGACTAAAAATGTTAACAAAGACTACAAATGTAAACAAAGACTCTAAATGTAAAGAAGTTCTCTAAATGCAAAAAAAGATTACAAGTGTAAACAAAAACTACAAAAGTAAACAAAGACTACAAAAATAAACAAAAACTCTAAATGGAAACAGACTACAAATATAAACAAAAACTACAAACGTAAACTAACACTCTAAATGTAAACTCAGACTACAAATGTAAACAAAGACTGTAAACGTAAACAAAGACTCTAAATGTAAACAAATAATAAAAATGTAAACAAAGTCTCTAAATGTAATAAAAAACTCTGGGTATAAACAAGGACTCTAGGTGTAAACAAGGACTACAAATGTAAACAGACTCTAAATGTAAACAAAGACTACAAATGCAAACAAAGACTGCAAACGTAAACAAAAACTCAAAATGGAAACAAATAATAAAAATGTAAACAAAGACTCTAAATGTAATAAAAAACTCTGGGTATAAACAAAGACTACAAATGTAAACAAAGGGACTAAATGTAAACACTCTAAATGTAAACAAAGAATTTAAATGTAAATAAAGACTACAAATGTAAACAAAGACCTTAAATGTAAACAGACTCTAAATGAAAACAAAGACTAAAAATTTAAACAAAGACTACAGACGTAAACAAAGACTCTAAATGTAAAGAAGTTCTCTAAATGCAAACAAAGATTACAAATGTAAACAAAGACTACAAATGTAAACAAAGACTACAAATATAAACAGACTCTAAATGGAAACAGACTACAAATGTAAACAAAAACTACATACGTAAACTAACGTTCTAAATGTAAACAAAGACTACAAATGTTAACAAAACTAAAAGTAAACAAATACTACAAATATAAAGAACGACTACAAATGTAAACAAAACTAAATGTAAACAAATACTAGAAATATAAACAAAGACTCTAAATGTAACTAAAAACTCTTGGTGTAAACAAGGGCTCTAGGTGTAAGAAAGGACTACAAATGTAAACAAAGTCTCTAAATATAAACAAAGTCTAAATGTAAACAAAGACTACAAGTGTCAACAATGACTACAAATGTAAACAAAGACTCTAAATGTAAACAAATAATAAAAATGTAAACAATAACTCTAAATGTAATAAAAAGCTCTGGGTATAAACAAGGACTCTAGGTGTAAACAAGGACTACAAATGTAAACAGACTCTAAATGTAAACAAAGTCTAAAAATGAAAACAAAGACTCTAAATGTAAACAAAGGATAAAAATGTAAACAAAGACTACAAATGTAAACAAATGCTCTAAATGTAAACAAACACGCTATATGTAAACAAAGTCCCCAAATGGAACTCTAAATGTAAACAAAAAATGAAAATGTAAGCAGACTATAAATGTAAACAAAACTAAAAGTAAACAAATACTACAAATATAAACAACGACTACAAAAGTAAACAAAACTAAATGTAAACGAATACTAGAAATATAAACAGACTCTAAATGTAACCAAAAACTCTTGGTGTAAACAAGGACTCTTGGTGTAAAAAAGGACTACAAATGTAAACAAAGTCTTTAAATATGAACAAAGTCTAAATGTAAACAAAGACTACAAGTGTAAACAAAAACTCTACCTGTAAACAATATCTCTAAATGTAAACAAAGACTAAAAATATAAACGGACTCTAAATGTAAACAAAGTCTCTAAATTTAAACAAAGAATGCAAATGTAAACAAAGACTATAAATGTTAAGAAAGTCTACAACTGTAAACAAAGACTACAAATGTAATTAAAGACACTAAACGTAAACAAAAACTACAAACGTAAACAGACTCTAAATTCAAACAGACTAAAAATGTAAACAAAGACTACATATGTAAACAAAGACTGCAAACGTAAACAAACACTCTAAATGGAAAAAAATAATAAAAATGTAAACAAAACTAAAGGTAAACAAATACTACAAATAAAAAGAACGACTACAAATGTAAACAAAACTAAATGTAAACAAATACTAGAAATATAAACAAAGACTCTAAATGTAACCAAAAACTCTTGGTGTAAACAAGGACTCTAGGTGTAAAAAAGGACTACAAATGTAAACAAAGTCTCTAAATATAAACAAAGTCTAAATGTAAACAAAGACTACAAGTGTCAACAAAGACTACAAATGTAAACAAAAACTCTACATTTAAACAGTCTCTCTAAATGTAAACAAAGACTACAAATATAAACGGACTCTAAATGTAAACAAAGTCTCTGAATTTATACAAAAAATACAAGTGTAAACAAAGACTATAAATGTTAAGAAAGTTTACAACTGTAAACAAAGACTACAAATGTAAACAAAGACACTAAACGTAAACAAAAACTACAAACGTAAACAGACTCTAAGTGTAAACAGACAACAAATGTAAACAAAGCCTCTAAATATAAACAAAGTATCTAAACGTAAGCAGACTACAAATGTAAACAAAGAATACAAATGTAAACAAAGACACTAAACTTAAACAAAAACTACAAACGTAAACAGACTCTAAGTGTAAACAGACAACAAATGTAAACAAAGCCTTTAAATATAAACAAAGTATCTAAATGTAAGCAGTCTACAAATGTAAACAAAGACACTAAATGTAACTCTAAATGTAAACAAAGTCACTAAATTTAAACAAAGAATACAAATGTAAACAAAAACTATAAATGTTACGAAAGTTTACAACTGTAAACAAAGACTACAAATGTAAACAAAGACACTAAACGTAAACAAAAACTACAAATGTAAACAGACTCTAAGTGTAAACTGACAACAAATGTAAACAAAGCCTCTAAATATAAACAAAGTACCTAAATGTAAGCAGACTACAAATGTAAACAAAGAATACAAATGTAAACAAAGAGCACAAATGTTAAGTGACTCAAACTGTAAACAAACTCTCTAAATGTAAACAAAGTCTACAAATGTAAACAGACTATAAATGAAAACAGACTCTAAATGCAAACAGACTAAAAGTGTAAACAAAGACTACAAATATAAACAGACTCTAAATGGAAACAGACTACAAATGTAAACAAAAACTGCAAACGTAAACCAACACTCTAAATGTAAACAAAGACTACCAATGTAAACAAAACTAAAAGTAAACAAATACTACAATTATAAACAACGACTACAAATGTAAACAAAACTAAATGTAAACAAATACTAGAAATATAAACAAAGACTCTAAATGTAACCAAAGACTGCAAACGTAAACAAAAACTCTAAATGGAAAAAAATAATAAAAATGTAAACAAAGACTCTAAATGTAATAAAAAACTCTGGGTATAAACAAGGACTCTAGGTGTAAACAAGGACTACAAATGTAAACAGACTCTAAATGTAAACAAAGTCTAAAAATAAAAACAAAGACTCTAAATGTAAACAAAGGCTAAAAATGTAAACAAAGACTACAAATGTAAACAAAGCTCTAAATGTAAACAAACAAGCTATATGTAAACAAAGACTACAAATGTAAACAAAGACACTAAATGGAACTCTAAATGTAAACAAAGAATAAAAATGTAAACAAAGACTACTAATGTAAACAAAGGCTCTAAATGTAAACAAACAAGCTATATGTAAACAAAGACTACAAATGTAAACAAAGATTTTAAATGTAAACAGACTCTAAATGAAAACAAAGACTAAAAATGTAAACAAAGACTACAAACGTAAACAAAGACTCCAAATCTAAAGAATTTCTCTAAATGCAAACAAAGATTACAAATGTAAACAAAAACTACAAATGTAAACAAAGGCTACAAATATAAACAAAAACTCTAAATGGAAACAGACTACATTGTAAACAAAAACTACAAACGTAAACTAACACTCTAAATGTAAACAAGGACTACAAATGTAAACAGACTCTAAATGTAAACAAAGTCTAAAAATAAAAACAAAGACTCTAAATGTAAACAAAGGATAAAAATGTAAACAAAGACTACAAATGTAAACAAAGGCTCTAAATGTAAACAAACACGCTATATGTAAACAGAGACTACAAATGTAAACAAAGACCCCAAATGGAACTCTAAATCTAAACAAAAAATAAAAATGTAAACAGACTACAAATGTAAACAAAACTAAAAGTAAACAAATAGTACAAATATAAACAACGACTACAAATGTAAACAAAACTAAATGTAAACAAATACTAGAAATATAAACAAAGACTCTAAATGTAACCAAAAATTCTTGGTGTAAACAAGGACTCTAGGTGTAAAAAAGGACTACAAACGTAAACAAAGTCTCTAAATATAAACAAAGTCTAAATGTAAACAAAGACTACAAGTGTAAACAAAGACTGCAAATGTAAACAAAAACTCTACATGTAAACAATCTCTCTAAATGTAAACAAAGACTACAAATATAAACGGACTCTAAATGTAAACAAAGTCACTAAATTTAAACAAAGAATACAAATGTAAAGAAAGACTATAAATGTTAAGAAATTTTACAACTGTAAACAAAGACTACAAATGTAAACAAAGACACTAAACGTAAACAAAAACTACAAATGTAAACAGACTCTAAGTGTAAACAGACAACAAATGTAAACAAAGCCTCTACATATAAACAAAGTACCTAAATGTAAGCAGACTACAAATGTAAACAAAGAATACAAATGTAAACAAAGAGCACAAATGTTAAGTGACTCAAACTGTAAACAAACTCTCTAAATGTAAACAAAGTCTACAAATGTAAACAGACTATAAATGAAAACAGACTCTTAATGCAAACAGACTAAAAGTGTAAACAAAGACTTCAAATATAAACAGACTCTAAATGGAAACAGACTACAAATGTAAACAAAAACTACAAACGTAAACCAACACTCTAAATGTAAACAAAGACTACAAATGTAAACAAAACTAAAAGTAAACAAATACTACAAATATAAACAACGACTACAAATGTAAACAAAACTAAATGTAAACAAATACTAGAAATATAAACAAAGACTCTAAATGTAACCAAAGACTGCAAACGTAAACAAAAACTCTAAATGGAAAAAAATAATAAAAATGTAAACAAAGACTCTAAATATAATAAAAAACTCTGGGTATAAACAAGGACTCTAGGTGTAAACAAGGACTACAAATGTAAACAGACTCTAAATGTAAACAAAGTCTAAAAATAAAAACAAAGACTCTAAATGTAAACAAAGGCTAAAAATGTAAACAAAGACTACAAATGTAAACAAAGCTCTAAATGTAAACAAACAAGCTATATGTAAACAAAGACTACAAATGTAAACAAAGACACTAAATGGAACTCTAAATGTAAACAAAGAATAAAAATGTAAACAAAGACTACTAATGTAAACAAAGGCTCTAAATGTAAACAAACAAGCTATATGTAAACAAAGACTACAAATGTAAACAAAGATTTTAAATGTAAACAGACTCTAAATGAAAACAAAGACAAAAAATGTAAACAAAGACTACAAACGTAAACAAAGACTCCAAATCTAAAGAAGTTCTCTAAATGCAAACAAAGATTACAAATGTAAACAAAAACTACAAATGTAAACAAAGGCTACAAATATAAACAAAAACTCTAAATGGAAACAGACTACATTGTAAACAAAAACTACAAACGTAAACTAACACTCTAAATGTAAACAAGGACTACAAATGTAAACAGACTCTAAATGTAAACAAAGTCTAAAAATAATAACAGACTCTAAATGTAAACAAAGGATAAAAATGTAAACAAAGACTACAAATGTAAACAAAGGCTCTAAATGTAAACAAACACGCTATATGTAAACAGAGACTAGAAATGTAAACAAAGACCCCAAATGGAACTCTAAATCTAAACAAAAAATAAAAATGTAAACAGACTACAAATGTAAACAAAACTAAAAGTAAACAAATACTACAAATATAAACAACGACTACAAATGTAAACAAAACTAAATGTAAACAAATACTAGAAATATAAACAAAGACTCTAAATGTAACCAAAAATTCTTGGTGTAAACAAGGACTCTAGGTGTAAAAAAGGACTACAAACGTAAACAAAGTCTCTAAATATAAACAAAGTCTAAATGTAAACAAAGACTACAAGTGTAAACAAAGACTGCAAATGTAAACAAAAACTCTACATGTAAACAATCTCTCTAAATGTAAACAAAGACTACAAATATAAACGGACTCTAAATGTAAAAAAAGTCACTAAATTTAAACAAAGAATACAAATGTAAACAAAGACTATAAATGTTAAGAAATTTTACAACTGTAAACAAAGACTACAAATGTAAACAAAGACACTAAACGTAAACAAAAACTACAAATGTATACAGACTCTAAGTGTAAACAGACAACAAATGTAAACAAAGCCTCTACATATAAACAAAGTACCTAAATGTAAGCAGACTACAAATGTAAACAAAGAATACAAATGTAAACAAAGAGCACAAATGTTAAGTGACTCAAACTGTAAACAAACTCTCTAAATGTAAACAAAGTCTACTAATGTAAACAGACTATAAATGAAAACAGACTCTAAATGCAAACAGACTAAAAGTGTAAACAAAGACTTCAAATATAAACAGACTCTAAATGGAAACAGACTACAAATGGAAACAAAAACAACAAACGTAAACTAACACTCTAAATGTAAACAAAGACTACAAATGTTAACAAAACTAAAAGTAAACAAATACTACAAATATAAAGAACGACTACAAATGTAAACAAAACTAAATGTAAACAAATACTACAAATATAAACAAAGACTCTAAATGTAACCAAAAACTCTTGGTGTAAACAAGGAATCCTGGTGTAAAAAAGGACTACAAATGTAAACAAAGTCTCTAAATATAAACAAAGTCCAAATGTAAACAAAGACTACAAGTGTCAACAAAGACTACAAATGTAAACAAAAACTCTACATGTAAAGAGTCTCTCTAAATGTAAACAAAGTCTCTAAATTTAAACAAAGAATACAAATGTAGATAAAGACTATAAATGTTAAGAAAGTTTACAACTGTAAACAAAGACTACAAATGTAAACAAAGACACTAAAAGTAAACAAAAACTACAAACGTAAACAGACTCTAAGTGTAAACAGACAACAAATGTAAACAAAGCCTTTAAATATAAACAATGTATCTAAATGTAAGCAGACTACAAATGTAAACAAAGAATACAAATGTAAACAAAAAGCACAAATGTTAAGTGACTCAAACTGTAAACAAACTCTCGAAATGTAAACAAAGTCTACAAATGTAAACATTCTATAAATGAAAATAGACTCTATATGCAAACAGACTAAAAATGTAAACAAAGACTACAAATATAAAGAATCTAAATGGAAACAGACTACAAATGTAAACAAAAACTACAAACGTAAACTAACATTCTAAATGTAAACAAAGACTACAAATGTAAACAAAACTAAAAGTAAACAAATACTACAAATATAAACAATGACTACAAATGTAAACAAAACTAAATGTAAACAAATACTAGAAATATAAACAAACACTCTAAATGTAACCAAAGACTGCAAACGTAAACAGTCTCTAAATGGAAACAAATAATAAAAATGTAAACAAAGACTCTAATGTAATAAAAAACTCTGGGTATAAACATGGACTCTAGGTGTAAACAAGGACTACAAACGTAAACAGACTCTAAATGTAAACAAAGGCTAAAAATGTAAACAAAGACTACAAATGTAAACAAAGGCTATAAATGTAAACAAACACGCTATATGTAAACAAAGACTACAAATGTAAACAAAGACACTAAATGTAAACAGAATCTTAATGAAAACAAAGACTAAAAATTTAAACAAAGACTCTAAATGTAAAGATGGTCTCTAAATGCAAACAAAGATTACAAATGTAAACAAAACTACAAATGTAAACAAAGACTACAAATATAAACAAAAACTCTAAATGTAAACAGACTACAAATGTAAACAAAGACTACATATGTAAACAAAGACTGCAAACGTAAAAAAAACTCTAAATGGAAACAAATAATAAAAATGTAAACAAAGACTCTAAATGTAATAAAAAACTCTGGGTATAAACAAGGACTACAAATGTAAACTGACTCTAAATATAAACAAAGTCTAAAAATAAAAACAGACTCTAAATGTAAACAAAGGCTAAAAATGTAAACAAAGACTACAAATGTAAACAAAGGGACTAAATGTAAACACTCTAAATGTAAACAAAGACTACATATGTAAACAAAGAATTTAAATGTAAATAAAGACTACAAATGTAAACAGACTCTAAATGAAAACAAAGACTAAAAATGTAATCAACGACTACAAACGTAAACAAAGACTCTAAATGTAAAGAAGGTCTCTAAATGCAAACAAAGATTAAAAATGTAAACAAAGACTACAAATGTAAACAAAACTAAAAGTAAACAAATACTACAAATATAAAGAACGACTACAAATGTAAACAAAACTAAATGTAAACAAATACTAGAAATATAAACAAAGACTCTAAATGTTACCAAAAACTCTTGGTGTAGACAAGGACTCTAGGTGTAAAAAAGGACTACAAATGTAAATAAAGTCTCTAAATATAAACAAAGTCTAAATGTAAACAAAGACTACAAATGTAAACAAAAACTCTACATGTAAACAGTCTCTCTAAATGTAAACAAAGACTACAAATATAAACGGACTCTAAATGTAAACAAAGTCTCTAAATTTAAACAAAGAATACAAATGTAAACAAAGACTATAAATGTTAAGAAAGTTTACAACTGTAAACAAAGACTACAAATGTAAGCAAAGACACTAAACGTAAACAAAAACTACAAACGTAAACAGATTCTAAGTGTAAACAGACAACAAATGTAAACAAAGCCTCTAAATATAAACAAAGTATCTAAATGTAAGCAGACTACAAATGTAAACAAAGAATACAAATGTAAACAAAGACACTAAACGTAAACAAAAACTACAAACGTAAACAGACTCTAAGTGTAAACAGACAACAAATTTAAACAAAGCCTTTAAATATAAACAATGTATCTAAATGTAAGGAGACTACAAATGTAAACAAAGAATACAAATGTAAACAAAAAGCACAAATGTTAAGTGACTCAAACTGTAAACAAACTCTCGAAATGTAAACAAAGACTACAAATGTAAATATTCTATAAATGAAAATAGACTCTAAATGCAAACAGGCTAAAAATGTAAACAAAGAATACAAATATAAAGAATCTAAATGGAAACAGACTACAAATATAAACAAAAACTACAAACGTAAACTAACACTCTAAATGTAAACAAAGACTACAAATGTAAACAAAACTAAAAGTAAAGAAATACTAGAAATATAAACAAAGACTAAATGTAACCAGACTGCAAACGTAAAGTAAGTCTCTAAATGGAAACAAATAATAAAAATGTAAACAAAGACTCTAAATGTAATAAAAAACTCTGGGTATAAACAAGGACTCTAGCTGTAAACAAGGACTACAAACGTAAACAGACTCTAAATGTAAACAAAGGCTAAAATTGTAAACAAAGACTACAAATGTAAACAAAGGCTCTAAATGTAAACAAACACGCTATATGTAAACAAAGACTACAAATGTAAACAAAGACACTAAATGGAACTCTAAATGTAAACAAAGAATAAAAATGTAAACAAAGACTACAAATGTAAACAAAGACCTTAAATGTAAACAGAATCTTAATGAAAACAAAGACTAAAAATGTAAACAAAGACTCTAAATGTAAAGATGGTCTCTAAATGCAAACAAAGATTACAAATGTAAACAAAAACTACAAATGTAAACAAAGACTACAAATATAAACAAAAACTCTAAATGGAAATAGACTACAAATGTAAACAAAGACTACATATGTAAACAAAGACTGCAAACGTAAACAAAAACTCTGAATGGAAACAAATAATAAAAATGTAAACAAAGACTCTAAATGTAATAAAAAACTCTGGGTATAAACAAGGACTACAAATGTAAACTGACTCTAAATATAAACAAAGTCTAAAAATAAAAACAGACTCTAAATGTAAAAAAGGCTAAAAATGTAAACAAAGACTACAAATGTAAACAAAGGGACTAAATGTAAACACTCTAAATGTAAACAAAGACTACATATGTAAACAAAGAATTTAAATGTAAATAAAGACTACAAATGTAAACAAAGACCTTAAATGTAAACAGACTCTAAGTGAAAACAAAGACTAAAAATGTAAACAAAGACTACAGACGTAAACAAAGACTCTAAATGTAAAGAAGGTCTCTAAATGCAAACAAAGATTACAAATGTAAACAAAGACTACAAATGTAAACAAAGACTACAAATATAAACAGACTCTAAATGGAAACAGACTACAAATGTAAACAAAAACTATAAACGTAAACTAACACTCTATATGTAAACAGACTACAAATGTAAACAAAACTAAATGTAAACAAATACTAGAAATATAAACAAAGGCTCTAAATGTAACCAAAGACTGCAAACGTAAACAAAGTCTCTAAATGTAAACAAAAAATAAAAATGTAAACAAAGACTCTAAATGTAATAAAAAACTCTGGGTATAAACAAGGACTCTAGGTGTAAACAAGGACTACAAATGTAAACAGACTCTAAATGTAAACAAAGTCTAAAAATAAAAACAAAGACTCTAAATGTAAACAAAGGCTAAAAATGTAAACAAAGACTACAAATGTAAACAAAAGCTCTAAATGTAAACAAACAAGCTATATGTAAACAAAGACTACAAATGTAAACAAAGACACTAAATGGAACTCTAAATGTAAACAAAGAATAAAAATGTAAACAAAGACTACTAATGTAAACAAAGGCTCTAAATGTAAACAAACAAGCTATATGTAAACAAAGACACTAAATGGAACTCTAAATGTAAACAAAGAATAAAAATGTAAACAAAGACTACAAATGTAAACAAAGACCTTAAATGTAAACAGACTCTAAATGAAAACAAAGACTAAAAATGTAAACAAAGACTACAAACGTAAACAAAGACTCCAAATGTAAAGAAGTTCTCTAAATGCAAACAAAGATTACAAATGTAAACAAAAACTACAAATGTAAACAAAGGCTACAAATATAAACAAAGTATCTAAATGGAAACAGACTACAAATGTAAACAAAAACTACAAGCGTAAACTAACACTCTAAATGTAAACAAGGTCTACAAATGTAAACAGATTCTAAATGTAAACAAAGTCTAAAAATAAAAACAAAGATTCTAAATGTAAACAAAGGATAAAAATGTAAACAAAGACTACAAATGTAAACAAAGGCTCTAAATGGAAACAAACACGCTATATGTAAACAAAGACTACAAATGTAAACAAAGACCCCAAATGGAACTCTAAATCTAAACAAAAAATAAAAATGTAAACAGACTACAAATGTAAACAAAACTAAAAGTAAACAAATACTACAAATATAAACAACGACTACAAATGTAAACAAAACTAAATGTAAACAAATACTAGAAATATAAACAAAGACTCTAAATGTAACCAAAAATTCTTGGTGTAAACAAGGACTCTAGGTGTAAAAAAGGACTACAAACGTAAACAAAGTCTCTAAATATAAACAAAGTCTAAATGTAAACAAAGACTACAAGTGTAAACAAAGACTGCAAATGTAAACAAAAACTCTACATGTAAACAATCTCTCTAAATGTAAACAAAGACTACAAATATAAACGGACTCTAAATGTAAACAAAGTCACTAAATTTAAACAAAGAATACAAATGTAAACAAAGACTATAAATGTTAAGAAAGTTTACAACTGTAAACAAAGACTACAAATGTAAACAAAGACACTAAACGTAAATAAAAACTACAAATGTAAACAGACTCTAAGTGTAAACAGACAACAAATGTAAACAAAGCCTCTACATATAAACAAAGTACCTAAATGTAAGCTGACTACAAATGTAAACAAAGAACACAAATGTAAACAAAGAGCACAAATGTTAAGTGACTCAAACTGTAAACAAACTCTCTAAATGTAAACAAAGTCTACAAATGTAAACAGACTATAAATGAAAACACTCTAAATGCAAACAGACTAAAAGTGTAAACAAAGTCTACAAATATAAACAGACTCTAAATGGAAACAGACTACAAATTTAAACAAAAACTACAAACGTAAACCAACACTCTAAATGTAAACAAAGACTACAAATGTAAACAAAACTAAAAGTAAACAAATACTACAAATATAAACAACGACTACAAATGTAAACAAAACTAAATGTAAACAAATACTACAAATATAAACAAAGACTCTAAATGTAACCAAAGACTGCAAACGTAAACAAAAACTCTAAATGGAAAAAAATAATAAAAATGTAACCAAAGACTCTAAATGTAATAAAAAACTCTGGGTATAAACAAGGACTCTAGGTGTAAACAAGGACTACAAATGTAAACAGACTCTAAATGTAAACATAGTCTAAAAATAAAAACAAAGACTCTAAATGTAAACAAAGGCTAAAAATGTAAACAAAGACTACAAATGTAAACAAAGGCTCTAAATGTAAACAAACAAGCTATATGTAAACAAAGACTACAAATGTAAACAAAGATACTAAATGGAACTCTAAATGTAAACAAAGAATAAAAATGTAAACAAAGACTACTAATGTAAACAAAGGCTCTAAATGTAAACAAACAAGCTATATGTAAACAAAGACTACAAATGTAAACAAAGACCTTAAATGTAAACAGACTCTAAATGAAAACAAAGACTAAAAATGTAAACAAAGACTACAAACGTAAACAAAGACTCCAAATGTAAAGAAGTTCTCTAAATGCAAACAAAGATTACAAATTTAAACAAAAAGTACAAATGTAAACAAAGGCTACAAATATAAACAAAAACTCTAAATGGAAACAGACTACAAATGTAAACAAAAACTACAAACGTAAACTAACACTCTAAATGTAAACAAGGACTACAAATGTTAACAGACTCTAAATGTAAACAAAGTCAAAAAATAAAAACAAAGACTCTAAACGTAAACAAAGGATAAAAATGTAAACAAAGACTACAAATGTAAACAAAGGCTCTAAATGTAAACAAACACGCTATATGTCAACAAAGACTACAAATGTAAACAAAGACCCCAAATGGAACTCTAAATCTAAACAAAAAATAAAAATGTAAACAGACTACAAATGTAAACAAAACTAAAAGTAAACAAATACTACAAATATAAACAACGACTACAAATGTAAACAAAACTAAATGTAAACAAATACTAGAAATATAAACAAAGACTCTAAATGTAACCAAAAATTCTTGGTGTAAACAAGGACTCTAGGTGTAAAAAAGGACTACAAACGTAAACAAAGTCTCTAAATATAAACAAAGTCTAAATGTAAACAAAGACTACAAGTGTAAACAAAGACTGCAAATGTAAACAAAAACTCTACATGTAAACAATCTCTCTAAATGTAAACAAAGACTACAAATATAAACGGACTCTAAATGTAAAAAAAGTCACTAAATTTAAACAAAGAATACAAATGTAAACAAAGACTATAAATGTTAAGAAATTTTACAACTGTAAACAAAGACTACAAATGTAAACAAAGACACTAAACGTAAACAAAAACTACAAATGTATACAGACTCTAAGTGTAAACAGACAACAAATGTAAACAAAGCCTCTACATATAAACAAAGTACCTAAATGTAAGCAGACTACAAATGTAAACAAAGAATACAAATGTAAACAAAGAGCACAAATGTTAAGTGACTCAAACTGTAAACAAACTCTCTAAATGTAAACAAAGTCTACTAATGTAAACAGACTATAAATGAAAACAGACTCTAAATGCAAACAGACTAAAAGTGTAAACAAAGACTTCAAATATAAACAGACTCTAAATGGAAACAGACTACAAATGGAAACAAAAACAACAAACGTAAACTAACACTCTAAATGTAAACAAAGACTACAAATGTTAACAAAACTAAAAGTAAACAAATACTACAAATATAAAGAACGACTACAAATGTAAACAAAACTAAATGTAAACAAATACTACAAATATAAACAAAGACTCTAAATGTAACCAAAAACTCTTGGTGTAAACAAGGAATCCTGGTGTAAAAAAGGACTACAAATGTAAACAAAGTCTCTAAATATAAACAAAGTCCAAATGTAAACAAAGACTACAAGTGTCAACAAAGACTACAAATGTAAACAAAAACTCTACATGTAAAGAGTCTCTCTAAATGTAAACAAAGTCTCTAAATTTAAACAAAGAATACAAATGTAGATAAAGACTATAAATGTTAAGAAAGTTTACAACTGTAAACAAAGACTACAAATGTAAACAAAGACACTAAAAGTAAACAAAAACTACAAACGTAAACAGACTCTAAGTGTAAACAGACAACAAATGTAAACAAAGCCTTTAAATATAAACAATGTATCTAAATGTAAGCAGACTACAAATGTAAACAAAGAATACAAATGTAAACAAAAAGCACAAATGTTAAGTGACTCAAACTGTAAACAAACTCTCGAAATGTAAACAAAGTCTACAAATGTAAACATTCTATAAATGAAAATAGACTCTATATGCAAACAGACTAAAAATGTAAACAAAGACTACAAATATAAAGAATCTAAATGGAAACAGACTACAAATGTAAACAAAAACTACAAACGTAAACTAACATTCTAAATGTAAACAAAGACTACAAATGTAAACAAAACTAAAAGTAAACAAATACTACAAATATAAACAATGACTACAAATGTAAACAAAACTAAATGTAAACAAATACTAGAAATATAAACAAACACTCTAAATGTAACCAAAGACTGCAAACGTAAACAGTCTCTAAATGGAAACAAATAATAAAAATGTAAACAAAGACTCTAATGTAATAAAAAACTCTGGGTATAAACATGGACTCTAGGTGTAAACAAGGACTACAAACGTAAACAGACTCTAAATGTAAACAAAGGCTAAAAATGTAAACAAAGACTACAAATGTAAACAAAGGCTATAAATGTAAACAAACACGCTATATGTAAACAAAGACTACAAATGTAAACAAAGACACTAAATATAAACAGAATCTTAATGAAAACAAAGACTAAAAATTTAAACAAAGACTCTAAATGTAAAGATGGTCTCTAAATGCAAACAAAGATTACAAATGTAAACAAAACTACAAATGTAAACAAAGACTACAAATATAAACAAAAATCTAAATGTAAACAGACTACAAATGTAAACAAAGACTACATATGTAAACAAAGACTGCAAACGTAAAAAAAACTCTAAATGGAAACAAATAATAAAAATGTAAACAAAGACTCTAAATGTAATAAAAAACTCTGGGTATAAACAAGGACTACAAATGTAAACTGACTCTAAATATAAACAAAGTCTAAAAATAAAAACAGACTCTAAATGTAAACAAAGGCTAAAAATGTAAACAAAGACTACAAATGTAAACAAAGGGACTAAATGTAAACACTCTAAATGTAAACAAAGACTACATATGTAAACAAAGAATTTAAATGTAAATAAAGACTACAAATGTAAACAGACTCTAAATGAAAACAAAGACTAAAAATGTAATCAACGACTACAAACGTAAACAAAGACTCTAAATGTAAAGAAGGTCTCTAAATGCAAACAAAGATTAAAAATGTAAACAAAGACTACAAATGTAAACAAAACTAAAAGTAAACAAATACTACAAATATAAAGAACGACTACAAATGTAAACAAAACTAAATGTAAACAAATACTAGAAATATAAACAAAGACTCTAAATGTTACCAAAAATTCTTGGTGTAGACAAGGACTCTAGGTGTAAAAAAGGACTACAAATGTAAATAAAGTCTCTAAATATAAACAAAGTCTAAATGTAAACAAAGACTACAAATGTAAACAAAAACTCTACATGTAAACAGTCTCTCTAAATGTAAACAAAGACTACAAATATAAACGGACTCTAAATGTAAACAAAGTCTCTAAATTTAAACAAAGAATACAAATGTAAACAAAGACTATAAATGTTAAGAAAGTTTACAACTGTAAACAAAGACTACAAATGTAAGCAAAGACACTAAACGTAAACAAAAACTACAAACGTAAACAGATTCTAAGTGTAAACAGACAACAAATGTAAACAAAGCCTCTAAATATAAACAAAGTATCTAAATGTAAGCAGACTACAAATGTAAACAAAGAATACAAATGTAAACAAAGACACTAAACGTAAACAAAAACTACAAACGTAAACAGACTCTAAGTGTAAACAGACAACAAATTTAAACAAAGCCTTTAAATATAAACAATGTATCTAAATGTAAGGAGACTACAAATGTAAACAAAGAATACAAATGTAAACAAAAAGCACAAATGTTAAGTGACTCAAACTGTAAACAAACTCTCGAAATGTAAACAAAGACTACAAATGTAAATATTCTATAAATGAAAATAGACTCTAAATGCAAACAGGCTAAAAATGTAAACAAAGACTACAAATATAAAGAATCTAAATGGAAACAGACTACAAATATAAACAAAAACTACAAACGTAAACTAACACTCTAAATGTAAACAAAGACTACAAATGTAAACAAAACTAAAAGTAAACAAATACTAGAAATATAAACAAAGACTAAATGTAACCAGACTGCAAACGTAAAGTAAGTCTCTAAATGGAAACAAATAATAAAAATGTAAACAAAGACTCTAAATGTAATAAAAAACTCTGGGTATAAACAAGGACTCTAGCTGTAAACAAGGACTACAAACGTAAACAGACTCTAAATGTAAACAAAGGCTAAAATTGTAAACAAAGACTACAAATGTAAACAAAGGCTCTAAATGTAAACAAACACGCTATATGTAAACAAAGACTACAAATGTAAACAAAGACACTAAATGGAACTCTAAATGTAAACAAAGAATAAAAATGTAAACAAAGACTACAAATGTAAACAAAGACCTTAAATGTAAACAGAATCTTAATGAAAACAAAGACTAAAAATGTAAACAAAGACTCTAAATGTAAAGATGGTCTCTAAATGCAAACAAAGATTACAAATGTAAACAAAAACTACAAATTTAAACAAAGACTACAAATATAAACAAAAACTCTAAATGGAAATAGACTACAAATGTAAACAAAGACTACATATGTAAACAAAGACTGCAAACGTAAACAAAAACTCTGAATGGAAACAAATAATAAAAATGTAAACAAAGACTCTAAATGTAATAAAAAACTCTGGGTATAAACAAGGACTACAAATGTAAACTGACTCTAAATATAAACAAAGTCTAAAAATAAAAACAGACTCTAAATGTAAAAAAGGCTAAAAATGTAAACAAAGACTACAAATGTAAACAAAGGGACTAAATGTAAACACTCTAAATGTAAACAAAGACTACATATGTAAACAAAGAATTTAAATGTAAATAAAGACTACAAATGTAAACAAAGACCTTAAATGTAAACAGACTCTAAGTGAAAACAAAGACTAAAAATGTAAACAAAGACTACAGACGTAAACAAAGACTCTAAATGTAAAGAAGGTCTCTAAATGCAAACAAAGATTACAAATGTAAACAAAGACTACAAATGTAAACAAAGACTACAAATATAAACAGACTCTAAATGGAAACAGACTACAAATGTAAACAAAAACTATAAACGTAAACTAACACTCTATATGTAAACAGACTACAAATGTAAACAAAACTAAATGTAAACAAATACTAGAAATATAAACAAAGGCTCTAAATGTAACCAAAGACTGCAAACGTAAACAAAGTCTCTAAATGTAAACAAAAATAAAAATGTAAACAAAGACTCTAAATGTAATAAAAAACTCTGGGTATAAACAAGGACTCTAGGTGTAAACAAGGACTACAAATGTAAACAGACTCTAAATGTAAACAAAGTCTAAAAATAAAAACAAAGACTCTAAATGTAAACAAAGGCTAAAAATGTAAACAAAGACTACAAATGTAAACAAAAGCTCTAAATGTAAACAAACAAGCTATATGTAAACAAAGACTACAAATGTAAACAAAGACACTAAATGGAACTCTAAATGTAAACAAAGAATAAAAATGTAAACAAAGACTACTAATGTAAACAAAGGCTCTAAATGTAAACAAACAAGCTATATGTAAACAAAGACACTAAATGGAACTCTAAATGTAAACAAAGAATAAAAATGTAAACAAAGACTACAAATGTAAACAAAGACCTTAAATGTAAACAGACTCTAAAAGAAAACAAAGACTAAAAATGTAAACAAAGACTACAAACGTAAACAAAGACTCCAAATGTAAAGAAGTTCTCTAAATGCAAACAAAGATTACAAATGTAAACAAAAACTACAAATGTAAACAAAGGCTACAAATATAAACAAAGTATCTAAATGGAAACAGACTACAAATGTAAACAAAAACTACAAACGTAAACTAACACTCTAAATGTAAACAAGGTCTACAAATGTAAACAGATTCTAAATGTAAACAAAGTCTAAAAATAAAAACAAAGATTCTAAATGTAAACAAAGGATAAAAATGTAAACAAAGACTACAAATGTAAACAAAGGCTCTAAATGGAAACAAACACGCTATATGTAAACAAAGACTACAAATGTAAACAAAGACCCCAAATGGAACTCTAAATCTAAACAAAAAATAAAAATGTAAACAGACTACAAATGTAAACAAAACTAAAAGTAAACAAATACTACAAATATAAACAACGACTACAAATGTAAACAAAACTAAATGTAAACAAATACTAGAAATATAAACAAAGACTCTAAATGTAACCAAAAATTCTTGGTGTAAACAAGGACTCTAGGTGTAAAAAAGGACTACAAACGTAAACAAAGTCTCTAAATATAAACAAAGTCTAAATGTAAACAAAGACTACAAGTGTAAACAAAGACTGCAAATGTAAACAAAAACTCTACATGTAAACAATCTCTCTAAATGTAAACAAAGACTACAAATATAAACGGACTCTAAATGTAAACAAAGTCACTAAATTTAAACAAAGAATACAAATGTAAACAAAGACTATAAATGTTAAGAAAGTTTACAACTGTAAACAAAGACTACAAATGTAAACAAAGACACTAAACGTAAATAAAAACTACAAATGTAAACAGACTCTAAGTGTAAACAGACAACAAATGTAAACAAAGCCTCTACATATAAACAAAGTACCTAAATGTAAGCTGACTACAAATGTAAACAAAGAACACAAATGTAAACAAAGAGCACAAATGTTAAGTGACTCAAACTGTAAACAAACTCTCTAAATGTAAACAAAGTCTACAAATGTAAACAGACTATAAATGAAAACACTCTAAATGCAAACAGACTAAAAGTGTAAACAAAGTCTACAAATATAAACAGACTCTAAATGGAAACAGACTACAAATTTAAACAAAAACTACAAACGTAAACCAACACTCTAAATGTAAACAAAGACTACAAATGTAAACAAAACTAAAAGTAAACAAATACTACAAATATAAACAACGACTACAAATGTAAACAAAACTAAATGTAAACAAATACTACAAATATAAACAAAGACTCTAAATGTAACCAAAGACTGCAAACGTAAACAAAAACTCTAAATGGAAAAAAATAATAAAAATGTAACCAAAGACTCTAAATGTAATAAAAAACTCTGGGTATAAACAAGGACTCTAGGTGTAAACAAGGACTACAAATGTAAACAGACTCTAAATGTAAACATAGTCTAAAAATAAAAACAAAGACTCTAAATGTAAACAAAGGCTAAAAATGTAAACAAAGACTACAAATGTAAACAAAGGCTCTAAATGTAAACAAACAAGCTATATGTAAACAAAGACTACAAATGTAAACAAAGATACTAAATGGAACTCTAAATGTAAACAAAGAATAAAAATGTAAACAAAGACTACTAATGTAAACAAAGGCTCTAAATGTAAACAAACAAGCTATATGTAAACAAAGACTACAAATGTAAACAAAGACCTTAAATGTAAACAGACTCTAAATGAAAACAAAGACTAAAAATGTAAACAAAGACTACAAACGTAAACAAAGACTCCAAATCTAAAGAAGTTCTCTAAATGCAAACAAAGATTACAAATGTAAACAAAAACTACAAATGTAAACAAAGGCTACAAATATAAACAAAAACTCTAAATGGAAACAGACTACATTGTAAACAAAAACTACAAACGTAAACTAACACTCTAAATGTAAACAAGGACTACAAATGTAAACAGACTCTAAATGTAAACAAAGTCTAAAAATAAAAACAAAGACTCTAAATGTAAACAAAGGATAAAAATGTAAACAAAGACTACAAATGTAAACAAAGGCTCTAAATGTAAACAAACACGCTATATGTAAACAAAGACTACAAATGTAAACAAAGACCCCAAATGGAACTCTAAATCTAAACAAAAAATAAAAATGTAAACAGACTACAAATGTAAACAAAAGTAAAAGTAAACAAATACTACAAATATAAACAACGACTACAAATGTAAACAAAACTAAATGTAAACAAATACTAGAAATATAAACAAAGACTCTAAATGTAACCAAAAATTCTTGGTGTAAACAAGGACTCTAGGTGTAAAAAAGGACTACAAACGTAAACAAAGTCTCTAAATATAAACAAAGTCTAAATGTAAACAAAGACTACAAGTGTAAACAAAGACTGCAAATGTAAACAAAAACTCTACATGTAAACAATCTCTCTAAATGTAAACAAAGACTACAAATATAAACGGACTCTAAATGGAAACAAAGTCACTAAATTTAAACAAAGAATACAAATGTAAACAAAGACTATAAATGTTAAGAAATTTTACAACTGTAAACAAAGACTACAAATGTAAACAAAGACACTAAACGTAAACAAAAACTACAAATGTAAACAGACTCTAAGTGTAAACAGACAACAAATGTAAACAAAGACTCTACATATAAACAAAGTACCTAAATGTAAGCAGACTACAAATGTAAACAAAGAATACAAATGTAAACAAAGAGCACAAATGTTAAGTGACTCAAACTGTAAACAAACTCTCTAAATGTAAACAAAGTCTACAAATGTAAACAGACTATAAATGAAAACAGACTCTAAATGCAAACAGACTAAAAGTGTAAACAAAGACTTCAAATATAAACAGACTCTAAATGGAAACAGACTACAAATGTAAACAAAAACTACAAACGTAAACCAACACTCTAAATGTAAACAAAGACTACAAATGTAAACAAAACTAAAAGTAAACAAAAACTTCAAATATAAACAACGACTACAAATGTAAACAAAACTAAATGTAAACAAATACTAGAAATATAAACAAAGACTCTAAATGTAACCAAAGACTGCAAACGTAAACAAAAACTCTAAATGGAAAAAAATAATAAAAATGTAAACAAAGACTCTAAATTTAATAAAAAACTCTGGGTATAAACAAGGACTACAAATGTAAACAGACTCTAAATACAAACAAAGTCTAAAAATAAAAACAAAGTCTCTAAATGTAAACAAAGGCTAAAAATGTAAACAAAGACTACAAATGTAAACAAAGGGACTAAATGTAAACACTTTAAATTTAAACAAAGACTACATATGTAAACAAAGAATTTAAATGTAAATAAAGACTACAAATGTAAACAAAGACCAAAATGTAAACAGACTCTAAATGTAAACAAAGACTACAAATGTAAACAAAGACTACAAATATAAACAAACTCTAAATGTAAACAGACTACAAATGTAAACAAAAAGAACAAACGTAAACTAACACTCTAAATGTAAACAAAGACTACAAATGTTAACAAAACTAAAATTAAACAAATACTACAAATATAAAGAACGACTACAAATGTAAACAAAACTAAATGTAAACAAATACTACAAATGTAAACAAAGACTCTAAATGTAACCAAAAACTCTTGGTGTAAACAAGGACTCTAGGTATAAAAAAGGACTACAAATGCAAACAAAGTCTCTAAATATAAACAAAGTCCAAATGTAAACAAAGACTACAAGTGTCAACAAAGACTACAAATGTAAACAAAAACTCTACATGTAAACAGTCTCTCTAAATGTAAACAAAGACTACAAATATAAACGGACTCTAAATGTAAACAAAGTCTCTAAATTTAAACAAAGAATACAAATGTAGACAAAGACTATAAATGTTAAGAAAGTTTACAACTGTAAACAAAGACTACAAATGTAAACAAAGACACTAAACGTAAACAAAAACTACAAACGTAAACAGACTCTAAGTGTAAACAGACAACAAATGTAAACAAAGCCTCTAAATATAAACAAAGTATCTAAATGTAAGCAGACTACAAATGTAAACAAAGAATACAAATGTAAACAAAAAGCACAAATGTTAAGTGACTCAAACTGTAAACAAACTCTCGAAATGTAAACAAAGTCTACAAATGTAAACATTCTATAAATGAAAATAGACTCTATATGCAAACAGACTAAAAATGTAAACAAAGACTACAAATATAAAGAATCTAAATGGAAACAGACTACAAATGTAAACAAAAACTACAAACGTAAACTAACATTCTAAATGTAAACAAAGACTACAAATGTAAACAAAACTAAAAGTAAACAAATACTACAAATATAAACAATGACTACAAATGTAAACAAAACTAAATGTAAACAAATACTAGAAATATAAACAAAGACTCTAAATGTAACCAAAGACTGCAAACGTAAACAGTCTCTAAATGGAAAAAAATAATAAAAATGTAAACAAAGACTCTAATGTAATAAAAAACTCTGGGTATAAACATGGACTCTAGGTGTAAACAAGGACTACAAACGTAAACAGACTCTAAATGTAAACAAAGGCTAAAAATGTAAACAAAGACTACAAATGTAAACAAAGGCTATAAATGTAAACAAACACGCTATATGTAAACAAAGACTACAAATGTAAACAAAGACACTAAATGTAAACAGAATCTTAATGAAAACAAAGACTAAAAATGTAAACAAAGACTCTAAATGTAAAGATGGTCTCTAAATGCAAACAAAGATTACAAATGTAAGCAAAAACTACAAATGTAAACAAAGACTACAAATATAAACAAAAACTCTAAATGGAAACAGACTACAAATGTAAACAAAGACTATATATGTAAACAAAGACTGCAAACGTAAAAAAAACTCTAAATGGAAACAAATAATAAAAATGTAAACAAAGACTCTAAATGTAATAAAAAACTCTGGGTATAAACAAGGACTACAAATGTAAACTGACTCTAAATATAAACAAAGTCTAAAAATAAAAACAGACTCTAAATGTAAACAAAGGCTAAAAATGTAAACAAAGAATTTAAATGTAAATAAAGACTACAAATGTAAACAAAACTAAATGTAAACAAATACTAGAAATATAAACAAACACTCTAAATGTAACCAAAGACTGCAAACGTAAACAACGTCTCTAAATGTAAACAAAAAATAAAAATGTAAACAAAGACTCTAAATGTAATAAAAAACTACAAATGTAAACAAAGACCTTAAATGTAAACAGACTCTAAATGAAAACAAAAACTACAAATGTAAACATAGGCTACAAATACAAACAAAAACTATAAATGGAAACAGACTACAAATGTAAACAAAAACTACAAACGTAAACTAACACTCTAAATGTAAACAAGGACTACAAATGTAAACAGACTCTAAATGTAAACAAAGTCTAAAAATAAAAACAAAGACTCTAAATGTAAACAAACACGCTATATGTAAACAAAGACTACAAATGTAAACAAAGACCCCAAATGGAACTCTAAATGTAAACAAAAAATAAAAATGTAAACAGACTACAAATGTAAACAAAAATAAAAGTAAACAAAACTAAAAGTAAACAAATACTACAAATATAAACAACCACTACAAATGTAAACACAACTAAATGTAAACAAATACTAGAAATATAAACAGATTCTAAATGTAACCAAAAACTCTTGGTGTAAACAAGGACTCTAGGTGTAAAAAAGGACTACAAATATAAACAAAGTCTAAATGTAAACAAAGACTACAAGTGTAAACAAAGACTACAAATGTAAACAAAAACTCTACATGTAAACAATCTCTCTAAATGTAAACAAAGACTACAAATATAAATGGACTCTAAGTGTAAACCGACAACAAATGTAAACAAAGCCTTTAAATATAAACAATGTATCTAAATGTAAGCAGACTACAAATGTAAACATTCTATAAATGAAAATAGACTCTAAATGCAAACAGACTAAAAATGTAAACAAAGACTACAAATATAAAGAATCTCAATGGAAACAGACTACAAATGTAAACAAAAACTACAAACGTAAACTAACACTCTAAATGTAAACAAAGACTCTAAATGTAACCAAAGACTGCAAACGTAAACAAAGTCTCTAAATGGAAACAAATAATAAAAATGTAAACAAAGACTCTAAATGTAATAAAAACTCTGGGTATAAACAAGGACTCTAGGTGTAAACAAGGACTACAAACGTAAACAGACTCTAAATGTAAACAAAGTCTAAAAATAAAAACAAAGACTCTAAATGTAAACAAAGACTACAAATGTAAACAAAGACTGCAAACGTAAACAAAGACTCTAAATGTAAACAAATCATAAAAATGTAAACAAAGACTCAGAATGTAATAAAAAACTCTGGGTATAAACAAGGACTCTAGGTGTAAACAAGGACTACAAATGTAAACAGACTCTAAATGTAAACAAAGTCTAAAAATTAAAACAAAGACTCTAAATGTAAACAAAGGATAAAAATGTAAAAAAAGACTACAAATGTAAACAAAGGCTCTAAATGTAAACAAACACGCTATATGTAAACACAGACTACAAATGTAAACAAAGACCCCAAATGGAACTCTAAATGTAAACAAAAAATGAAAATGTAAACAGACTACAAATGTAAACAAAACTAAAAGTAAACAAATACTACAAATATAAACAACGACTACAAATGTAAACAAAACTAAATGTAAACAAATACTAGAAATACAAACAAAGACTCTAAATGTAACAAAAAACTCTTGGTGTAAACAAGGACTCTTGGTGTAAAAAAGGACTACAAATGTAAACAAAGTTTCTAAATATAAACAAAGTCTAAATGAAAACAAAGACTACAAGTGTAAACAAAAACTCTACATGTAAACAATATCTCTAAATGTAAACAAAGACTAAAAATATAAACGGACTCTAAATGTAAACAAAGTCTCTGAATTTAAACAAAGAATACAAATGTAAACAAAGACTATAAATGTTAAGAAAGTCTACAACTGTAAACAAAGTCTACAAATGTAAACAAAGACACTAAACGTAAACAAAAACTACAAACGTAAACAGACTCTAAGTGTAAACAGACAACAAATGTAAACAAAGCCTTGTAATATGAACAAAGTATCTAAATGTAAGCAGAATACAAATGTAAACAAAGTATACAAATGTAAACAAAGAGCACAAATGTTAAGTGACTCAAACTGTAAACAAACTCTCAAAATGTAAACAAAGTCTACAAATGTAAACAGACTCTAAATGAAAACAGACTAAAAATGTAAACAAAGTCTACATATGTAAACAAAGACTGCAAACGTAAACAAACACTCTAAATGGAAACAAATAATAAAAATGTAAACAAAGACTCTAAATTTAATAAAAAACTCTGGGTATAAACAAGGACTACAAATGTAAACTGACTCTAAATATAAACAAAGTCTAAAAATAAAAACAGACTCTAAATGTAAACAAAGGCTAAAAATGTAAACAAAGACTACAAATGTAAACAAAGGGACTAAATGGAAACACTTTAAATGTAAACAAAGAATACATATGTAAACAAAGACTATAAATGTTAAGAAAGTCTACAACTGTAAACAAAGACTACAAATGTAAACAAAGACACTAAACGTAAACAAAAACTACAAACGTAAACAGACTCTAAGTGTAAACAGACAACAAATGTAAACAAAGCCTAGTAATATAAACAAAGTATCTAAACGTAAGCAGACTACAAATGTAAACAAAGACACTAAACGTAAACAAAAACTACAAACGTAAACAGACTCTAAGTGTAAACAGACAACAAATGTAAACAAAGCCTCGTAATATAAACAAAGTATCTAAATGTAAGAAGAATACAAATGTAAACAAAGAAAACAAATGTAAACAAAGAGTACAGATGTTAAGTGACTCAAACTGTAAACAAAGTCTCTTAATGTAAACAAAGGCTAAAAATGTAAACAAAGACTACAAATGTAAACAAAGGGACTAAATGTAAACACTTTAAATGTAAACAAAGACTACATATGTAAACAAAGAATTTAAATGTAAATAAAGACTACAAATGTAAACAAAGACCTTAAATGTAAACAGACTCTAAATGAAAACAAAGACTAAAAATGTAAACAAAGACTACAAACGTAAACAAAGACTCTAAATGTAAAGAAGGTCTCTAAATGCAAACAAAGATTAAAAATGTAAACAAAGACTACAAATGTAAACAAAGACTACAAATATAAACAGACTCTAAATGGAAACAGACTACAAATGTAAACAAAACTAAAAGTAAACAAATACTACAAATATAAAGAACGACTACAAATGTAAACAAAACTAAATGTAAACAAATACTAGAAATATAAACAAAGACTCTAAATGTAACCAAAAACTCTTGGTGTAAACAAGGACTATAGGTGTAAAAAAGGACTACAAATGTAAACAAAGTCTCTAAATGTAAACAAAGACTACAAGTGTCAACAAAGACTACAAATGTAAACAAAAACTCTACATATAAACAGACTCTCTAAATGTAAACAAAGTCTCTAAATTTAAACAAAGAATACAAATATGTAAACAAAGACTATAAATGTTAAGAAAGTTTACAACTGTAAACAAAGACTACAAATGTAAACAAAGACACTAAACGTAAACAAAAACTACAAACGTAAACAGACTCTAAGTGTAAACAGACAACAAATGTAAACAAAGCCTCTAAATATAAACAAAGTATCTAAACGTAAGCAGACTACAAATGTAAACAAAGAATACAAATGTAAACAAAGACACTAAACTTAAACAAAAACTACAAACGTAAACAGGCTCTAAGTGTAAACAGACAACAAATGTAAACAAAGCCTTTAAATATAAACAAAGTATCTAAATGTAAGCAGACTACAAATGTAAACAAAGAATACAAATGTAAACAAAGAGCACAAATGTTAAGTGACTCAAACTGTAAACAAACTCTCTAAATGTAAACAAAGTCTACAAATGTAGACAGACTATAAATGAAAACAGACTCTAAATGCAAACAGACTAAAAGAGTAAACAAAGACTACAAATATAAACAGACTCTAAATGGAAACAGACAACAAATGTAAACAAAAACTACAAACGTAAACCAACACTCTAAATGTAAACAAACACTACAAATGTAAACAAAACTAAAAGTAAACAAATACTAGAAATATAAACAAAGACTCTAAATGTAAGCAAAGACTGCAAACGTAAACAAAAACTCTAAATGGAAAAAAATAATAAAAATGTAAACAAAGACTCTAAATGTAATAAAAAAATCTGGGTATAAACAAAGACTACAAATGAAAACAGACTCTAAATACAAACAAAGTCTAAAAATAAAAACAAAGTCTCTAAATGTAAACAAAGGCTAAAAATTTAAACAAAGACTACAAATGTAAACAAAGGGACTAAATGTAAACACTTTAAATGTAAACAAAGACTACATATGTAAACAAAGAATTTAAATGTAAATAAAGACTACAAATGTAAACAAAGACCTTAAATGTAAACAGACTCTAAACGAAAACAAAGACTAAAAATGTAATCAAAGACTACAAACGTAAACAAAGACTCTAAATGTAAAGAAGGTCTCTAAATGCAAACAAAGATTAAAAATGTAAACAAAGACTACAAATGTAAACAAAGACTACAAATATAAACAGACTCTAAATTGAAACAGACTACAAATGTAAACAAAAACTACAAACGTAAACTAACATTCTAAATGTAAACAAAGACTACAAATGTTAACAAAACTAAAAGTAAACAAATACTACAAATATAAAGAACGACTACAAATGTAAACAAAACTAAATGTAAACAAATACTAGAAATATAAACAAAGATTCTAAATGTAACCAAAAACTCTTGGTGTAAACAAGGACTCTAGGTGTAAAAAAGGACTACAAATGTAAACAAAGTCTCTAAATATAAACAAAGTCTAAATGTAAACAAAGACTACAAGTGTCATCAAAGACTACAAATGTAAACAAAGACACTAAACGTAAACAGACTCTAAGTGTAAACAGACAACAAATGTAAACAAAGCCTTTAAATATAAAAAAAAGTATCTAAATGTAAGCAGACTACAAATGTAAAAAAGAATACAAATGTAAACAAAGAGCACAAATGTTAAGTGACTCAAACTGTAAACAATCTGTCTAAATGTAAACAAAGTCTACAAATGTAAACAGTCTATAAATGAAAATAGACTCTAAATGCAAACAGACTAAAAATGTAAACAAAGACTACAAATATAAAGACTCTAAATGGAAACAGACTACAAATGTAAACAAAAACTACAAACGTAAACTAACACTCTAAATGTAAACAAAGACTACAAATGTAAACAAAACTAAAAGTAAACAAATACTACAAATATAAACAATGACTACATATGTAAGCAAAACTAAATGTGAACAAATACTAGAAATATTTACAAAGACGCTAAATGTAACCAAAGTCTGCAAACGTAAACAAAGTCTCTAAATGGAAACAAATAATAGAAACGTAAACAAAGACTGTAAATGTAATAAACAAGGACTCTAGGTGTAAACAAGGACTACAAACGTAAACAGACTCTAAATGTAAACAAAGTCTAAAAATAAAAACAAAGACTCTAAATGTAAACAAAGGCTAAAAATGTAAACAAAGACTACAAATGTAAACAAAGACCTTAAATGTAAACAGACTCTTAATGAAAATAAAGACTAAAAATGTAAACAAAGACTCTAAATGTAAAGATGGTCTCTAAATGCAAACAAAGATTACAAATGTAAACAAAAACTACAAATATAAACAAAGACTACAAATATAAACAAAAACTCTAAATGGAAACAGACTACAAATGTAAACAAAAATTACAAACGTAAACTAACACTCTAAATGTAAACAAAGACTACAATTGTAAACAAAGACTGCAAACGTAAACAAAGACTCTAAATGTAAACAAATAATAAAAATGTAAACAAAGACTCTAAATGTAATAAAAAACTCTGGGTATAAACAAGGACTCTAGGTGTAAACAAGGACTACAAATGTAAACAGACTCTAAATGTAAACAAAGTCTAAAAATAAAAACAAAGACTCTAAATGTAAACAAAGGATAAAAATGTACACAAAGACTACAAATGTAAACAAAGGCTCTAAATGTAAACAAACACGCTATATGTAAACAAAGACTACAAATGTAAACAAAGACCCCAAATGGAACTCTAAATGTAAACAAAAAATGAAAATGTAAACAGACTACAAATGTAAACAAAACTAAAAGTAAACAAATACTACAAATATAAACAACGACTACAAATGTAAACAAAACTAAATGTAAACAAATACTAGAAATATAAACAAAGACTCTAAATGTAACCAAAAAGTCTTGGTGTAAACAAGGACTCTTGGTGTAAAAAAGGACTACAAATGTAAACAAAGTCTCTAAATATAAACAAAGTCTAAATGTAAACAAAGACTACAAGTGTAAACAAAAACTCTACATGTAAACAATATCTCTAAATGTAAACAAAGACTAAAAATATAAACGGACTCTAAATGTAAACAAAGTCACTAAATTTAAACAAAGAATACAAATGTAAACAAAGACTATAAATGTTACGAAAGTTTACAACTGTAAACAAAGACTACAAATGTAAACAAAGACACTAAACGTAAACAAAAACTACAAATGTATACAGACTCTAAGTGTAAACAGACAACAAATGTAAACAAAGCCTCTACATATAAACAAAGTACCTAAATGTAGGCAGACTACAAATGTAAACAAAGAATACAAATGTAAACAGACTAAAAATGAAAACAGACTCTAAATGCAAACAGACTAAAAATGTAAACAAAGACTACATATGTAAACAAAGACTGCAAACGTAAACAAAAACTCTAAATGGAAACAAATAATAAAAATGTAAACAAAGACTCTAAATGTAATAAAAAAAACTGGGTATAAACAAGGACTACAAATGTAAACTGACTCTAAATGTAAACAAAAACTAAAAATGTAAACAAAGACTACAAATGTAATCAAAGGGACTAAATGTAAACACTCTAAATGTAAACAAAGACTACATATGTAAACAAAGAATTTAAATGTAAATAAAGACTACAAATGTAAACAAAGACTACAGACGTAAACACTCTAAATGTAAAGAAGGTCTCTAAATGCAAACAAAGATTACAAATGTAAACAAAGACTACGAATGTAAACAAAGACTACAAATATAAACAGACTCTAAATGGAAACAGACTACAAATGTAAACAAAAACTATAAACGTAAACTAACACTCTATATGTAAATAGACAACAAATGTAAACAAAACTAAAAGTGAACAAATACTACAAATATAAACAACGACAACAAATGTAAACAAAACTAAATGTAAACAAGTACTAGAAATATAAACAAAGACTCTAAATGTAACCAAAGACTGCAAACGTAAACAAAGACTACAAACGTAAACAAAGACTACAAATGTAAAGAAGTTCTCTAAATGCAAACAAAGATTACAAATGTAAACAAAAACTACAAATGTAAACAAAGGCTACAAATATAAACAAAAACTGTAAATGGAAAGAGGCTACAAATGTAAACAAAAACTACAAACGTAAGCTAACACTCTAAATGTAAACAAAGACTACAAATGTAAACAAAGACTGCAAACGTAAACAAAGACTCTAAATGTAAACAAATAATAAAAATGTAAACAAAGATTCTAAATGTAATAAAAAACTAGGTATAAACAAGGACTCTAGGTGTAAACAAGGACTACAAATGTAAACAGACTCTAAATGTAAACAAAGGATAAAAATGTAAAGAAAGACTACAAATGTAAACAAAGACTACAAATGTAAACAAAGACCCCAAATGGAACTCTAAATGTAAATAAAAAATGAAAATGTAAACAGACTACAAATGTAAACAAAACTAAAAGTAAACAAATACTAGAAATGTAAACAACGACTACAAATGTAAACAAAACTAAATGTAAACAAATACTAGAAATATAAACAAAGATTCTAAATGTAACCAAAAACTCTTGGTGTAAACAAGGACTCTAGGTGTAAAAAAGGACTACAAATGTAAAAAAGGACTACAAACAAAGACTACAAATGTAAACAAAAACTCTACATGTAAACAATCTCTCTAAATGTAAACAAAGACTACAAATATAAACGGACTCTAAATGTAAACAAAGTCACTAAATTTAAACAAAGAATACAAATGTAAACAAAGACTATAAATGTTACGAAAGTTTACAACTGTAAACAAAGACTACAAATGTAAACAAAGACACTAAACGTAAACAAAAACTACAAATGTATACAGACTCTAAGTGTAAACAGACAACAAATGTAAACAAAGCCTCTACATATAAACAAAGTACCTAAATGTAGGCAGACTACAAATGTAAACAAAGAATACAAATGTAAACAAAGAGCACAAATGTTAAGTGACTCAAACTGTAAACAAACTCTCTAAATGTAAACAAAGTCTACAAATGTAAACAGACTATAAATGAAAACAGACTCTAAATGCAAACAGACTAAAAGTGTAAACAAAGACTACAAATATAAACAGACTCTAAATGGAAACAGACTACAAATGTAAACAAAAACTACAAACGTAAACCAACACTCTAAATGTAAACAAAGACTACAAATGTAAACAAAGGGACTAAATGTAAACACTCTAAATGTAAACAATGACTACATATGTAAACAAAGAATTTAAATGTAAATAAAGACTACAAATGTAAACAAAGACCTTAAATGTAAACAGACTCTAAGTGAAAACAAAGACTAAAAATGTAAACAAAGACTACAGACGTAAACAAAGACTCTAAATGTAAAGAAGGTCTCTAAATGCAAACAAAGATTACAAATGTAAACAAAGACTACAAATGTAAACAAAGACTACAAATATAAACAGACTCTTAATGGAAACAGACTACAAATGTAAACAAAAACTATAAACGTAAACTAACACTCTATATGTAAACAGACTACAAATGTAAACAAAACTAAATGTAAACAAATACTAGAAATATAAACAAAGACTCTAAATGTAACCAAAGACTGCAAACGTAAACAAAGTCTCTAAATGTAAACAAAAAATAAAAATGTAAACAAAGACTCTAAATGTAATAAAAAACTCTGGGTATAAACTAGGACTCTAGGTGTAAACAAGGACTACAAATGTAAACAGACTCTAAATGTAAACAAAGTCTAAAAATAAGAACAAAGACTCTACATGTAAACAAAGGCTAAAAATGTAAACAAAGACTACAAATGTAAACAAAGGCTCTAAATGTAAACAAACAAGCTATATGTAAACAAAGACTACAAATGTAAACAAAGACACTAAATGGAACTCTAAATGTAAACAAAGAATAAAAATGTAAACAAAGACTACTAATGTAAACAAAGGCTCTATATGTAAACAAACAAGCTATATGTAAACAAAGACTACAAATGTAAACAAAGACACTAAATGGAACTCTAAATGTAAACAAAGAATAAAAATGTAAACAAAGACTACAAATGTAAACAAAGACCTTAAATGTAAACAGAATTTTAATGAAAACAAAGACTAAAAATGTAAACAAAGACTCTAAATGTAAAGATGGTCTCTAAATGCAAACAAAGATTACAAATGTAAACAAAAACTACAAATGTAAACAAAGACTACAAATATAAACAAAAACTCTAAATGGAAATAGACTACAAATGTAAACAAAGACTACATATGTAAACAAAGACTGCAAACGTAAACAAAAACACTAAATGGAAACAAATAATAAAAATGTAAACAAAGACTCTAAATGTAATAAAAAACTCTGGGTATAAACAAGGACTACAAATGTAAACTGACTCTAAATATAAACAAAGTCTAAAAATAAAAACAGACTCTAAATGTAAACAAAGGCTAAAAATGTAAACAAAGACTACAAATGTAAACAAAGGGACTAAATGTAAACACTCTAAATGTAAACAAAGACTACATATGTAAACAAAGAATTTAAATGTAAATAAAGACTACAAATGTAAACAAAGACCTTAAATGTAAACAGACTCTAACTGAAAACAAAGACTAAAAATGTAAACAAAGACTACAGACGTAAACAAAGACTCTAAATGTAAAGAAGGTCTCTAAATGCAAACAAAGATTACAAATGTAAACAAAGACTACAAATATAAACAGACTCTAAATGGAAACAGACTACAAATGTAAACAAAAACTATAAACGTAAACTAACACTCTATATGTAAACAGACTACAAATGTAAACAAAACTAAATGTAAACAAATACTAGAAATATAAACAAAGGCTCTAAATGTAACCAAAGACTGCAAACGTAAACAAAGTCTCTAAATGTAAACAAAAAATAAAAATGTAAACAAAGACTCTTAATGTAATAAAATACTCTTGGTATAAACAAGGACTCTAGGTGTAAACAAGGACTACAAATGTAAACAGACTCTAAATGTAAACAAAGTCTAAAAATTAAAACAGACTCTAAATGTAAACAAAGGCTAAAAATGTAAACAAAGACTACAAATGTAAACAAAGGCTCTAAATGTAAACAAACAAGCTATATGTAAACAAAGTCTGCAAACGTAAACAAAGTCTCTAAATGGAAACAAATAATAGAAACGTAAACAAAGACTGTAAATGTAATAAAAAACTCTGGGAATAAACAAGGACTCTAGGTGTAAACAAGGACTACAAACGTAAACAGACTCTAAATGTAAACAAAGTCTAAAAATAAAAACAAAGACTCTAAATGTAAACAAAGGCTAAAAATGTAAACAAAGACTACAAATGTAAACAAAGACCTTAAATGTAAACAGACTCTTAATGAAAATAAAGACTAAAAATGTAAACAAAGACTCTAAATGTAAAGATGGTCTCTAAATGCAAACAAAGATTACAAATGTAAACAAAAACTACAAATGTAAACAAAGACTACAAATATAAACGAAAACTCTAAATGGAAACAGACTACAAATGTAAACAAAAACTACAAACGTAAACTAACACTCTAAATGTAAACAAAGACTAAAATTGTAAACAAAGACTGCAAACGTAAACAAAGACTCTAAATGTAAACAAATAATAAAAATGTAAACAAAGACTCTAAATGTAATAAAAAACTCTGGGTATAAACAAGGACTCTAGGTGTAAACAAGGACTACAAATGTAAACAGACTCTAAATGTAAACAAAGTCTAAAAATAAAAACAAAGACTCTAAATGTAAACAAAGGATAAAAATGTACACAAAGACTACAAATGTAAACAAAGGCTCTAAATGTAAACAAACACGCTATATGTAAACAAAGACTACAAATGTAAACAAAGACCCCAAATGGAACTCTAAATGTAAACAAAAAATGAAAATGTAAACAGACTACAAATGTAAACAAAACTAAAAGTAAACAAATACTACAAATATAAACAACGACTACAAATGTAAACAAAACTAAATGTAAACAAATACTAGAAATATAAACAAAGACTCTAAATGTAACCAAAAAGTCTTGGTGTAAACAAGGACTCTTGGTGTAAAAAAGGACTACAAATGTAAACAAAGTCTCTAAATATAAACAAAGTCTAAATGTAAACAAAGACTACAAGTGTAAACAAAAACTCTACATGTAAACAATATCTCTAAATGTAAACAAAGACTAAAAATATAAACGGACTCCAAATGTAAACAAAGTCTCTAAATTTAAACAAAGAATACAAATGTAAACAAAGACTATAAATGTTAAGAAAGTCTACAACTGTAAACAAAGACTACAAATGTAAACAAAGACACTAAACGTAAACAAAAACTACAAACGTAAACAGACTCTAAGTGTAAACAGACAACAAATGTAAACAAAGCCTCGTAATATAAACAAAGTATCTAAATGTAAGCAGAATACAAATGTAAACAAACAATACAAATGTAAACAAAGAGCACAAATGTTAAGTGACTCAAACTGTAAACAAACTCTCTAAATGTAAACAAAGTTTACAAATGTAAACAGACTAAAAATGAAAACAGACTCTAAATGCAAACAGACTAAAAATGTAAACAAAGACTACATATGTAAACAAAGACTGCAAACGTGAACAAAAACTCTAAATGGAAACAAATAATAAAAATGTAAAGAAAGACTCTAAATGTAATAAAAAAAACTGGGTATAAACAAGGACTACAAATGTAAACTGACTCTAAATGTAAACAAAAGCTAAAAATGTAAACAAAGACTACAAATGTAATCAAAGGGACTAAATGTAAACACTCTAAATGTAAACAAAGACTACATATGTAAACAAAGAATTTAAATGTAAATAAAGACTACAAATGTAAACAAAGACTACAGACGTAAACACTCTAAATGTAAAGAAGGTCTCTAAATGCAAACAAAGATTACAAATGTAAACAAAGACTACGAATGTAAACAAAGACTACAAATATAAACAGACTCTAAATGGAAACAGACTACAAATGTAAACAAAAACTATAAACGTAAACTAACACTCTATATGTAAACAGACAACAAATGTAAACAAAACTAAAAGTGAACAAATACTACAAATATAAACAACGACAACAAATGTAAACAAAACTAAATGTAAACAAGTACTAGAAATATAAACAAAGACTCTAAATGTAACCAAAGACTGCAAACGTAAACAAAGACTACAAACGTAAACAAAGACTACAAATGCAAAGAAGTTCTCTAAATGCAAACAAAGATTACAAATGTAAACAAAAACTACAAATGTAAACAAAGGCTACAAATATAAACAAAAACTGTAAATGGAAAGAGACTACAAATGTAAACAAAAACTACAAACGTAAGCTAACACTCTAAATGTAAACAAAGACTACAAATGTAAACAAAGACTGCAAACGTAAACAAAGACTCTAAATGTAAACAAATAATAAAAATGTAAACAAAGATTCTAAATGTAATAAAAAGCTCTGGGTGTAAACAAGGACTACAAATGTAAACTGACTCTAAATGTAAACAAAGTCTAAAAATAAAAACAAAGACTCTAAATGTAAACAAAGACTGCAAACGTAAACAAAGACTCTAAATGTAAACAAATAATAAAAATGTAAACAAAGATTCTAAATGTAATAAAAAGCTCTAGGTGTAAACAAGGACTACAAATGTAAACAGACTCTAAATGTAAACAAAGGATAAAAATGTAAACAAAGACTACAAATGTAAACAAAGGCTCTAAATGTAAACAAACACGCTATATGTAAACAAAGACTACAAATGTAAACAAAGACCCCAAATGGAACTCTAAATGTAAACAAAAAATGAAAATGTAAACAGACTACAAATGTAAACAAAAATAAAAGTAAACAAATACTAGAAATGTAAACTACGACTACAAATGTAAACAAAACGAAATGTAAACAAATACTAGAAATATAAACAAAGATTCTAAATGTAACCAAAAACTCTTGGTGTAAACAAGGACTCTAGGTGTAAAAAAGGACTACAAATGTAAACAAAGTCTCTAAATATAAACAAAGTCTAAATGTAAACAAAGACTACAAGTGTAAACAAAGACTACAAATGTAAACAAAAACTCTACATGTAAACAATCTCTCTAAATGTAAACAAAGACTACAAATATAAACGGACTCTAAATGTAAACAAAGTCACTAAATTTAAACAAAGAATACAAATGTAAACAAAGACACTAAACGTAAACAAAAACTACAAATGTATACAGACTCTAAGTGTAAACAGACAACAAATGTAAACAAAGCCTCTACATATAAACAAAGTACCTAAATGTAAGCAGACTACAAATGTAAACAAAGAATACAAATGTAAACAAAGAGCACAAATGTTAAGTGACTCAAACTGTAAACAAACTCTCTAAATGTAAACAAAGTCTATAAATGTAAACAGACTATAAATGAAAACAGACTCTAAATGCAAACAGACTAAAAGTGTAAACAAAGACTACAAATATAAACAGACTCTAAATGGAAACAGACTACAAATGTAAACAAAAACTACAAACGTAAACCAACACTCTAAATGTAAACAAAGACTACAAATGTAAACAAAGGGACTAAATGTAAACACTCTAAATGTAAACAAAGACTACATATGTAAACAAAGAATTTAAATGTAAATAAAGACTACAAATGTAAACAAAGACCTTAAATGTAAACAGACTCTAAGTGAAAACAAAGACTAAAAATGTAAACAAAGTCTACAGACGTAAACAAAGACTCTAAATGTAAAGAAGGTCTCTAAATGCAAACAAAGATTACAAATGTAAACAAAGACTACAAATGTAAACAAAGACTACAAATATAAACAGACTCTAAATGGAAACAGACTACAAATGGAAACAAAAACTATAAACGTAAACTAACACTCTATATGTAAACAGACTACAAATGTAAACAAAACTAAATGTAAACAAATACTAGAAATATAAACAAAGGCTCTAAATGTAACCAAAGACTGCAAACGTAAATAAAGTCTCTAAATGTAAACAAAAAATAAAAATGTAAACAAAGACTCTAAATGTAATAAAAAACTCTGGGTATAAACAAGGACTCTAGGTGTAAACAAGGACTACAAATGTAAACAGACTCTAAATGTAAACAAAGTCTAAAAATAAAAACAGACTCTAAATGTAAACAAATGCTAAAAATGTAAACAAAGACTACAAATGTAAACAAAGGCTCTAAATGTAAACAAACAAGCTATATGTAAACAAAGACTACAAATGTAAACAAAGACACTAAATGGAACTCTAAATGTAAACAAAGAATAAAAATGTAAACAAAGACTACTAATGTAAACAAAGGCTCTAAATGTAAACAAACAAGCTATATGTAAACAAAGACTACAAATGTAAACAAAGACACTAAATGGAACTCTAAATGTAAACAAAGAATAAAAATGTAAACAAAGACTACAAATGTAAACAAAGACCTTAAATGTAAACAGACTCTAAATGAAAACAGACTAAAAATGTAAACAAAGACTACAAACGTAAACAAAGACTCCAAATGTAAAGAAGTTCTCTAAATGCAAACAAAGATTACAAATGTAAACAAAAACTACAAATGTAAACAAAGGCTACAAATATAAACAAAAACTCTAAATGGAAACAGACTACAAATGTAAACAAAAACTACAAACGTAAACTAACACTCTAAATGTAAACAAGGACTACAAATGTAAACAGACTCTAAATGTAAACAAAGTCTAAAAATAAAAACAAAGACTCTAAATGTAAACAAAGGATAAAAATGTAAACAAAGGCTACAAATGTAAACAAAGGCTCTAAATGTAAACAAACACGCTATATGTAAACAAAGACTACAAATGTAAACAAAGACCCCAAATGGAACTCTAAATCTAAACAAAAAATAAAAATGTAAACAGACTACAAATGTAAACAAAACTAAAAGTAAACAAATACTACAAATATAAACAACGACTACAAATGTAAACAAAACTAAATGTAAACAAATACTAGAAATATAAACAAAGGCTCTAAATGTAACCAAAAATTCTTGGTGTAAACAAGGACTCTAGGTGTAAAAAAGGACTACAAACGTAAGCAAAGTCTCTAAATATAAACAAAGTCTAAATGTAAACAAAGACTACAAGTGTAAACAAAGACTGCAAATGTAAACAAAAACTCTACATGTAAACAATCTCTCTAAATGTAAACAAAGACTACAAATATAAACGGAATCTAAATGTAAACAAAGTCACTAAATTTAAACAAAGAATACAAATGTAAACAAAGACTATAAATGTTAAGAAAGTTTACAACTGTAAACAAAGACTACAAATGTAAACAAAGACACTAAACGTAAACAAAAACTACAAATGTAAAGAGACTCTAAGTGTAAACAGACAACAAATGTAAACAAAGCCTCTACATATAAACAAAGTACCTAAATGTAAGCAGACTACAAATGTAAACAAAGAATACAAATGTAAACAAAGAGCACAAATGTTAAGTGACTCAAACTGTAAACAAACTCTCTAAATGTAAACAAAGTCTACAAAGTAAACAGACTATAAATGAAAACAGACTCTAAATGCAAACAGACTAAAAGTGTAAACAAAGACTACAAATATAAACAGACTCTAAATGGAAACAGACTACAAATGTAAACAAAAACTACAAACGTAAACCAACACTCTAAATGTAAACAAAGACTACAAATGTAAACAAAACTAAAAGTAAACAAATACTACAAATATAAACAACGACTACAAATGTAAACAAAACTAAATGTAAGCAAATACTAGAAATATAAACAAAGGCTCTAAATGTAACCAAAGACTGCAAACGTAAACAAAGTCTCTAAATATAAACAAAAAATAAAAATGTAAACAAAGACTCTAAATGTAATAAAAAACTCTGGGTATAAACAAGGACTCTAGGTGTAAACAAGAACTACAAATGTAAACAGACTCTAAATGTTAAGAAAGTCTAAAAATAAAAACAAAGACTCTAAATGTAAACAAAGGCTAAAAATGTAAACAAAGACTACAAATGTAAACAAAGGGACTAAATGTAAACACTTTAAATGTAAACAAAGACTACATATGTAAACAAAGAATTTAAATGTAAATAAAGACTACAAATGTAAACAAAGACCTTAAATGTAAACAGACTCTAAACGAAAACAAAGACTAAAAATGTAATCAAAGACTACAAACGTAAACAAAGACTCTAAATGTAAAGAAGGTCTCTAAATGCAAACAAAGATTAAAAATGTAAACAAAGACTACAAATGTAAACAAAGACTACAAATATAAACAGACTCTAAATTGAAACAGACTACAAATGTAAACAAAAACTACAAACGTAAACTAACATTCTAAATGTAAACAAAGACTACAAATGTTAACAAAACTAAAAGTAAACAAATACTACAAATATAAAGAACGACTACAAATGTAAACAAAACTAAATGTAAACAAATACTAGAAATATAAACAAAGATTCTAAATGTAACCAAAAACTCTTGGTGTAAACAAGGACTCTAGGTGTAAAAAAGGACTACAAATGTAAACAAAGTCTCTAAATATAAACAAAGTCTAAATGTAAACAAAGACTACAAGTGTCATCAAAGACTACATATGTAAACAAAGACACTAAACGTAAACAGACTCTAAGTGTAAACAGACAACAAATGTAAACAAAGCCTTTAAATATAAAAAAAAGTATCTAAATGTAAGCAGACTACAAATGTAAAAAAGAATACAAATGTAAACAAAGAGCACAAATGTTAAGTGACTCAAACTGTAAACAATCTGTCTAAATGTAAACAAAGTCTACAAATGTAAACAGTCTATAAATGAAAATAGACTCTAAATGCAAACAGACTAAAAATGTAAACAAAGACTACAAATATAAAGACTCTAAATGGAAACAGACTACAAATGTAAACAAAAACTACAAACGTAAACTAACACTCTAAATGTAAACAAAGACTACAAATGTAAACAAAACTAAAAGTAAACAAATACTACAAATATAAACAATGACTACATATGTAAGCAAAACTAAATGTAAACAAATACTAGAAATATTTACAAAGACGCTAAATGTAACCAAAGTCTGCAAACGTAAACAAAGTCTCTAAATGGAAACAAATAATAGAAACGTAAACAAAGACTGTAAATGTAATAAACAAGGACTCTAGGTGTAAACAAGGACTACAAACGTAAACAGACTCTAAATGTAAACAAAGTCTAAAAATAAAAACAAAGACTCTAAATGTAAACAAAGGCTAAAAATGTAAACAAAGACTACAAATGTAAACAAAGACCTTAAATGTAAACAGACTCTTAATGAAAATAAAGACTAAAAATGTAAACAAAGACTCTAAATGTAAAGATGGTCTCTAAATGCAAACAAAGATTACAAATGTAAACAAAAACTACAAATGTAAACAAAGACTACAAATATAAACAAAAACTCTAAATGGAAACAGACTACAAATGTAAACAAAAATTACAAACGTAAACTAACACTCTAAATGTAAACAAAGACTACAATTGTAAACAAAGACTGCAAACGTAAACAAAGACTCTAAATGTAAACAAATAATAAAAATGTAAACAAAGACTCTAAATGTAATAAAAAACTCTGGGTATAAACAAGGACTCTAGGTGTAAACAAGGACTACAAATGTAAACAGACTCTAAATGTAAACAAAGTCTAAAAATAAAAACAAAGACTCTAAATGTAAACAAAGGATAAAAATGTACACAAAGACTACAAATGTAAACAACGGCTCTAAATGTAAACAAACACGCTATATGTAAACAAAGACTACAAATGTAAACAAAGACCCCAAATGGAACTCTAAATGTAAACAAAAAATGAAAATGTAAACAGACTACAAATGTAAACAAAACTAAAAGTAAACAAATACTACAAATATAAACAACGACTACAAATGTAAACAAAACTAAATGTAAACAAATACTAGAAATATAAACAAAGATTCTAAATGTAACCAAAAACTCTTGGTGTAAACAAGGACTCTAGGTGTAAAAAAGGACTACAAATGTAAACAAAGTCTCTAAATATAAACAAAGTCTAAATGTAAACAAAGACTACAAGTGTCATCAAAGACTACAAATGTAAACAAAGACACTAAACGTAAACAGACTCTAAGTGTAAACAGACAACAAATGTAAACAAAGCCTTTAAATATAAAAAAAAGTATCTAAATGTAAGCAGACTACAAATGTAAAAAAGAATACAAATGTAAACAAAGAGCACAAATGTTAAGTGACTCAAACTGTAAACAATCTGTCTAAATGTAAACAAAGTCTACAAATGTAAACAGTCTATAAATGAAAATAGACTCTAAATGCAAACAGACTAAAAATGTAAACAAAGACTACAAATATAAAGACTCTAAATGGAAACAGACTACAAATGTAAACAAAAACTACAAACGTAAACTAACACTCTAAATGTAAACAAAGACTACAAATGTAAACAAAACTAAAAGTAAACAAATACTACAAATATAAACAATGACTACATATGTAAGCAAAACTAAATGTAAACAAATACTAGAAATATTTACAAAGACGCTAAATGTAACCAAAGTCTGCAAACGTAAACAAAGTCTCTAAATGGAAACAAATAATAGAAACGTAAACAAAGACTGTAAATGTAATAAACAAGGACTCTAGGTGTAAACAAGGACTACAAACGTAAACAGACTCTAAATGTAAACAAAGTCTAAAAATAAAAACAAAGACTCTAAATGTAAACAAAGGCTAAAAATGTAAACAAAGACTACAAATGTAAACAAAGACCTTAAATGTAAACAGACTCTTAATGAAAATAAAGACTAAAAATGTAAACAAAGACTCTAAATGTAAAGATGGTCTCTAAATGCAAACAAAGATTACAAATGTAAACAAAAACTACAAATGTAAACAAAGACTACAAATATAAACAAAAACTCTAAATGGAAACAGACTACAAATGTAAACAAAAATTACAAACGTAAACTAACACTCTAAATGTAAACAAAGACTACAATTGTAAACAAAGACTGCAAACGTAAACAAAGACTCTAAATGTAAACAAATAATAAAAATGTAAACAAAGACTCTAAATGTAATAAAAAACTCTGGGTATAAACAAGGACTCTAGGTGTAAACAAGGACTACAAATGTAAACAGACTCTAAATGTAAACAAAGTCTAAAAATAAAAACAAAGACTCTAAATGTAAACAAAGGATAAAAATGTACACAAAGACTACAAATGTAAACAAAGGCTTTAAATGTAAACAAACACGCTATATGTAAACAAAGACTACAAATGTAAACAAAGACCCCAAATGGAACTCTAAATGTAAACAAAAAATGAAAATGTAAACAGACTACAAATGTAAACAAAACTAAAAGTAAACAAATACTACAAATATAAACAACGACTACAAATGTAAACAAAACTAAATGTAAACAAATACTAGAAATATAAACAAAGACTCTAAATGTAACCAAAAAGTCTTGGTGTAAACAAGGACTCTTGGTGTAAAAAAGGACTACAAATGTAAACAAAGTCTCTAAATATAAACAAAGTCTAAATGTAAACAAAGACTACAAGTGTAAACAAAAACTCTACATGTAAACAATATCTCTAAATGTAAACAAAGACTAAAAATATAAACGGACTCTAAATGTAAACAAAGTCACTAAATTTAAACAAAGAATACAAATGTAAACAAAGACTATAAATGTTACGAAAGTTTACAACTGTAAACAAAGACTACAAATGTAAACAAAGACACTAAACGTAAACAAAAACTACAAATGTATACAGACTCTAAGTGTAAACAGACAACAAATGTAAACAAAGCCTCTACATATAAACAAAGTACCTAAATGTAGGCAGACTACAAATGTAAACAAAGAATACAAATGTAAACAGACTAAAAATGAAAACAGACTCTAAATGCAAACAGACTAAAAATGTAAACAAAGACTACATATGTAAACAAAGACTGCAAACGTAAACAAAAACTCTAAATGGAAACAAATAATAAAAATGTAAACAAAGACTCTAAATGTAATAAAAAAAACTGGGTATAAACAAGGACTACAAATGTAAACTGACTCTAAATGTAAACAAAAACTAAAAATGTAAACAAAGACTACAAATGTAATCAAAGGGACTAAATGTAAACACTCTAAATGTAAACAAAGACTACATATGTAAACAAAGAATTTAAATGTAAATAAAGACTACAAATGTAAACAAAGACTACAGACGTAAACACTCTAAATGTAAAGAAGGTCTCTAAATGCAAACAAAGATTACAAATGTAAACAAAGACTACGAATGTAAACAAAGACTACAAATATAAACAGACTCTAAATGGAAACAGACTACAAATGTAAACAAAAACTATAAACGTAAACTAACACTCTATATGTAAACAGACAACAAATGTAAACAAAACTAAAAGTGAACAAATACTACAAATATAAACAACGACAACAAATGTAAACAAAACTAAATGTAAACAAGTACTAGAAATATAAACAAAGACTCTAAATGTAACCAAAGACTGCAAACGTAAACAAAGACTACAAACGTAAACAAAGACTACAAATGTAAAGAAGTTCTCTAAATGCAAACAAAGATTACAAATGTAAACAAAAACTACAAATGTAAACAAAGGCTACAAATATAAACAAAAACTGTAAATGGAAAGAGGCTACAAATGTAAACAAAAACTACAAACGTAAGCTAACACTCTAAATGTAAACAAAGACTACAAATGTAAACAAAGACTGCAAACGTAAACAAAGACTCTAAATGTAAACAAATAATAAAAATGTAAACAAAGATTCTAAATGTAATAAAAAACTAGGTATAAACAAGGACTCTAGGTGTAAACAAGGACTACAAATGTAAACAGACTCTAAATGTAAACAAAGGATAAAAATGTAAAGAAAGACTACAAATGTAAACAAAGGCTCTAAATGTAAACAAACACGCTGTATGTAAACAAAGACTACAAATGTAAACAAAGACCCCAAATGGAACTCTAAATGTAAATAAAAAATGAAAATGTAAACAGACTACAAATGTAAACAAAACTAAAAGTAAACAAATACTAGAAATGTAAACAACGACTACAAATGTAAACAAAACTAAATGTAAACAAATACTAGAAATATAAACAAAGATTCTAAATGTAACCAAAAACTCTTGGTGTAAACAAGGACTCTAGGTGTAAAAAAGGACTACAAATGTAAAAAAGGACTACAAACAAAGACTACAAATGTAAACAAAAACTCTACATGTAAACAATCTCTCTAAATGTAAACAAAGACTACAAATATAAACGGACTCTAAATGTAAACAAAGTCACTAAATTTAAACAAAGAATACAAATGTAAACAAAGACTATAAATGTTACGAAAGTTTACAACTGTAAACAAAGACTACAAATGTAAACAAAGACACTAAACGTAAACAAAAACTACAAATGTATACAGACTCTAAGTGTAAACAGACAACAAATGTAAACAAAGCCTCTACATATAAACAAAGTACCTAAATGTAGGCAGACTACAAATGTAAACAAAGAATACAAATGTAAACAAAGAGCACAAATGTTAAGTGACTCAAACTGTAAACAAACTCTCTAAATGTAAACAAAGTCTACAAATGTAAACAGACTATAAATGAAAACAGACTCTAAATGCAAACAGACTAAAAGTGTAAACAAAGACTACAAATATAAACAGACTCTAAATGGAAACAGACTACAAATGTAAACAAAACTAAAAGTAAACAAATACTACAAATATAAAGAACGACTACAAATGTAAACAAAACTAAATGTAAACAAATACTAGAAATATAAACAAAGACTCTAAATGTAACCAAAAACTCTTGGTGTAAACAAGGACTATAGGTGTAAAAAAGGACTACAAATGTAAACAAAGTCTCTAAATGTAAACAAAGACTACAAGTGTCAACAAAGACTACAAATGTAAACAAAAACTCTACATATAAACAGACTCTCTAAATGTAAACAAAGTCTCTAAATTTAAACAAAGAATACAAATATGTAAACAAAGACTATAAATGTTAAGAAAGTTTACAACTGTAAACAAAGACTACAAATGTAAACAAAGACACTAAACGTAAACAAAAACTACAAACGTAAACAGACTCTAAGTGTAAACAGACAACAAATGTAAACAAAGCCTCTAAATATAAACAAAGTATCTAAACGTAAGCAGACTACAAATGTAAACAAAGAATACAAATGTAAACAAAGACACTAAACTTAAACAAAAACTACAAACGTAAACAGGCTCTAAGTGTAAACAGACAACAAATGTAAACAAAGCCTTTAAATATAAACAAAGTATCTAAATGTAAGCAGACTACAAATGTAAACAAAGAATACAAATGTAAACAAAGAGCACAAATGTTAAGTGACTCAAACTGTAAACAAACTCTCTAAATGTAAACAAAGTCTACAAATGTAGACAGACTATAAATGAAAACAGACTCTAAATGCAAACAGACTAAAAGAGTAAACAAAGACTACAAATATAAACAGACTCTAAATGGAAACAGACAACAAATGTAAACAAAAACTACAAACGTAAACCAACACTCTAAATGTAAACAAACACTACAAATGTAAACAAAACTAAAAGTAAACAAATACTAGAAATATAAACAAAGACTCTAAATGTAAGCAAAGACTGCAAACGTAAACAAAAACTCTAAATGGAAAAAAATAATAAAAATGTAAACAAAGACTCTAAATGTAATAAAAAAATCTGGGTATAAACAAAGACTACAAATGAAAACAGACTCTAAATACAAACAAAGTCTAAAAATAAAAACAAAGTCTCTAAATGTAAACAAAGGCTAAAAATTTAAACAAAGACTACAAATGTAAACAAAGGGACTAAATGTAAACACTTTAAATGTAAACAAAGACTACATATGTAAACAAAGAATTTAAATGTAAATAAAGACTACAAATGTAAACAAAGACCTTAAATGTAAACAGACTCTAAACGAAAACAAAGACTAAAAATGTAATCAAAGACTACAAACGTAAACAAAGACTCTAAATGTAAAGAAGGTCTCTAAATGCAAACAAAGATTAAAAATGTAAACAAAGACTACAAATGTAAACAAAGACTACAAATATAAACAGACTCTAAATTGAAACAGACTACAAATGTAAACAAAAACTACAAACGTAAACTAACATTCTAAATGTAAACAAAGACTACAAATGTTAACAAAACTAAAAGTAAACAAATACTACAAATATAAAGAACGACTACAAATGTAAACAAAACTAAATGTAAACAAATACTAGAAATATAAACAAAGATTCTAAATGTAACCAAAAACTCTTGGTGTAAACAAGGACTCTAGGTGTAAAAAAGGACTACAAATGTAAACAAAGTCTCTAAATATAAACAAAGTCTAAATGTAAACAAAGACTACAAGTGTCATCAAAGACTACAAATGTAAACAAAGACACTAAACGTAAACAGACTCTAAGTGTAAACAGACAACAAATGTAAACAAAGCCTTTAAATATAAAAAAAAGTATCTAAATGTAAGCAGACTACAAATGTAAAAAAGAATACAAATGTAAACAAAGAGCACAAATGTTAAGTGACTCAAACTGTAAACAATCTGTCTAAATGTAAACAAAGTCTACAAATGTAAACAGTCTATAAATGAAAATAGACTCTAAATGCAAACAGACTAAAAATGTAAACAAAGACTACAAATATAAAGACTCTAAATGGAAACAGACTACAAATGTAAACAAAAACTACAAACGTAAACTAACACTCTAAATGTAAACAAAGACTACAAATGTAAACAAAACTAAAAGTAAACAAATACTACAAATATAAACAATGACTACATATGTAAGCAAAACTAAATGTGAACAAATACTAGAAATATTTACAAAGACGCTAAATGTAACCAAAGTCTGCAAACGTAAACAAAGTCTCTAAATGGAAACAAATAATAGAAACGTAAACAAAGACTGTAAATGTAATAAACAAGGACTCTAGGTGTAAACAAGGACTACAAACGTAAACAGACTCTAAATGTAAACAAAGTCTAAAAATAAAAACAAAGACTCTAAATGTAAACAAAGGCTAAAAATGTAAACAAAGACTACAAATGTAAACAAAGACCTTAAATGTAAACAGACTCTTAATGAAAATAAAGACTAAAAATGTAAACAAAGACTCTAAATGTAAAGATGGTCTCTAAATGCAAACAAAGATTACAAATGTAAACAAAAACTACAAATATAAACAAAGACTACAAATATAAACAAAAACTCTAAATGGAAACAGACTACAAATGTAAACAAAAATTACAAACGTAAACTAACACTCTAAATGTAAACAAAGACTACAATTGTAAACAAAGACTGCAAACGTAAACAAAGACTCTAAATGTAAACAAATAATAAAAATGTAAACAAAGACTCTAAATGTAATAAAAAACTCTGGGTATAAACAAGGACTCTAGGTGTAAACAAGGACTACAAATGTAAACAGACTCTAAATGTAAACAAAGTCTAAAAATAAAAACAAAGACTCTAAATGTAAACAAAGGATAAAAATGTACACAAAGACTACAAATGTAAACAAAGGCTCTAAATGTAAACAAACACGCTATATGTAAACAAAGACTACAAATGTAAACAAAGACCCCAAATGGAACTCTAAATGTAAACAAAAAATGAAAATGTAAACAGACTACAAATGTAAACAAAACTAAAAGTAAACAAATACTACAAATATAAACAACGACTACAAATGTAAACAAAACTAAATGTAAACAAATACTAGAAATATAAACAAAGACTCTAAATGTAACCAAAAAGTCTTGGTGTAAACAAGGACTCTTGGTGTAAAAAAGGACTACAAATGTAAACAAAGTCTCTAAATATAAACAAAGTCTAAATGTAAACAAAGACTACAAGTGTAAACAAAAACTCTACATGTAAACAATATCTCTAAATGTAAACAAAGACTAAAAATATAAACGGACTCTAAATGTAAACAAAGTCACTAAATTTAAACAAAGAATACAAATGTAAACAAAGACTATAAATGTTACGAAAGTTTACAACTGTAAACAAAGACTACAAATGTAAACAAAGACACTAAACGTAAACAAAAACTACAAATGTATACAGACTCTAAGTGTAAACAGACAACAAATGTAAACAAAGCCTCTACATATAAACAAAGTACCTAAATGTAGGCAGACTACAAATGTAAACAAAGAATACAAATGTAAACAGACTAAAAATGAAAACAGACTCTAAATGCAAACAGACTAAAAATGTAAACAAAGACTACATATGTAAACAAAGACTGCAAACGTAAACAAAAACTCTAAATGGAAACAAATAATAAAAATGTAAACAAAGACTCTAAATGTAATAAAAAAAACTGGGTATAAACAAGGACTACAAATGTAAACTGACTCTAAATGTAAACAAAAACTAAAAATGTAAACAAAGACTACAAATGTAATCAAAGGGACTAAATGTAAACACTCTAAATGTAAACAAAGACTACATATGTAAACAAAGAATTTAAATGTAAATAAAGACTACAAATGTAAACAAAGACTACAGACGTAAACACTCTAAATGTAAAGAAGGTCTCTAAATGCAAACAAAGATTACAAATGTAAACAAAGACTACGAATGTAAACAAAGACTACAAATATAAACAGACTCTAAATGGAAACAGACTACAAATGTAAACAAAAACTATAAACGTAAACTAACACTCTATATGTAAATAGACAACAAATGTAAACAAAACTAAAAGTGAACAAATACTACAAATATAAACAACGACAACAAATGTAAACAAAACTAAATGTAAACAAGTACTAGAAATATAAACAAAGACTCTAAATGTAACCAAAGACTGCAAACGTAAACAAAGACTACAAACGTAAACAAAGACTACAAATGTAAAGAAGTTCTCTAAATGCAAACAAAGATTACAAATGTAAACAAAAACTACAAATGTAAACAAAGGCTACAAATATAAACAAAAACTGTAAATGGAAAGAGGCTACAAATGTAAACAAAAACTACAAACGTAAGCTAACACTCTAAATGTAAACAAAGACTACAAATGTAAACAAAGACTGCAAACGTAAACAAAGACTCTAAATGTAAACAAATAATAAAAATGTAAACAAAGATTCTAAATGTAATAAAAAACTAGGTATAAACAAGGACTCTAGGTGTAAACAAGGACTACAAATGTAAACAGACTCTAAATGTAAACAAAGGATAAAAATGTAAAGAAAGACTACAAATGTAAACAAAGACTACAAATGTAAACAAAGACCCCAAATGGAACTCTAAATGTAAATAAAAAATGAAAATGTAAACAGACTACAAATGTAAACAAAACTAAAAGTAAACAAATACTAGAAATGTAAACAACGACTACAAATGTAAACAAAACTAAATGTAAACAAATACTAGAAATATAAACAAAGATTCTAAATGTAACCAAAAACTCTTGGTGTAAACAAGGACTCTAGGTGTAAAAAAGGACTACAAATGTAAAAAAGGACTACAAACAAAGACTACAAATGTAAACAAAAACTCTACATGTAAACAATCTCTCTAAATGTAAACAAAGACTACAAATATAAACGGACTCTAAATGTAAACAAAGTCACTAAATTTAAACAAAGAATACAAATGTAAACAAAGACTATAAATGTTACGAAAGTTTACAACTGTAAACAAAGACTACAAATGTAAACAAAGACACTAAACGTAAACAAAAACTACAAATGTATACAGACTCTAAGTGTAAACAGACAACAAATGTAAACAAAGCCTCTACATATAAACAAAGTACCTAAATGTAGGCAGACTACAAATGTAAACAAAGAATACAAATGTAAACAAAGAGCACAAATGTTAAGTGACTCAAACTGTAAACAAACTCTCTAAATGTAAACAAAGTCTACAAATGTAAACAGACTATAAATGAAAACAGACTCTAAATGCAAACAGACTAAAAGTGTAAACAAAGACTACAAATATAAACAGACTCTAAATGGAAACAGACTACAAATGTAAACAAAAACTACAAACGTAAACCAACACTCTAAATGTAAACAAAGACTACAAATGTAAACAAAGGGACTAAATGTAAACACTCTAAATGTAAACAATGACTACATATGTAAACAAAGAATTTAAATGTAAATAAAGACTACAAATGTAAACAAAGACCTTAAATGTAAACAGACTCTAAGTGAAAACAAAGACTAAAAATGTAAACAAAGACTACAGACGTAAACAAAGACTCTAAATGTAAAGAAGGTCTCTAAATGCAAACAAAGATTACAAATGTAAACAAAGACTACAAATGTAAACAAAGACTACAAATATAAACAGACTCTTAATGGAAACAGACTACAAATGTAAACAAAAACTATAAACGTAAACTAACACTCTATATGTAAACAGACTACAAATGTAAACAAAACTAAATGTAAACAAATACTAGAAATATAAACAAAGACTCTAAATGTAACCAAAGACTGCAAACGTAAACAAAGTCTCTAAATGTAAACAAAAAATAAAAATGTAAACAAAGACTCTAAATGTAATAAAAAACTCTGGGTATAAACTAGGACTCTAGGTGTAAACAAGGACTACAAATGTAAACAGACTCTAAATGTAAACAAAGTCTAAAAATAAGAACAAAGACTCTACATGTAAACAAAGGCTAAAAATGTAAACAAAGACTACAAATGTAAACAAAGGCTCTAAATGTAAACAAACAAGCTATATGTAAACAAAGACTACAAATGTAAACAAAGACACTAAATGGAACTCTAAATGTAAACAAAGAATAAAAATGTAAACAAAGACTACTAATGTAAACAAAGGCTCTATATGTAAACAAACAAGCTATATGTAAACAAAGACTACAAATGTAAACAAAGACACTAAATGGAACTCTAAATGTAAACAAAGAATAAAAATGTAAACAAAGACTACAAATGTAAACAAAGACCTTAAATGTAAACAGAATTTTAATGAAAACAAAGACTAAAAATGTAAACAAAGACTCTAAATGTAAAGATGGTCTCTAAATGCAAACAAAGATTACAAATGTAAACAAAAACTACAAATGTAAACAAAGACTACAAATATAAACAAAAACTCTAAATGGAAATAGACTACAAATGTAAACAAAGACTACATATGTAAACAAAGACTGCAAACGTAAACAAAAACACTAAATGGAAACAAATAATAAAAATGTAAACAAAGACTCTAAATGTAATAAAAAACTCTGGGTATAAACAAGGACTACAAATGTAAACTGACTCTAAATATAAACAAAGTCTAAAAATAAAAACAGACTCTAAATGTAAACAAAGGCTAAAAATGTAAACAAAGACTACAAATGTAAACAAAGGGACTAAATGTAAACACTCTAAATGTAAACAAAGACTACATATGTAAACAAAGAATTTAAATGTAAATAAAGACTACAAATGTAAACAAAGACCTTAAATGTAAACAGACTCTAACTGAAAACAAAGACTAAAAATGTAAACAAAGACTACAGACGTAAACAAAGACTCTAAATGTAAAGAAGGTCTCTAAATGCAAACAAAGATTACAAATGTAAACAAAGACTACAAATATAAACAGACTCTAAATGGAAACAGACTACAAATGTAAACAAAAACTATAAACGTAAACTAACACTCTATATGTAAACAGACTACAAATGTAAACAAAACTAAATGTAAACAAATACTAGAAATATAAACAAAGGCTCTAAATGTAACCAAAGACTGCAAACGTAAACAAAGTCTCTAAATGTAAACAAAAAATAAAAATGTAAACAAAGACTCTTAATGTAATAAAATACTCTTGGTATAAACAAGGACTCTAGGTGTAAACAAGGACTACAAATGTAAACAGACTCTAAATGTAAACAAAGTCTAAAAATTAAAACAGACTCTAAATGTAAACAAAGGCTAAAAATGTAAACAAAGACTACAAATGTAAACAAAGGCTCTAAATGTAAACAAACAAGCTATATGTAAACAAAGTCTGCAAACGTAAACAAAGTCTCTAAATGGAAACAAATAATAGAAACGTAAACAAAGACTGTAAATGTAATAAAAAACTCTGGGAATAAACAAGGACTCTAGGTGTAAACAAGGACTACAAACGTAAACAGACTCTAAATGTAAACAAAGTCTAAAAATAAAAACAAAGACTCTAAATGTAAACAAAGGCTAAAAATGTAAACAAAGACTACAAATGTAAACAAAGACCTTAAATGTAAACAGACTCTTAATGAAAATAAAGACTAAAAATGTAAACAAAGACTCTAAATGTAAAGATGGTCTCTAAATGCAAACAAAGATTACAAATGTAAACAAAAACTACAAATGTAAACAAAGACTACAAATATAAACGAAAACTCTAAATGGAAACAGACTACAAATGTAAACAAAAACTACAAACGTAAACTAACACTCTAAATGTAAACAAAGACTAAAATTGTAAACAAAGACTGCAAACGTAAACAAAGACTCTAAATGTAAACAAATAATAAAAATGTAAACAAAGACTCTAAATGTAATAAAAAACTCTGGGTATAAACAAGGACTCTAGGTGTAAACAAGGACTACAAATGTAAACAGACTCTAAATGTAAACAAAGTCTAAAAATAAAAACAAAGACTCTAAATGTAAACAAAGGATAAAAATGTACACAAAGACTACAAATGTAAACAAAGGCTCTAAATGTAAACAAACACGCTATATGTAAACAAAGACTACAAATGTAAACAAAGACCCCAAATGGAACTCTAAATGTAAACAAAAAATGAAAATGTAAACAGACTACAAATGTAAACAAAACTAAAAGTAAACAAATACTACAAATATAAACAACGACTACAAATGTAAACAAAACTAAATGTAAACAAATACTAGAAATATAAACAAAGACTCTAAATGTAACCAAAAAGTCTTGGTGTAAACAAGGACTCTTGGTGTAAAAAAGGACTACAAATGTAAACAAAGTCTCTAAATATAAACAAAGTCTAAATGTAAACAAAGACTACAAGTGTAAACAAAAACTCTACATGTAAACAATATCTCTAAATGTAAACAAAGACTAAAAATATAAACGGACTCCAAATGTAAACAAAGTCTCTAAATTTAAACAAAGAATACAAATGTAAACAAAGACTATAAATGTTAAGAAAGTCTACAACTGTAAACAAAGACTACAAATGTAAACAAAGACACTAAACGTAAACAAAAACTACAAACGTAAACAGACTCTAAGTGTAAACAGACAACAAATGTAAACAAAGCCTCGTAATATAAACAAAGTATCTAAATGTAAGCAGAATACAAATGTAAACAAACAATACAAATGTAAACAAAGAGCACAAATGTTAAGTGACTCAAACTGTAAACAAACTCTCTAAATGTAAACAAAGTTTACAAATGTAAACAGACTAAAAATGAAAACAGACTCTAAATGCAAACAGACTAAAAATGTAAACAAAGACTACATATGTAAACAAAGACTGCAAACGTGAACAAAAACTCTAAATGGAAACAAATAATAAAAATGTAAAGAAAGACTCTAAATGTAATAAAAAAAACTGGGTATAAACAAGGACTACAAATGTAAACTGACTCTAAATGTAAACAAAAGCTAAAAATGTAAACAAAGACTACAAATGTAATCAAAGGGACTAAATGTAAACACTCTAAATGTAAACAAAGACTACATATGTAAACAAAGAATTTAAATGTAAATAAAGACTACAAATGTAAACAAAGACTACAGACGTAAACACTCTAAATGTAAAGAAGGTCTCTAAATGCAAACAAAGATTACAAATGTAAACAAAGACTACGAATGTAAACAAAGACTACAAATATAAACAGACTCTAAATGGAAACAGACTACAAATGTAAACAAAAACTATAAACGTAAACTAACACTCTATATGTAAACAGACAACAAATGTAAACAAAACTAAAAGTGAACAAATACTACAAATATAAACAACGACAACAAATGTAAACAAAACTAAATGTAAACAAGTACTAGAAATATAAACAAAGAATCTAAATGTAACCAAAGACTGCAAACGTAAACAAAGACTACAAACGTAAACAAAGACTACAAATGCAAAGAAGTTCTCTAAATGCAAACAAAGATTACAAATGTAAACAAAAACTACAAATGTAAACAAAGGCTACAAATATAAACAAAAACTGTAAATGGAAAGAGACTACAAATGTAAACAAAAACTACAAACGTAAGCTAACACTCTAAATGTAAACAAAGACTACAAATGTAAACAAAGACTGCAAACGTAAACAAAGACTCTAAATGTAAACAAATAATAAAAATGTAAACAAAGATTCTAAATGTAATAAAAAGCTCTGGGTGTAAACAAGGACTACAAATGTAAACTGACTCTAAATGTAAACAAAGTCTAAAAATAAAAACAAAGACTCTAAATGTAAACAAAGACTGCAAACGTAAACAAAGACTCTAAATGTAAACAAATAATAAAAATGTAAACAAAGATTCTAAATGTAATAAAAAGCTCTAGGTGTAAACAAGGACTACAAATGTAAACAGACTCTAAATGTAAACAAAGGATAAAAATGTAAACAAAGACTACAAATGTAAACAAAGGCTCTAAATGTAAACAAACACGCTATATGTAAACAAAGACTACAAATGTAAACAAAGACCCCAAATGGAACTCTAAATGTAAACAAAAAATGAAAATGTAAACAGACTACAAATGTAAACAAAAATAAAAGTAAACAAATACTAGAAATGTAAACTACGACTACAAATGTAAACAAAACGAAATGTAAACAAATACTAGAAATATAAACAAAGATTCTAAATGTAACCAAAAACTCTTGGTGTAAACAAGGACTCTAGGTGTAAAAAAGGACTACAAATGTAAACAAAGTCTCTAAATATAAACAAAGTCTAAATGTAAACAAAGACTACAAGTGTAAACAAAGACTACAAATGTAAACAAAAACTCTACATGTAAACAATCTCTCTAAATGTAAACAAAGACTACAAATATAAACGGACTCTAAATGTAAACAAAGTCACTAAATTTAAACAAAGAATACAAATGTAAACAAAGACACTAAACGTAAACAAAAACTACAAATGTATACAGACTCTAAGTGTAAACAGACAACAAATGTAAACAAAGCCTCTACATATAAACAAAGTACCTAAATGTAAGCAGACTACAAATGTAAACAAAGAATACAAATGTAAACAAAGAGCACAAATGTTAAGTGACTCAAACTGTAAACAAACTCTCTAAATGTAAACAAAGTCTATAAATGTAAACAGACTATAAATGAAAACAGACTCTAAATGCAAACAGACTAAAAGTGTAAACAAAGACTACAAATATAAACAGACTCTAAATGGAAACAGACTACAAATGTAAACAAAAACTACAAACGTAAACCAACACTCTAAATGTAAACAAAGACTACAAATGTAAACAAAGGGACTAAATGTAAACACTCTAAATGTAAACAAAGACTACATATGTAAACAAAGAATTTAAATGTAAATAAAGACTACAAATGTAAACAAAGACCTTAAATGTAAACAGACTCTAAGTGAAAACAAAGACTAAAAATGTAAACAAAGTCTACAGACGTAAACAAAGACTCTAAATGTAAAGAAGGTCTCTAAATGCAAACAAAGATTACAAATGTAAACAAAGACTACAAATGTAAACAAAGACTACAAATATAAACAGACTCTAAATGGAAACAGACTACAAATGGAAACAAAAACTATAAACGTAAACTAACACTCTATATGTAAACAGACTACAAATGTAAACAAAACTAAATGTAAACAAATACTAGAAATATAAACAAAGGCTCTAAATGTAACCAAAGACTGCAAACGTAAATAAAGTCTCTAAATGTAAACAAAAAATAAAAATGTAAACAAAGACTCTAAATGTAATAAAAAACTCTGGGTATAAACAAGGACTCTAGGTGTAAACAAGGACTACAAATGTAAACAGACTCTAAATGTAAACAAAGTCTAAAAATAAAAACAGACTCTAAATGTAAACAAATGCTAAAAATGTAAACAAAGACTACAAATGTAAACAAAGGCTCTAAATGTAAACAAACAAGCTATATGTAAACAAAGACTACAAATGTAAACAAAGACACTAAATGGAACTCTAAATGTAAACAAAGAATAAAAATGTAAACAAAGACTACTAATGTAAACAAAGGCTCTAAATGTAAACAAACAAGCTATATGTAAACAAAGACTACAAATGTAAACAAAGACACTAAATGGAACTCTAAATGTAAACAAAGAATAAAAATGTAAACAAAGACTACAAATGTAAACAAAGACCTTAAATGTAAACAGACTCTAAATGAAAACAGACTAAAAATGTAAACAAAGACTACAAACGTAAACAAAGACTCCAAATGTAAAGAAGTTCTCTAAATGCAAACAAAGATTACAAATGTAAACAAAAACTACAAATGTAAACAAAGGCTACAAATATAAACAAAAACTCTAAATGGAAACAGACTACAAATGTAAACAAAAACTACAAACGTAAACTAACACTCTAAATGTAAACAAGGACTACAAATGTAAACAGACTCTAAATGTAAACAAAGTCTAAAAATAAAAACAAAGACTCTAAATGTAAACAAAGGATAAAAATGTAAACAAAGGCTACAAATGTAAACAAAGGCTCTAAATGTAAACAAACACGCTATATGTAAACAAAGACTACAAATGTAAACAAAGACCCCAAATGGAACTCTAAATCTAAACAAAAAATAAAAATGTAAACAGACTACAAATGTAAACAAAACTAAAAGTAAACAAATACTACAAATATAAACAACGACTACAAATGTAAACAAAACTAAATGTAAACAAATACTAGAAATATAAACAAAGGCTCTAAATGTAACCAAAAATTCTTGGTGTAAACAAGGACTCTAGGTGTAAAAAAGGACTACAAACGTAAGCAAAGTCTCTAAATATAAACAAAGTCTAAATGTAAACAAAGACTACAAGTGTAAACAAAGACTGCAAATGTAAACAAAAACTCTACATGTAAACAATCTCTCTAAATGTAAACAAAGACTACAAATATAAACGGAATCTAAATGTAAACAAAGTCACTAAATTTAAACAAAGAATACAAATGTAAACAAAGACTATAAATGTTAAGAAAGTTTACAACTGTAAACAAAGACTACAAATGTAAACAAAGACACTAAACGTAAACAAAAACTACAAATGTAAAGAGACTCTAAGTGTAAACAGACAACAAATGTAAACAAAGCCTCTACATATAAACAAAGTACCTAAATGTAAGCAGACTACAAATGTAAACAAAGAATACAAATGTAAACAAAGAGCACAAATGTTAAGTGACTCAAACTGTAAACAAACTCTCTAAATGTAAACAAAGTCTACAAAGTAAACAGACTATAAATGAAAACAGACTCTAAATGCAAACAGACTAAAAGTGTAAACAAAGACTACAAATATAAACAGACTCTAAATGGAAACAGACTACAAATGTAAACAAAAACTACAAACGTAAACCAACACTCTAAATGTAAACAAAGACTACAAATGTAAACAAAACTAAAAGTAAACAAATACTACAAATATAAACAACGACTACAAATGTAAACAAAACTAAATGTAAGCAAATACTAGAAATATAAACAAAGGCTCTAAATGTAACCAAAGACTGCAAACGTAAACAAAGTCTCTAAATATAAACAAAAAATAAAAATGTAAACAAAGACTCTAAATGTAATAAAAAACTCTGGGTATAAACAAGGACTCTAGGTGTAAACAAGAACTACAAATGTAAACAGACTCTAAATGTTAAGAAAGTCTAAAAATAAAAACAAAGACTCTAAATGTAAACAAAGGCTAAAAATGTAAACAAAGACTACAAATGTAAACAAAGGGACTAAATGTAAACACTTTAAATGTAAACAAAGACTACATATGTAAACAAAGAATTTAAATGTAAATAAAGACTACAAATGTAAACAAAGACCTTAAATGTAAACAGACTCTAAACGAAAACAAAGACTAAAAATGTAATCAAAGACTACAAACGTAAACAAAGACTCTAAATGTAAAGAAGGTCTCTAAATGCAAACAAAGATTAAAAATGTAAACAAAGACTACAAATGTAAACAAAGACTACAAATATAAACAGACTCTAAATTGAAACAGACTACAAATGTAAACAAAAACTACAAACGTAAACTAACATTCTAAATGTAAACAAAGACTACAAATGTTAACAAAACTAAAAGTAAACAAATACTACAAATATAAAGAACGACTACAAATGTAAACAAAACTAAATGTAAACAAATACTAGAAATATAAACAAAGATTCTAAATGTAACCAAAAACTCTTGGTGTAAACAAGGACTCTAGGTGTAAAAAAGGACTACAAATGTAAACAAAGTCTCTAAATATAAACAAAGTCTAAATGTAAACAAAGACTACAAGTGTCATCAAAGACTACATATGTAAACAAAGACACTAAACGTAAACAGACTCTAAGTGTAAACAGACAACAAATGTAAACAAAGCCTTTAAATATAAAAAAAAGTATCTAAATGTAAGCAGACTACAAATGTAAAAAAGAATACAAATGTAAACAAAGAGCACAAATGTTAAGTGACTCAAACTGTAAACAATCTGTCTAAATGTAAACAAAGTCTACAAATGTAAACAGTCTATAAATGAAAATAGACTCTAAATGCAAACAGACTAAAAATGTAAACAAAGACTACAAATATAAAGACTCTAAATGGAAACAGACTACAAATGTAAACAAAAACTACAAACGTAAACTAACACTCTAAATGTAAACAAAGACTACAAATGTAAACAAAACTAAAAGTAAACAAATACTACAAATATAAACAATGACTACATATGTAAGCAAAACTAAATGTAAACAAATACTAGAAATATTTACAAAGACGCTAAATGTAACCAAAGTCTGCAAACGTAAACAAAGTCTCTAAATGGAAACAAATAATAGAAACGTAAACAAAGACTGTAAATGTAATAAACAAGGACTCTAGGTGTAAACAAGGACTACAAACGTAAACAGACTCTAAATGTAAACAAAGTCTAAAAATAAAAACAAAGACTCTAAATGTAAACAAAGGCTAAAAATGTAAACAAAGACTACAAATGTAAACAAAGACCTTAAATGTAAACAGACTCTTAATGAAAATAAAGACTAAAAATGTAAACAAAGACTCTAAATGTAAAGATGGTCTCTAAATGCAAACAAAGATTACAAATGTAAACAAAAACTACAAATGTAAACAAAGACTACAAATATAAACAAAAACTCTAAATGGAAACAGACTACAAATGTAAACAAAAATTACAAACGTAAACTAACACTCTAAATGTAAACAAAGACTACAATTGTAAACAAAGACTGCAAACGTAAACAAAGACTCTAAATGTAAACAAATAATAAAAATGTAAACAAAGACTCTAAATGTAATAAAAAACTCTGGGTATAAACAAGGACTCTAGGTGTAAACAAGGACTACAAATGTAAACAGACTCTAAATGTAAACAAAGTCTAAAAATAAAAACAAAGACTCTAAATGTAAACAAAGGATAAAAATGTACACAAAGACTACAAATGTAAACAACGGCTCTAAATGTAAACAAACACGCTATATGTAAACAAAGACTACAAATGTAAACAAAGACCCCAAATGGAACTCTAAATGTAAACAAAAAATGAAAATGTAAACAGACTACAAATGTAAACAAAACTAAAAGTAAACAAATACTACAAATATAAACAACGACTACAAATGTAAACAAAACTAAATGTAAACAAATACTAGAAATATAAACAAAGATTCTAAATGTAACCAAAAACTCTTGGTGTAAACAAGGACTCTAGGTGTAAAAAAGGACTACAAATGTAAACAAAGTCTCTAAATATAAACAAAGTCTAAATGTAAACAAAGACTACAAGTGTCATCAAAGACTACAAATGTAAACAAAGACACTAAACGTAAACAGACTCTAAGTGTAAACAGACAACAAATGTAAACAAAGCCTTTAAATATAAAAAAAAGTATCTAAATGTAAGCAGACTACAAATGTAAAAAAGAATACAAATGTAAACAAAGAGCACAAATGTTAAGTGACTCAAACTGTAAACAATCTGTCTAAATGTAAACAAAGTCTACAAATGTAAACAGTCTATAAATGAAAATAGACTCTAAATGCAAACAGACTAAAAATGTAAACAAAGACTACAAATATAAAGACTCTAAATGGAAACAGACTACAAATGTAAACAAAAACTACAAACGTAAACTAACACTCTAAATGTAAACAAAGACTACAAATGTAAACAAAACTAAAAGTAAACAAATACTACAAATATAAACAATGACTACATATGTAAGCAAAACTAAATGTAAACAAATACTAGAAATATTTACAAAGACGCTAAATGTAACCAAAGTCTGCAAACGTAAACAAAGTCTCTAAATGGAAACAAATAATAGAAACGTAAACAAAGACTGTAAATGTAATAAACAAGGACTCTAGGTGTAAACAAGGACTACAAACGTAAACAGACTCTAAATGTAAACAAAGTCTAAAAATAAAAACAAAGACTCTAAATGTAAACAAAGGCTAAAAATGTAAACAAAGACTACAAATGTAAACAAAGACCTTAAATGTAAACAGACTCTTAATGAAAATAAAGACTAAAAATGTAAACAAAGACTCTAAATGTAAAGATGGTCTCTAAATGCAAACAAAGATTACAAATGTAAACAAAAACTACAAATGTAAACAAAGACTACAAATATAAACAAAAACTCTAAATGGAAACAGACTACAAATGTAAACAAAAATTACAAACGTAAACTAACACTCTAAATGTAAACAAAGACTACAATTGTAAACAAAGACTGCAAACGTAAACAAAGACTCTAAATGTAAACAAATAATAAAAATGTAAACAAAGACTCTAAATGTAATAAAAAACTCTGGGTATAAACAAGGACTCTAGGTGTAAACAAGGACTACAAATGTAAACAGACTCTAAATGTAAACAAAGTCTAAAAATAAAAACAAAGACTCTAAATGTAAACAAAGGATAAAAATGTACACAAAGACTACAAATGTAAACAAAGGCTTTAAATGTAAACAAACACGCTATATGTAAACAAAGACTACAAATGTAAACAAAGACCCCAAATGGAACTCTAAATGTAAACAAAAAATGAAAATGTAAACAGACTACAAATGTAAACAAAACTAAAAGTAAACAAATACTACAAATATAAACAACGACTACAAATGTAAACAAAACTAAATGTAAACAAATACTAGAAATATAAACAAAGACTCTAAATGTAACCAAAAAGTCTTGGTGTAAACAAGGACTCTTGGTGTAAAAAAGGACTACAAATGTAAACAAAGTCTCTAAATATAAACAAAGTCTAAATGTAAACAAAGACTACAAGTGTAAACAAAAACTCTACATGTAAACAATATCTCTAAATGTAAACAAAGACTAAAAATATAAACGGACTCTAAATGTAAACAAAGTCACTAAATTTAAACAAAGAATACAAATGTAAACAAAGACTATAAATGTTACGAAAGTTTACAACTGTAAACAAAGACTACAAATGTAAACAAAGACACTAAACGTAAACAAAAACTACAAATGTATACAGACTCTAAGTGTAAACAGACAACAAATGTAAACAAAGCCTCTACATATAAACAAAGTACCTAAATGTAGGCAGACTACAAATGTAAACAAAGAATACAAATGTAAACAGACTAAAAATGAAAACAGACTCTAAATGCAAACAGACTAAAAATGTAAACAAAGACTACATATGTAAACAAAGACTGCAAACGTAAACAAAAACTCTAAATGGAAACAAATAATAAAAATGTAAACAAAGACTCTAAATGTAATAAAAAAAACTGGGTATAAACAAGGACTACAAATGTAAACTGACTCTAAATGTAAACAAAAACTAAAAATGTAAACAAAGACTACAAATGTAATCAAAGGGACTAAATGTAAACACTCTAAATGTAAACAAAGACTACATATGTAAACAAAGAATTTAAATGTAAATAAAGACTACAAATGTAAACAAAGACTACAGACGTAAACACTCTAAATGTAAAGAAGGTCTCTAAATGCAAACAAAGATTACAAATGTAAACAAAGACTACGAATGTAAACAAAGACTACAAATATAAACAGACTCTAAATGGAAACAGACTACAAATGTAAACAAAAACTATAAACGTAAACTAACACTCTATATGTAAACAGACAACAAATGTAAACAAAACTAAAAGTGAACAAATACTACAAATATAAACAACGACAACAAATGTAAACAAAACTAAATGTAAACAAGTACTAGAAATATAAACAAAGACTCTAAATGTAACCAAAGACTGCAAACGTAAACAAAGACTACAAACGTAAACAAAGACTACAAATGTAAAGAAGTTCTCTAAATGCAAACAAAGATTACAAATGTAAACAAAAACTACAAATGTAAACAAAGGCTACAAATATAAACAAAAACTGTAAATGGAAAGAGGCTACAAATGTAAACAAAAACTACAAACGTAAGCTAACACTCTAAATGTAAACAAAGACTACAAATGTAAACAAAGACTGCAAACGTAAACAAAGACTCTAAATGTAAACAAATAATAAAAATGTAAACAAAGATTCTAAATGTAATAAAAAACTAGGTATAAACAAGGACTCTAGGTGTAAACAAGGACTACAAATGTAAACAGACTCTAAATGTAAACAAAGGATAAAAATGTAAAGAAAGACTACAAATGTAAACAAAGGCTCTAAATGTAAACAAACACGCTGTATGTAAACAAAGACTACAAATGTAAACAAAGACCCCAAATGGAACTCTAAATGTAAATAAAAAATGAAAATGTAAACAGACTACAAATGTAAACAAAACTAAAAGTAAACAAATACTAGAAATGTAAACAACGACTACAAATGTAAACAAAACTAAATGTAAACAAATACTAGAAATATAAACAAAGATTCTAAATGTAACCAAAAACTCTTGGTGTAAACAAGGACTCTAGGTGTAAAAAAGGACTACAAATGTAAAAAAGGACTACAAACAAAGACTACAAATGTAAACAAAAACTCTACATGTAAACAATCTCTCTAAATGTAAACAAAGACTACAAATATAAACGGACTCTAAATGTAAACAAAGTCACTAAATTTAAACAAAGAATACAAATGTAAACAAAGACTATAAATGTTACGAAAGTTTACAACTGTAAACAAAGACTACAAATGTAAACAAAGACACTAAACGTAAACAAAAACTACAAATGTATACAGACTCTAAGTGTAAACAGACAACAAATGTAAACAAAGCCTCTACATATAAACAAAGTACCTAAATGTAGGCAGACTACAAATGTAAACAAAGAATACAAATGTAAACAAAGAGCACAAATGTTAAGTGACTCAAACTGTAAACAAACTCTCTAAATGTAAACAAAGTCTACAAATGTAAACAGACTATAAATGAAAACAGACTCTAAATGCAAACAGACTAAAAGTGTAAACAAAGACTACAAATATAAACAGACTCTAAATGGAAACAGACTACAAATGTAAACAAAAACTACAAACGTAAACCAACACTCTAAATGTAAACAAAGACTACAAATGTAAACAAAGGGACTAAATGTAAACACTCTAAATGTAAACAATGACTACATATGTAAACAAAGAATTTAAATGTAAATAAAGACTACAAATGTAAACAAAGACCTTAAATGTAAACAGACTCTAAGTGAAAACAAAGACTAAAAATGTAAACAAAGACTACAGACGTAAACAAAGACTCTAAATGTAAAGAAGGTCTCTAAATGCAAACAAAGATTACAAATGTAAACAAAGACTACAAATGTAAACAAAGACTACAAATGTAAACAAAGGCTCTAAATGTAAACAAACAAGCTATATGTAAACAAAGACTACAAATGTAAACAAAGACACTAAATGGAACTCTAAATGTAAACAAAGAATAAAAATGTAAACAAAGACTACTAATGTAAACAAAGGCTCTATATGTAAACAAACAAGCTATATGTAAACAAAGACTACAAATGTAAACAAAGACACTAAATGGAACTCTAAATGTAAACAAAGAATAAAAATGTAAACAAAGACTACAAATGTAAACAAAGACCTTAAATGTAAACAGAATTTTAATGAAAACAAAGACTAAAAATGTAAACAAAGACTCTAAATGTAAAGATGGTCTCTAAATGCAAACAAAGATTACAAATGTAAACAAAAACTACAAATGTAAACAAAGACTACAAATATAAACAAAAACTCTAAATGGAAATAGACTACAAATGTAAACAAAGACTGCAAACGTAAACAAAAACTCTAAATGGAAACAAATAATAAAAATGTAAACTAAGACTCTAAATGTAATAAAAAACTCTGGGTATAAACAAGGACTACAAATGTAAACTGACTCTAAATATAAACAAAGTCTAAAAATAAAAATAGACTCTAAATGTAAACAAAGGCTAAAAATGTAAACAAAGACTACAAATGTAAACAAAGGGACTAAATGTAAACACTCTAAATGTAAACAAAGACTACATATGTAAACAAAGAATTTAAATGTAAATAAAGACTACAAATGTAAACAAAGACCTTAAATGTAAACAGACTCTAAGTGAAAACAAAGACTAAAAATGTAAACAAAGACTACAGACGTAAACAAAGACTCTAAATGTAAAGAAGGTCTCTAAATGCAAACAAAGATTACAAATGTAAACAAAGACTACAAATGTAAACAAAGACTACAAATATAAACAGACTCTAAATGGAAACAGACTACAAATGTAAACAAAAACTATAAACGTAAACTAACACTCTATATGTAAACAGACTACAAATGTAAACAAAACTAAATGTAAACAAATACTAGAAATATAAACAAAGGCTCTAAATGTAACCAAAGACTGCAAACGTAAACAAAGTCTCTAAATGTAAACAAAAAATAAAAATGTAAACAAAGACTCTAAATGTAATAAAAAACTCTGGGTATAAACAAGGACTCTAGATGTAAACAAGGACTACAAATGTAAACAGACTCTAAATGTAAACAAAGTCTAAAAATAAAAACAAAGACTCTAAATGTAAACAAAGGCTAAAAACGTAAACAAAGACTACAAATGTAAACAAAGGCTCTAAATGTAAACAAACAAGCTATATGTAAACAAAGACTACAAATGTAAACAAAGACACTAAATGGAACTCTAAATGTAAACAAAGAATAAAAACGTAAACAAAGACTACTAATGTAAACAAAGGCTCTAAATGTAAACAAACAAGCTATATGTAAACAAAGACTACAAATGTAAACAAAGACACTAAATGGAACTCTAAATGTAAACAAAGAATAAAAATGTAAACAAAGACTACTAAGGTAAACAAAGGCTCTAAATGTAAACAAACAAGCTATATGTAAACAAAGACTACAAATGTAAACAAAGACACTAAATGGAACTCTAAATGTAAACAAAGAATAAAAATGTAAACAAAGACTACAAATGTAAACAAAGACCTTAAATGTAAACGGACACTAAATGAAAACAAAGACTAAAAATGTAAAAAAAGACTACAAACGTAAACAAAGACTCCAAATGTAAAGAAGTTCTCTAAATGCAAACAAAGATTACAAATGTAAACAAAAACTACAAATGTAAACAAAGGCTACAAATATAAACAAAAACTCTAAATGGAAACAAACTACAAATGTAAACAAAAACTACAAACGTAAACTAACACTCTAAATGTATACAAGGACTACAAGTGTAAACAGACTCTAAATGTAAACAAAGTCTAAAAATAAAAACAAAGACTCTAAATGTAATCAAAGGATAAAAATGTAAACAAAGGCTACAAATGTAAACAAAGGCTCTAAATGTAAACAAACACGCTATATGTAAACAAAGACTACAAACGTAAACAAAGACCCCAAATGGAACTCTAAATCTAAACAAAAAATAAAAATGTAAACAGACTACAAATGTAAACAAAACTAAAAGTAAACAAATACTACAAATATAAACAACGACTACAAATGTAAACAAAACTAAATGTAAACAAATACTAGAAATACAAACAAAGACTCTAAATGTAACCAAAAATTCTTGGTGTAAACAAGGACTCTAGGTGTAAAAAAGGATTACAAACGTAAACAAAGTCTCTAAATATAAACAAAGTCTAAATGTAAACAAAGACTACAAGCGTAAACAAAGACTGCAAATGTAAACAAAAACTCTACATGTAAACAATCTCTCTAAATGTAAACAAAGACTACAAATATAAACGGACTCTAAATGTAAACAAAGTCACTAAATTTAAACAAAGAATGCAAATGTAAACAAAGACTATAAATGTTAAGAAGGTTTACAACTGTAAACAAAGACTGCAAATGTAAACAAAGACACTAAACGTAAACAAAAACTACAAATGTAAACAGACTCTAAGTGTAAACAGACAACAAATGTAAACAAAGCCTCTACATATAAACAAAGTACCTAAATGTAAGCAGACTACAAATGTAAACAAAGAATACAAATGTAAACAAAGAGCACAAATGTTAAGTGACTCAAACTGTAAACAAACACTCTAAATGTAAACAAAGTCTACAAATGTAAACAGACTATAAATGAAAACAGACTCTAAATGCAAACAGACTAAAAGTGTAAACAAAGACTACAAAAACTACAAACGTAAACCAACACTCTAAATGTAAACAAAGACTACAAATGTAAACAAAGGGACTAAATGTAAACACTCTAAATGTAAAGACTCTAACAAAGACTCTAAATGTAAAGAAGGTCTCTAAATGCAAACAAAGATTACAAATGTAAACAAAGACTACAAATGTAAACAAAGACTACAAATATAAACAGACTCTAAATGGAAACAGACTACAAATGTAAACAAAAACTATAAACGTAAACTAACACTCTATATGTAAACAGACTACAAATGTAAACAAAACTAAATGTAAACAAATACTAGAAATATAAACAAAGGCTCTAAATGTAACCAAAGACTGCAAACGTAAACAAAGTCTCTAAATGTAAACAAAAAATAAAAATGTAAACAAAGACTCTAAATGTAATAAAAAACTCTGGGTATAAATAAGGACTCTAGGTGTAAACAAGGACTACAAATGTAAACAGACTCTAAATGTAAACAAAGTCTAAAAATAAAAACAAAGACTCTAAATGTAAACAAAGGCTAAAAATGTAAACAAAGACTACAAATGTAAACAAAGGCTCTTAATGTAAATAAACAAGCTATATGTAAACAAAGACTACAAATGTAAACAAAGACACTAAATGGAACTCTAAATGTAAACAAAGAATAAAAATGTAAACAAAGACTAATAATGTAAACAAAGGCTCTAAATGTAAACAAACAAGCTATATGTAAACAAAGACTACAAATGTAAACAAAGACACTAAATGGAACTCTAAATGTAAACAAAGAATAAAAATGTAAACAAAGACTACAAATGTAAACAAAGACCTTAAATGTAAACAGACTCTAAATGAAAACAAAGACTAAAAATGTAAAAAAAGACTACAAACGTAAACAAAGACTCCAAATGTAAAGAAGTTCTCTAAATGCAAACAAAGATTACAAATGTAAACAAAAACTACAAATGTAAACAAAGGCTACAAATATAAACAAAAACTCTAAATGGAAACAAACTACAAATGTAAACAAAAACTACAAACGTAAACTAACACTCTAAATGTATACAAGGACTACAAGTGTAAACAGACTCTAAATGTAAACAAAGTCTAAATGTAAACAAAGACTACAAGTGTAAACAAAGACTGCAAATGTAAACAAAAACTCTACATGTAAACAATCTCTCTAAATGTAAACAAAGACTACAAATATAAACGGACTCTCAATGTAAACAAAGTCACTAAATTTAAACAAAGAATGCAAATGTAAACAAAGACTATAAATGTTAAGAAAGTTTACAACTGTAAACAAAGACTCTAAATGTAAACAAAGTCACTAAATTTAAACAAAGAATACAAATGTAAACAAAGACTATAAATGTTAAGAAAGTTTACAACTGTAAACAAAGACTACAAATGTAAACAAAGACACTAAACGTAAACAAAAACTACAAATGTATACAGACTCTAAGTGTAAACAGACAACAAATGTAAACAAAGCCTCTACATATAAACAAAGTACCTAAATGTAAGCAGACTACAAATGTAAACAAAGAATACAAATGTAAACACAGAGCACAAATGTTAAGTGACTCAAACTGTAAACAAACTCTCTAAATGTAAACAAAGTCTACAAATGTAAACAGACTATAAATGAAAACAGACTCTAAATGCAAACAGACTAAAAGTGTAAACAAAGACTACAAATATAAACAGACTCTAAATGGAAACAGACTACAAATGTAAACAAAAACTACAAACGTAAACCAACACTCTAAATGTAAACAAAGACTACAAATGTAAACAAAACTAAAAGTAAACAAATACTACAAATATAAACAACGACTACAAATGTAAACAAAACTAAATGTAAACAAATACTAGAAATATAAACAAAGACTCTAAATGTAACCAAAGACTGCAAACGTAAACAAAAAAACTAAATGGAAAAAAATAATAAAAATGTAAACAAAGACTCTAAATGTAATAAAAAACTCTGGGTATAAACAAGGACTCTAGGTGTAAACAAGGACTACAAATGTAAACAGACTCTAAATGTAAACAAAGTCTAAAAAAAAAAACAAATACTCTAAATGTAAACAAAGGCTAAAAATGTAAACAAAGACTACAAATGTAAACAAAGGCTCTAAATGTAAACAAACAAGCTATATGTAAACAAAGACTACAAATGTAAACAAAGACACTAAATGGAACTCTAAATGTAAACAAAGAATAAAAATGTAAACAAAGACTACTAATGTAAACAAAGGCTCTAAATGTAAACAAACAAGCTATACGTAAACAAAGACTACAAATGTAAACAAAGACACTAAATGGAACTCTAAATGTAAACAAAGAATAAAAATGTAAACAAAGACTACAAATGTAAACAAAGACCTTAAATGTAAACAGAATCTTAATGAAAACAAAGACTAAAAATGTAAACAAAGACTCTAAATGTAATGATGGTCTCTAAATGCAAACAAAGATTACAAATGTAAACAAAAACTACAAATGTAAACAAAGACTACAAATATAAACAAAAACTCTAAATGGAAATAGACTACAAATGTAAACAAAGACTACATATGTAAACAAAGACTGCAAACGTAAACAAAAACTCTAAATGGAAACAAATAATAAAAATGTAAACAAAGACTCTAAATGTAATAAAAAACTCTGGGTATAAACAAGGACTACAAATGTAAACTGACTCTAAATATAAACAAAGTCTAAAAATAAAAACAGACTCTAAATGTAAACAAAGGCTAAAAATGTAAACAAAGACTACAAATGTAAACAAAGGGACTAAATGTAAACACTCTAAATGTAAACAAAGACTACATATGTAAACAAAGAATTTAAATGTAAATAAAGACTACAAATGTAAACAAAGACCTTAAATGTAAACAGACTCTAAGTGAAAACAAAGACTAAAAATGTAAACAAAGACTACAGACGTAAACAAAGACTCTAAATGTAAAGAAGGTCTCTAAATGCAAACAAAGATTACAAATGTAAACAAAGACTACAAATGTAAACAAAGACTACAAATATAAACAGACTCTAAATGGAAACAGACTACAAATGAAAACAAAAACTATAAACGTAAACTAACACTCTATATGTAAACAGACTACAAATGTAAACAAAACTAAATGTAAACAAATACTAGAAATATAAACAAAGGCTCTAAATGTAACCAAAGACTGCAAACGTAAACAAAGTCTCTAAATGTAAACAAAAAATAAAAATGTAAACAAAGACTCTAAATGTAATAAAAAACTCTGGGTATAAACAAGGACTCTAGGTGTAAACAAGGACTACAAATGTAAACAGACTCTAAATGTAAACAAAGTATAAAAACGTAAACAAAGACTACAAATGTAAACAAAGGCTCTAAATGTAAACAAACAAGCTATATGTAAACAAAGACTACAAATGTAAACAAAGACACTAAATGGAACTCTAAATGTAAACAAAGAATAAAAATGTAAACAAAGACTACAAATGTAAACAAAGACCTTAAATGTAAACAGACTCTAAATGAAAACAAAGACTAAAAATGTAAACAAAGACTACAAACGTAAACAAAGACTCCAAATGTAAAGAAGTTCTCTACATGCAAACAAAGATTACAAATGTAAACAAAAACTACAAATGTAAACAAAGGCTACAAATATAAACAAAAACTCTAAATGGAAACAGACTACATTGTAAACAAAAACTACAAACGTAAACTAACACTCTAAATGTAAACAAGGACTACAAATGTAAACAGACTCTAAATGTAAACAAAGTCTAAAAATAAAAACAAAGACTCTAAATGTAAACAAAGGATAAAAATGTAAACAAAGGCTACAAATGTAAACAAAGGCTCTAAATGTAAACAAACACGCTATATGTAAACAAAGACTACAAATGTAAACAAAGACCCCAAATGGAACTCTAAATCTAAACAAAAAATAAAAATGTAAACAGACTACAAATGTAAACAAAACTAAAAGTAAACAAATACTACAAATATAAACAACGACTACAAATGTAAACAAAACTAAATGTAAACAAATACTAGAAATATAAACAAAGACTCTAAATGTAACCAAAAATTCTTGGTGTAAACAAGGACTCTAGGTGTAAAAAAGGATTACAAACGTAAACAAAGTCTCTAAATATAAACAAAGTCTAAATGTAAACAAAGACTACAAGCGTAAACAAAGACTGCAAATGTAAACAAAAACTCTACATGTAAACAATCTCTCTAAATGTAAACAAAGACTACAAATATAAACGGACTCTAAATGTAAACAAAGTCACTAAATTTAAACAAAGAATGCAAATGTAAACAAAGACTATAAATGTTAAGAAAGTTTACAACTGTAAACAAAGACTGCAAATGTAAACAAAGACATTAAACGTAAACAAAAACTACAAATGTAAACAGACTCTAAGTGTAAACAGACAACAAATGTAAACAAAGCCTCTACATATAAACAAAGTACCTAAATGTAAGCAGACTACAAATGTAAACAAAGAATACAAATGTAAACAAAGAGCACAAATGTTAAGTGACTCAAACTGTAAACAAACACTCTAAATGTAAACAAAGTCTACAAATGTAAACAGACTATAAATGAAAACAGACTCTAAATGCAAACAGACTAAAAGTGTAAACAAAGACTACAAATATAAACAGACTCTAAATGGAAACAGAATACAAATGTAAACAAAAACTACAAACGTAAACCAACACTCTAAATGTAAACAAAGACTACAAATGTAAACAAAGGGACTAAATGTAAACACTCTAAATGTAAACAAAGAATACATATGTAAACAAAGAATTTAAATGTAAATAAAGACTACAAATGTAAACAAAGACCTTAAATGTAAACAGACTCTAAGTGAAAACAAAGACTAAAAATGTAAACAAAGACTACAGACGTAAACAAAGACTCTAAATGTAAAGAAGGTCTCTAAATGCAAACAAAGATTACAAATGTAAACAAAGACTACAAATGTAAACAAAGACTACAAATATAAACAGACTCTAAATGGAAACAGACTACAAATGTAAACAAAAACTATAAACGTAAACTAACACTCTATATGTAAACAGACTACAAATGTAAACAAAACTAAATGTAAACAAATACTAGAAATATAAACAAAGGCTCTAAATGTAACCAAAGACTGCAAACGTAAACAAAGTCTCTAAATGTAAACAAAAAATAAAAATGTAAACAAAGACTCTAAATGTAATAAAAAACTCTGGGTATAAATAAGGACTCTAGGTGTAAACAAGGACTACAAATGTAAACAGACTCTAAATGTAAACAAAGTCTAAAAATAAAAACAAAGACTCTAAATGTAAACAAAGGCTAAAAATGTAAACAAAGACTACAAATGTAAACAAAGGCTCTTAATGTAAATAAACAAGCTATATGTAAACAAAGACTACAAATGTAAACAAAGACACTAAATGGAACTCTAAATGTAAACAAAGAATAAAAATGTAAACAAAGACTAATAATGTAAACAAAGGCTCTAAATGTAAACAAACAAGCTATATGTAAACAAAGACTACAAATGTAAACAAAGACACGAAATGGAACTCTAAATGTAAACAAAGAATAAAAATGTAAACAAAGACTACAAATGTAAACAAAGACCTTAAATGTAAACAGACTCTAAATGAAAACAAAGACTAAAAATGTAAAAAAAGACTACAAACGTAAACAAAGACTCCAAATGTAAAGAAGTTCTCTAAATGCAAACAAAGATTACAAATGTAAACAAAAACTACAAATGTAAACAAAGGCTACAAATATAAACAAAAACTCTAAATGGAAACAAACTACAAATGTAAACAAAAACTACAAACGTAAACTAACACTCTAAATGTATACAAGGACTACAAGTGTAAACAGACTCTAAATGTAAACAAAGTCTAAATGTAAACAAAGACTACAAGTGTAAACAAAGACTGCAAATGTAAACAAAAACTCTACATGTAAACAATCTCTCTAAATGTAAACAAAGACTACAAATATAAACGGACTCTCAATGTAAACAAAGTCACTAAATTTAAACAAAGAATGCAAATGTAAACAAAGACTATAAATGTTAAGAAAGTTTACAACTGTAAACAAAGACTCTAAATGTAAACAAAGTCACTAAATTTAAACAAAGAATACAAATGTAAACAAAGACTATAAATGTTAAGAAAGTTTACAACTGTAAACAAAGACTACAAATGTAAACAAAGACACTAAACGTAAACAAAAACTACAAATGTATACAGACTCTAAGTGTAAACAGACAACAAATGTAAACAAAGCCTCTACATATAAACAAAGTACCTAAATGTAAGCAGACTACAAATGTAAACAAAGAATACAAATGTAAACAAAGAGCACAAATGTTAAGTGACTCAAACTGTAAACAAACTCTCTAAATGTAAACAAAGTCTACAAATGTAAACAGACTATAAATGAAAACAGACTCTAAATGCAAACAGACTAAAAGTGTAAACAAAGACTACAAATATAAACAGACTCTAAATGGAAACAGACTACAAATGTAAACAAAAACTACAAACGTAAACCAACACTCTAAATGTAAACAAAGACTACAAATGTAAACAAAACTAAAAGTAAACAAATACTACAAATATAAAGAACGACTACAAATGTAAACAAAACTAAATGTAAACAAATACTAGAAATATAAACAAAGACTCTAAATGTAACCAAAGACTGCAAACGTAAACAAAAAAACTAAATGGAAAAAAATAATAAAAATGTAAACAAAGACTCTAAATGTAATAAAAAACTCTGGGTATAAACAAGGACTCTAGGTGTAAACAAGGACTACAAATGTAAACAGACTCTAAATGTAAACAAAGTCTAAAAAAAAAACAAATACTCTAAATGTAAACAAAGGCTAAAAATGTAAACAAAGACTACAAATGTAAACAAAGGCTCTAAATGTAAACAAACAAGCTATATGTAAACAAAGACTACAAATGTAAACAAAGACACTAAATGGAACTCTAAATGTAAACAAAGAATAAAAATGTAAACAAAGACTACTAATGTAAACAAAGGCTCTAAATGTAAACAAACAAGCTATACGTAAACAAAGACTACAAATGTAAACAAAGAATAAAAATGTAAACAAAGACTACAAATGTAAACAAAGACCTTAAATGTAAACAGAATCTTAATGAAAACAAAGACTAAAAATGTAAACAAAGACTCTAAATGTAAAGATGGTCTCTAAATGCAAACAAAGATTACAAATGTAAACAAAAACTACAAATGTAAACAAAGACTACAAATATAAACAAAAACTCTAAATGGAAATAGACTACAAATGTAAACAAAGACTACATATGTAAACAAAGACTGCAAACGTAAACAAAAACTCTAAATGGAAACAAATAATAAAAATGTAAACAAAGACTCTAAATGTAATAAAAAACTCTGGGTATAAACAAGGACTACAAATGTAAACTGACTCTAAATATAAACAAAGTCTAAAAATAAAAACAGACTCTAAATGTAAACAAAGGCTAAAAATGTAAACAAAGACTACAAATGTAAACAAAGGGACTAAATGTAAACACTCTAAATGTAAACAAAGACTACATATGTAAACAAAGAATTTAAATGTAAATAAAGACTACAAATGTAAACAAAGACCTTAAATGTAAACAGACTCTAAGTGAAAACAAAGACTAAAAATGTAAACAAAGACACCAGACGTAAACAAAGACTCTAAATGTAAAGAAGGTCTCTAAATGCAAACAAAGATTACAAATGTAAACAAAGACTACAAATGTAAACAAAGACTACAAATATAAACAGACTCTAAATGGAAACAGACTACAAATGTAAACAAAAACTATAAACGTAAACTAACACTCTATATGTAAACAAACTACAAATGTAAACAAAACTAAATGTAAACAAATACTAGAAATATAAACAAAGGCTCTAAATGGAACCAAAGACTGCAAACGTAAACAAAGTCTCTAAATGTAAACAAAAAATAAAAATGTAAACAAAGACTCTAAATGTTATAAAAAACTCTGGGTATAAACATTGACTCTAGGTGTAAACAAGGACTACAAATGTAAACAGACTCTAAATGTAAACAAAGTCTAAAAATAAAAACAAAGACTCTAAATGTAAACAAAGGCTAAAAATGTAAACAAAGACTAGAAATGTAAACAAAGGCTCTTAATGTAAACAAACAAGCTATATGTAAACAAAGACTACAAATGTAAACAAAGACACTACATGGAACTCTAAATGTAAACAAAGAATAAAAATGTAAACAAAGACTACAAATGTAAACAAAGACCTTAAATGTAAACAGACTCTAAATGAAAGCAAAGACTAAAAATGTAAACAAAAACTACAAACGTAAACAAAGACTCCAAATGTAAAGAAGTTCTCTAAATGCAAACAAAGATTACAAATGTAAACAAAAACTACAAATGTAAACAAAGGCTACAAATATAAACAAAAACTCTAAATGGAAACAGACTACAAATGTAAACAAAAATTACAAACGTAAACTAACACTCTAAATGTAAACAAGGACTACAAATGTAAACAGACTCTAAATGTAAACAATGTCTAAAAATAAAAACAAAGACTCTAAATGTAAACAAAGTATAAAAATGTAAACAAAGACTACAAATGTAAACAAAGGCTCTAAATGTAAACAAACACGCTATATGTAAACAAAGACTACAAATGTAAACAAAGACCCCAAATGGAACTCAAAATCTAAACAAAAAATAAAAATGTAAACAGACTACAAATGTAAACAAAACTAAATGTAAACAAATACTAGAAATATAAACAAAGACTCTAAATGTAACCAAAAATTCTTGGTGTAAACAAGGACTCTAGGTGTAAAATAGGATTACAAACGTAAACAAAGTCTCTAAATATAAACAAAGTCTAAATGTAAACAAAGACTACAAGTGTAAACAAAGACTGCAAATGTAAACAAAAACTCTACATGTAAACAATCTCTCTAAATGTAAACAAAGACTACAAATATAAACGGACTCTAAATGTAAACAAAGTCACTAAATGTAAACAAAGAATGCAAATGTAAACAAAGACTATAAATGTTAAGAAAGTTTACAACTGTAAACAAAGACTACAAATGTAAACAAAGATACTAAACGTAAACAAAAACTACAAATGTAAAGCGACTCTAAGTGTAAACAGACAACAAATGTAAACAAAGTCTCTACATATAAACAAAGTACCTAAATGTAAGCAGACTACAAATGTAAACAAAGAATACAAATGTAAACAAAGAGCACAAATATTAAGTGACTCAAACTGTAAACAAACTCTCTAAATGTAAACAAAGTCTACAAATGTAAACAGACTATAAATGAAAACAGACTCTAAATGCAAACAGACTAAAAGTGTAAACAAAGACTACAAATATAAACAGACTCTAAATGGAAACAGACTACAAATGTAAACAAAAACTACAAACGTAAACCAACACTCTAAATGTAAACAAAGACTACAAATGTAAACAAAACTAAAAGTAAACAAATACTACAAATATAAACAACGACTACAAATGTAAACAAAACTAAATGTAAACAAATACTAGAAATATAAACAAAGACTCTAAATGTAACCAAAGACTGCAAACGTAAACAAAAACTCTAAATGGAAAAAAATAATAAAAATGTAAACAAAGACTCTAAATGTAATAAAAAACTCTGGGTATAAACAAGGACTCTAGGTGTAAACAAGGACTACAAATGTAAACAGACTCTAAATGTAAACAAAGTCTAAAAATAAAAACAAAGACTCTGAATGTAAACAAAGGCTAAAAATGTAAACAAAGACTACTAATGTAAACAAAGGCTCTAAATGTAAACAAACAAGCTATATGTAAACAAAGACTACAAATGTAAACAAAAGACACTAAATGGAACTCTAAATGTAAACAAAGAATAAAAATGTAAACAAAGACTACAAATGAATACAAAGGCTATAAATGTAAACAAACACGCTATATGTAAACAAAGACTACAAATGTAAACAAAGACACTAAATGTAAACAGAATCTTAATGAAAACAAAGACTAAAAATGTAAACAAAGACTCTAAATGTACAGATGGTCTCTAAATGCAAACAAAGATTACAAATGTAAACAAAAACTACAAATGTAAACAAAGACTACAAATATAAACAAAAACTCTAAATGGAAATAGACTACAAATGTAAACAAAGACTACATATGTAAACAAAGACTGCAAACGTAAACAAAAACTCTAAATGGAAACAAATAATAAAAATGTAAACAAAGACTCTAAATGTAATAAAAAACTCTGGGTATAAACAAGGACTACAAATGTAAACTGACTCTAAATATAAACAAAGTCTAAAAATAAAAACAGACTCTAAATGTAAACAAAGGCTAAAAATGTAAACAAAGACTACAAATGTAAACAAAGGGACTAAATATAAACACTCTAAATGTAAACAAAGACTACATATGTAAACAAAGAATTTAAATGTAAATAAAGACTACAAATGTAAACAAAGACCTTAAATGTAAACAGACTCTAAGTGAAAACAAAGACTAAAAATGTAAACAGACTACAGACGTAAACAAAGACTCTAAATGTAAAGAAGGTCTCTAAATGCAAACAAAGATTACAAATTTAAACAAAGACTACAAATGTAAACAAAGACTACAATTATAAACAGACTCTAAATGGAAACAGACTACAAATGTAAACAAAAACTATAAACGTAAACTAACACTCTATATGTAAACAGACTACAAATGTAAACAAAACTAAATATAAACAAATACTAGAAATATAAACAAAGGCTCTAAATGTAACCAAAGTCTGCAAACGTAAACAAAGACTCTAAATGTAAACAAAAAATAAAAATGTAAACAAAGACTCTAAATGTAATAAAAAACTCTGGGTATAAACAAGGACTCTAGGTGTAAACAAGGACTACGAATGTAAACAGACTCTAAATGTAAACAAAGTCTAAAAATAAAAACAAAGACTCTAAATGTAAACAAAAGCTAAAAATGTAAACAAAGACTACAAATGTAAACAAAGGCTCTAAATGTAAACAAACAAGCTATATGTAAACAAAGACTACAAATGTAAACAAAGACACTAAATGGAACTCTAAATGTAAACAAAGAATAAAAATGTAAACAAAGACTACTAATGTAAACAAAGGCTCTAAATGTAAACAAACAAGCTATACGTAAACAAAGACTACAAATGTAAACAAAGACACTAAATGGAACTCTAAATGTAAACAAAGAATAAAAATGTAAACAAAGACTACAAATGTAAACAAAGACCTTAAATGTAAACAGAATCTTAATGAAAACAAAGACTAAAAATGTAAACAAAGACTCTAAATGTAAAGATGGTCTCTAAATGCAAACAAAGATTACAAATGTAAACAAAAACTACAAATGTAAACAAAGACTACAAATATAAACAAAAACTCTAAATGGAAATAGACTACAAATGTAAACAAAGGGACTAAATATAAACACTCTAAATGTAAACAAAGACTACATATGTAAACAAAGAATTTAAATGTAAATAAAGACTACAAATGTAAACAAAGACCTTAAATGTAAACAGACTCTAAGTGAAAACAAAGACTAAAAATGTAAACAGACTACAGACGTAAACAAAGACTCTAAATGTAAAGAAGGTCTCTAAATGCAAACAAAGATTACAAATGTAAACAAAGACTACAAATGTAAACAAAGACTACAATTATAAACAGACTCTAAATGGAAACAGACTACAAATGTAAACAAAAACTATAAACGTAAACTAACACTCTATATGTAAACAGACTACAAATGTAAACAAAACTAAATGTAAACAAATACTAGAAATATAAACAAAGGCTCTAAATGTAACCAAAGTCTGCAAACGTAAACAAAGACTCTAAATGTAAACAAAAAATAAAAATGTAAACAAAGACTCTAAATGTAATAAAAAACTCTGGGTATAAACAAGGACTCTAGGTGTAAACAAGGACTACGAATGTAAACAGACTCTAAATGTAAACAAAGTCTAAAAATAAAAACAAAGACTCTAAATGTAAACAAAAGCTAAAAATGTAAACAAAGACTACAAATGTAAACAAAGGCTCTAAATGTAAACAAACAAGCTATATGTAAACAAAGACTACAAATGTAAACAAAGACACTAAATGGAACTCTAAATGTAAACAAAGAATAAAAATGTAAACAAAGACTACTAATGTAAACAAAGGCTCTAAATGTAAACAAACAAGCTATACGTAAACAAAGACTACAAATGTAAACAAAGACACTAAATGGAACTCTAAATGTAAACAAAGAATAAAAATGTAAACAAAGACTACAAATGTAAACAAAGACCTTAAATGTAAACAGAATCTTAATGAAAACAAAGACTAAAAATGTAAACAAAGACTCTAAATGTAAAGATGGTCTCTAAATGCAAACAAAGATTACAAATGTAAACAAAAACTACAAATGTAAACAAAGACTACAAATATAAACAAAAACTCTAAATGGAAATAGACTACAAATGTAAACAAAGACTACATATGTAAACAAAGACTGCAAACGTAAACAAAAACTCTAAATGGAAACAAATAATAAAAATGTAAACAAAGACTCTAAATGTAATAAAAAACTCTGGGTATAAACAAGGACTACAAATGTAAACTGACTCTAAATATAAACAAAGTCTAAAAATAAAAACAGACTCTAAATGTAAACAAAGGCTAAAAATGTAAACAAAGACTACAAATGTAAACAAAGGGACTAAATGTAAACACTCTAAATGTAAACAAAGACTACATATGTAAACAAAGAATTTAAATGTAAATAAAGACTACAAATGTAAACAAAGACCTTAAATGTAAACAGACTCTAAGTGAAAACAAAGACTAAAAATGTAAACAAAGACACCAGACGTAAACAAAGACTCTAAATGTAAAGAAGGTCTCTAAATGCAAACAAAGATTACAAATGTAAACAAAGACTACAAATGTAAACAAAGACTACAAATATAAACAGACTCTAAATGGAAACAGACTACAAATGTAAACAAAAACTATAAACGTAAACTAACACTCTATATGTAAACAAACTACAAATGTAAACAAAACTAAATGTAAACAAATACTAGAAATATAAACAAAGGCTCTAAATGGAACCAAAGACTGCAAACGTAAACAAAGTCTCTAAATGTAAACAAAAAATAAAAATGTAAACAAAGACTCTAAATGTTATAAAAAACTCTGGGTATAAACATTGACTCTAGGTGTAAACAAGGACTACAAATGTAAACAGACTCTAAATGTAAACAAAGTCTAAAAATAAAAACAAAGACTCTAAATGTAAACAAAGGCTAAAAATGTAAACAAAGACTAGAAATGTAAACAAAGGCTCTTAATGTAAACAAACAAGCTATATGTAAACAAAGACTACAAATGTAAACAAAGACACTACATGGAACTCTAAATGTAAACAAAGAATAAAAATGTAAACAAAGACTACAAATGTAAACAAAGACCTTAAATGTAAACAGACTCTAAATGAAAGCAAAGACTAAAAATGTAAACAAAAACTACAAACGTAAACAAAGACTCCAAATGTAAAGAAGTTCTCTAAATGCAAACAAAGATTACAAATGTAAACAAAAACTACAAATGTAAACAAAGGCTACAAATATAAACAAAAACTCTAAATGGAAACAGACTACAAATGTAAACAAAAATTACAAACGTAAACTAACACTCTAAATGTAAACAAGGACTACAAATGTAAACAGACTCTAAATGTAAACAATGTCTAAAAATAAAAACAAAGACTCTAAATGTAAACAAAGTATAAAAATGTAAACAAAGACTACAAATGGAAACAAAGGCTCTAAATGTAAACAAACACGCTATATGTAAACAAAGACTACAAATGTAAACAAAGACCCCAAATGGAACTCAAAATCTAAACAAAAAATAAAAATGTAAACAGACTACAAATGTAAACAAAACTAAATGTAAACAAATACTAGAAATATAAACAAAGACTCTAAATGTAACCAAAAATTCTTGGTGTAAACAAGGACTCTAGGTGTAAAATAGGATTACAAACGTAAACAAAGTCTCTAAATATAAACAAAGTCTAAATGTAAACAAAGACTACAAGTGTAAACAAAGACTGCAAATGTAAACAAAAACTCTACATGTAAACAATCTCTCTAAATGTAAACAAAGACTACAAATATAAACGGACTCTAAATGTAAACAAAGTCACTAAATGTAAACAAAGAATGCAAATGTAAACAAAGACTATAAATGTTAAGAAAGTTTACAACTGTAAACAAACACTACAAATGTAAACAAAGATACTAAACGTAAACAAAAACTACAAATGTAAAGAGACTCTAAGTGTAAACAGACAACAAATGTAAACAAAGTCTCTACATATAAACAAAGTACCTAAATGTAAGCAGACTACAAATGTAAACAAAGAATACAAATGTAAACAAAGAGCACAAATATTAAGTGACTCAAACTGTAAACAAACTCTCTAAATGTAAACAAAGTCTACAAATGTAAACAGACTATAAATGAAAACAGACTCTAAATGCAAACAGACTAAAAGTGTAAACAAAGACTACAAATATAAACAGACTCTAAATGGAAACAGACTACAAATGTAAACAAAAACTACAAACGTAAACCAACACTCTAAATGTAAACAAAGACTACAAATGTAAACAAAACTAAAAGTAAACAAATACTACAAATATAAACAACGACTACAAATGTAAACAAAACTAAATGTAAACAAATACTAGAAATATAAACAAAGACTCTAAATGTAACCAAAGACTGCAAACGTAAACAAAAACTCTAAATGGAAAAAAATAATAAAAATGTAAACAAAGACTCTAAATGTAATAAAAAACTCTGGGTATAAACAAGGACTCTAGGTGTAAACAAGGACTACAAATGTAAACAGACTCTAAATGTAAACAAAGTCTAAAAATAAAAACAAAGACTCTGAATGTAAACAAAGGCTAAAAATGTAAACAAAGACTACTAATGTAAACAAAGGCTCTAAATGTAAACAAACAAGCTATATGTAAACAAAGACTACAAATGTAAACAAAAGACACTAAATGGAACTCTAAATGTAAACAAAGAATAAAAATGTAAACAAAGACTACAAATGAATACAAAGGCTATAAATGTAAACAAACACGCTATATGTAAACAAAGACTACAAATGTAAACAAAGACACTAAATGTAAACAGAATCTTAATGAAAACAAAGACTAAAAATGTAAACAAAGACTCTAAATGTACAGATGGTCTCTAAATGCAAACAAAGATTACAAATGTAAACAAAAACTACAAATGTAAACAAAGACTACAAATATAAACAAAAACTCTAAATGGAAATAGACTACAAATGTAAACAAAGACTACATATGTAAACAAAGACTGCAAACGTAAACAAAAACTCTAAATGGAAACAAATAATAAAAATGTAAACAAAGACTCTAAATGTAATAAAAAACTCTGGGTATAAACAAGGACTACAAATGTAAACTGACTCTAAATATAAACAAAGTCTAAAAATAAAAACAGACTCTAAATGTAAACAAAGGCTAAAAATGTAAACAAAGACTACAAATGTAAACAAAGGGACTAAATATAAACACTCTAAATGTAAACAAAGACTACATATGTAAACAAAGAATTTAAATGTAAATAAAGACTACAAATGTAAACAAAGACCTTAAATGTAAACAGACTCTAAGTGAAAACAAAGACTAAAAATGTAAACAGACTACAGACGTAAACAAAGACTCTAAATGTAAAGAAGGTCTCTAAATGCAAACAAAGATTACAAATGTAAACAAAGACTACAAATGTAAACAAAGACTACAATTATAAACAGACTCTAAATGGAAACAGACTACAAATGTAAACAAAAACTATAAACGTAAACTAACACTCTATATGTAAACAGACTACAAATGTAAACAAAACTAAATGTAAACAAATACTAGAAATATAAACAAAGGCTCTAAATGTAACCAAAGTCTGCAAACGTAAACAAAGACTCTAAATGTAAACAAAAAATAAAAATGTAAACAAAGACTCTAAATGTAATAAAAAACTCTGGGTATAAACAAGGACTCTAGTTGTAAACAAGGACTACGAATGTAAACAGACTCTAAATGTAAACAAAGTCTAAAAATAAAAACAAAGACTCTAAATGTAAACAAAAGCTAAAAATGTAAACAAAGACTACAAATGTAAACAAAGGCTCTAAATGTAAACAAACAAGCTATATGTAAACAAAGACTACAAATGTAAACAAAGACACTAAATGGAACTCTAAATGTAAACAAAGAATAAAAATGTAAACAAAGACTACTAATGTAAACAAAGGCTCTAAATGTAAACAAACAAGCTATACGTAAACAAAGACTACAAATGTAAACAAAGACACTAAATGGAACTCTAAATGTAAACAAAGAATAAAAATGTAAACAAAGACTACAAATGTAAACAAAGACCTTAAATGTAAACAGAATCTTAATGAAAACAAAGACTAAAAATGTAAACAAAGACTCTAAATGTAAAGATGGTCTCTAAATGCAAACAAAGATTACAAATGTAAACAAAAACTACAAATGTAAACAAAGACTACAAATATAAACAAAAACTCTAAATGGAAATAGACTACAAATATAAACAAAGGGACTAAATATAAACACTCTAAATGTAAACAAAGACTACATATGTAAACAAAGAATTTAAATGTAAATAAAGACTACAAATGTAAACAAAGACCTTAAATGTAAACAGACTCTAAGTGAAAACAAAGACTAAAAATGTAAACAGACTACAGACGTAAACAAAGACTCTAAATGTAAAGAAGGTCTCTAAATGCAAACAAAGATTACAAATGTAAACAAAGACTACAAATGTAAACAAAGACTACAATTATAAACAGACTCTAAATGGAAACAGACTACAAATGTAAACAAAAACTATAAACGTAAACTAACACTCTATATGTAAACAGACTACAAATGTAAACAAAACTAAATGTAAACAAATACTAGAAATATAAACAAAGGCTCTAAATGTAACCAAAGTCTGCAAACGTAAACAAAGACTCTAAATGTAAACAAAAAATAAAAATGTAAACAAAGACTCTAAATGTAATAAAAAACTCTGGGTATAAACAAGGACTCTAGGTGTAAACAAGGACTACGAATGTAAACAGACTCTAAATGTAAACAAAGTCTAAAAATAAAAACAAAGACTCTAAATGTAAACAAAAGCTAAAAATGTAAACAAAGACTACAAATGTAAACAAAGGCTCTAAATGTAAACAAACAAGCTATATGTAAACAAAGACTACAAATGTAAACAAAGACACTAAATGGAACTCTAAATGTAAACAAAGAATAAAAATGTAAACAAAGACTACTAATGTAAACAAAGGCTCTAAATGTAAACAAACAAGCTATACGTAAACAAAGACTACAAATGTAAACAAAGACACTAAATGGAACTCTAAATGTAAACAAAGAATAAAAATGTAAACAAAGACTACAAATGTAAACAAAGACCTTAAATGTAAACAGAATGTTAATGAAAACAAAGACTAAAAATGTAAACAAAGACTCTAAATGTAAAGATGGTCTCTAAATGCAAACAAAGATTACAAATGTAAACAAAAACTACAAATGTAAACAAAGACTACAAATATAAACAAAAACTCTAAATGGAAATAGACTACAAATGTAAACAAAGACTACATATGTAAACAAAGACTGCAAACGTAAACAAAAACTCTAAATGGAAACAAATAATAAAAATGTAAACAAAGACTCTAAATGTAATAAAAAACTCTGGGTATAAACAAGGACTACAAATGTAAACTGACTCTAAATATAAACAATGTCTAAAAATAAAAACAGACTCTAAATGTAAACAAAGGCTAAAAATGTAAACAAAGACTACAAATGTAAACAAAGGGACTAAATGTAAACACTCTAAATGTAAACAAAGACTACATATGTAAACAAAGAATTTAAATGTAAATAAAGACTACAAATGTAAACAAAGACCTTAAATGTAAACAGACTCTAAGTGAAAACAAAGACTAAAAATGTAAACAAAGACACCAGACGTAAACAAAGACTCTAAATGTAAAGAAGGTCTCTAAATGCAAACAAAGATTACAAATGTAAACAAAGACTACAAATGTAAACAAAGACTACAAATATAAACAGACTCTAAATGGAAACAGACTACAAATGTAAACAAAAACTATAAACGTAAACTAACACTCTATATGTAAACAAACTACAAATGTAAACAAAACTAAATGTAAACAAATACTAGAAATATAAACAAAGGCTCTAAATGGAACCAAAGACTGCAAACGTAAACAAAGTCTCTAAATGTAAACAAAAAATAAAAATGTAAACAAAGACTCTAAATGTTATAAAAAACTCTGGGTATAAACATTGACTCTAGGTGTAAACAAGGACTACAAATGTAAACAGACTCTAAATGTAAACAAAGTCTAAAAATAAAAACAAAGACTCTAAATGTAAACAAAGGCTAAAAATGGAAACAAAGACTAGAAATGTAAACAAAGGCTCTTAATGTAAACAAACAAGCTATATGTAAACAAAGACTACAAATGTAAACAAAGACACTACATGGAACTCTAAATGTAAACAAAGAATAAAAATGTAAACAAAGACTACAAATGTAAACAAAGACCTTAAATGTAAACAGACTCTAAATGAAAGCAAAGACTAAAAATGTAAACAAAAACTACAAACGTAAACAAAGACTCCAAATGTAAAGAAGTTCTCTAAATGCAAACAAAGATTACAAATGTAAACAAAAACTACAAATGTAAACAAAGGCTACAAATATAAACAAAAACTCTAAATGGAAACAGACTACAAATGTAAACAAAAATTACAAACGTAAACTAACACTCTAAATGTAAACAAGGACTACAAATGTAAACAGACTCTAAATGTAAACAATGTCTAAAAATAAAAACAAAGACTCTAAATGTAAACAAAGTATAAAAATGTAAACAAAGACTACAAATGTAAACAAAGGCTCTAAATGTAAACAAACACGCTATATGTAAACAAAGACTACAAATGTAAACAAAGACCCCAAATGGAACTCAAAATCTAAACAAAAAATAAAAATGTAAACAGACTACAAATGTAAACAAAACTAAATGTAAACAAATACTAGAAATATAAACAAAGACTCTAAATGTAACCAAAAATTCTTGGTGTAAACAAGGACTCTAGGTGTAAAATAGGATTACAAACGTAAACAAAGTCTCTAAATATAAACAAAGTCTAAATGTAAACAAAGACTACAAGTGTAAACAAAGACTGCAAATGTAAACAAAAACTCTACATGTAAACAATCTCTCTAAATGTAAACAAAGACTACAAATATAAACGGACTCTAAATGTAAACAAAGTCACTAAATGAAAACAAAGAATGCAAATGTAAACAAAGACTATAAATGTTAAGAAAGTTTACAACTGTAAACAAAGACTACAAATGTAAACAAAGATACTAAACGTAAACAAAAACTACAAATGTAAAGAGACTCTAAGTGTAAACAGACAACAAATGTAAACAAAGCCTCTACATATAAACAAAGTACCTAAATGTAAGCAGACTACAAATGTAAACAAAGAATACAAATGTAAACAAAGAGCACAAATATTAAGTGACTCAAACTGTAAACAAACTCTCTAAATGTAAACAAAGTCTACAAATGTAAACAGACTATAAATGAAAACAGACTCTAAATGCAAACAGACTAAAAGTGTAAACAAAGACTACAAATATAAACAGACTCTAAATGGAAACAGACTACAAATGTAAACAAAAACTACAAACGTAAACCAACACTCTAAATGTAAACAAAGACTACAAATGTAAACAAAACTAAAAGTAAACAAATACTACAAATATAAACAACGACTACAAATGTAAACAAAACTAAATGTAAACAAATACTAGAAATATAAACAAAGACTCTAAATGTAACCAAAGACTGCAAACGTAAACAAAAACTCTAAATGGAAAAAAATAATAAAAATGTAAACAAAGACTCTAAATGTAATAAAAAACTCTGGGTATAAACAAGGACTCTAGGTGTAAACAAGGACTACAAATGTAAACAGACTCTAAATGTAAACAAAGTCTAAAAATAAAAACAAAGACTCTGAATGTAAACAAAGGCTAAAAATGTAAACAAAGACTACTAATGTAAACAAAGGCTCTAAATGTAAACAAACAAGCTATATGTAAACAAAGACTACAAATGTAAACAAAAGACACTAAATGGAACTCTAAATGTAAACAAAGAATAAAAATGTAAACAAAGACTACAAATGTAAACAAAGGCTATAAATGTAAACAAACACGCTATATGTAAACAAAGACTACAAATGTAAACAAAGACACTAAATGTAAACAGAATCTTAATGAAAACAAAGACTAAAAATGTAAACAAAGACTCTAAATGTACAGATGGTCTCTAAATGCAAACAAAGATTACAAATGTAAACAAAAACTACAAATGTAAACAAAGACTACAAATATAAACAAAAACTCTAAATGGAAATAGACTACAAATGTAAACAAAGACTACATATGTAAACAAAGACTGCAAACGTAAACAAAAACTCTAAATGGAAACAAATAATAAAAATGTAAACAAAGACTCTAAATGTAATAAAAAACTCTGGGTATAAACAAGGACTACAAATGTAAACTGACTCTAAATATAAACAAAGTCTAAAAATAAAAACAGACTCTAAATGTAAACAAAGGCTAAAAATGTAAACAAAGACTACAAATGTAAACAAAGGGACTAAATGTAAACACTCTAAATGTAAACAAAGACTACATATGTAAACAAAGAATTTAAATGTAAATAAAGACTACAAATGTAAACAAAGACCTTAAATGTAAACAGACTCTAAGTGAAAACAAAGACTAAAAATGTAAACAGACTACAGACGTAAACAAAGACTCTAAATGTAAAGAAGGTCTCTAAATGCAAACAAAGATTACAAATGTAAACAAAGACTACAAATGTAAACAAAGACTACAATTATAAACAGACTCAAAATGGAAACAGACTACAAATGTAAACAAAAACTATAAACGTAAACTAACACTCTATATGTAAACAGACTACAAATGTAAACAAAACTAAATGTAAACAAATACTAGAAATATAAACAAAGGCTCTAAATGTAACCAAAGTCTGCAAACGTAAACAAAGACTCTAAATGTAAACAAAAAATAAAAATGTAAACAAAGACTCTAAATGTAATAAAAAACTCTGGGTATAAACAAGGACTCTAGGTGTAAACAAGGACTACGAATGTAAACAGACTCTAAATGTAAACAAAGTCTAAAAATAAAAACAAAGACTCTAAATGTAAACAAAAGCTAAAAATGTAAACAAAGACTACAAATGTAAACAAAGGCTCTAAATGTAAACAAACAAGCTATATGTAAACAAAGACTACAAATGTAAACAAAGACACTAAATGGAACTCTAAATGTAAACAAAGAATAAAAATGTAAACAAAGACTACTAATGTAAACAAAGGCTCTAAATGTAAACAAACAAGCTATATGTAAACAAAGACTACAAATGTAAACAAAGACACTAAATGGAACTCTAAATGTAAACAAAGAATAAAAATGTAAACAAAGACTACAAATGTAAACAAAGACCTTAAATGTAAACAGACTCTAAATATAAACAAAGACTAAAAATGTAAACGAAGACTACAAACGTAAACAAAGACTCCAAATGTAAAGAAGTTCTCTAAATGCAAACAAAGATTACAAATGTAAACAAAAACTACAAATGTAAACAAAGGCTACAAATATAAACAAAAACTCTAAATGGAACAAGACTACATTGTAAACAAAAACTACAAACGTAAACTAACACTCTAAATGTAAACAAGGACTACAAATGTAAACAGACTCTAAATGTAAACAAAGTCTAAAAATAAAAACAAAGACTCTAAATGTAAACAAAGGATATAAATGTAAACAAAGACTACAAATGTAAACAAAGGCTCTAAATGTAAACAAACACGCTATATGTAAACAAAGACTACAAATGTAAACAAAGACCCCAAATGGAACTCTAAATCTAAACAAAAAATAAAAATGTAAACAGACTACAAATGTAAACAAAACTAAAAGTAAACAAATACTACAAATATAAACAACGACTACAAATGTAAACAAAACTAAATGTAAACAAATACTAGAAATATAAACAAAGACTCTAAATGTAACCAAAAATTCTTGGTGTAAACAAGGACTCTAGGTGTAAAAAAGGACTACAAACGTAAACAAAGTCTCTAAATATAAACAAAGTCTAAATGTAAACAAAGACTACAAGTGTAAACAAAGACTGCAAATGTAAACAAAAACTCTACATGTAAACAATCTCTCTAAATGTAAACAAAGACTACAGATATAAACGGACTCTAAATGTAAACAAAGTCACTAAATTTAAACAAAGAATACAAATGTAAACAAAGACTATAAATGGTAAGAAAGTTTACAACTGTAAACAAAGACTACAAATGTAAACAAAGACACTAAACGTAAACAAAAACTACAAACGTAAACATACTCTAAGTGTAAACAGACAACAAATGTAAACAAAGCCTCGTAATATAAACAAAGTACCTAAATGTAAGCAGACTACAAATGTAAACAAAGAATACAAATGTAAACAAAGAGCACAAAAGTTAAGTGACTCAAACTGTAAACAAACTCTCTAAATGTAAACAAAGTCTACAAATGTAAACAGACTATAAATGAAAACAGACTCTAAATGAAAACAGACTAAAAGTGTAAACAAAGACTACAAATATAAACAGACTCTAAATGGAAACAGACTACAAATGTAAACAAAAACTATAAACGTAAACTAACACTCTATATGTAAACAGACTACAAATGTAAACAGACTCTAAATGTAAACAAAGTCTAAAAATAAAAACAAAGACTCTAAATGTAAACAAAGGATAAAAATGTAAACAAAGACTACAAATGTAAACAAAGGCTCTAAATGTAAACAAACACGCTATATGTAAACAAAGACTACAAATGTAAACAAAGACCCCAAATGGAACACTAAATGTAAACAAAAAATAAAAATGTAAACAGACTACAAATGTAAACAAAACTAAAAGTAAACAAATACTACAAATATAAACAACGACTACAAATGTAAACAAAACTAAATGTAAACAAATACTAGAAATATAAACAAAGACTCTAAATGTAACAAAAAATTCTTGGTGTAAACAAGGACTCTAGGTGTAAAAAAGGATTACAAACGTAAACAAAGTCTCTAAATATAAACAAAGTCTAAATGTAAACAAAGACTACAAGCGTAAACAAAGACTGCAAATGTAAACAAAAACTCTACATGTAAACAATCTCTCTAAATGTAAACAAAGACTACAAATATAAATGGACTCTAAATGTAAACAGTCACTAAATTTAAACAAAGAATGCAAATGTAAACAAAGACTATAAATGTTAAGAAAGTTTACAACTGTAAACAAAGACTGCAAATGTAAACAAAGACACTAAACGTAAACAAAAACTACAAATGTAAACAGACTCTAAGTGTAAACAGACAACAAATGTAAACAAAGCCTCTACATATAAACAAAGTACCTAAATGTAAGCAGACTACAAATGTAAACAAAGAATACAAATGTAAACAAAGAGCACAAATGTTAAGTGACTCAAACTGTAAACAAACTCTCTAAATGTAAACAAAGTCTACAAATGTAAACAGACTATAAATGAAAACAGACTCTAAATGCAAACAGACTAAAAGTGTAAACAAAGACTACAAATATAAACAGACTCTAAATGGAAACAGAATACAAATGTAAACAAAAACTACAAACGTAAACCAACACTCTAAATGTAAACAAAGACTACATATGTAAACAAAGAATTTAAATGTAAATAAAGACTACAAATGTAAACAAAGACCTTAAATGTAAACAGACTCTAAGTGAAAACAAAGACTAAAAATGTAAACAAAGACTACAGACGTAAACAAAGACTCTAAATGTAAAGAAGGTCTCTAAATGCAAACAAAGATTAGAAATGTAAACAAAGACTACAAATGTAAACAAAGACTACAAATATAAACAGACTCTAAATGGAAACAGACTACAAATATAAACAAAAACTATAAACGTAAACTAACACTCTATATGTAAACAGACTACAAATGTAAACAAAACTAAATGTAAACAAATACTAGAAATATAAACAAAGGCTCTAAATGTAACCAAAGACTGCAAACGTAAACAAAGTCTCTAAATGTAAACAAAAAATAAAAATGTAAACAAAGACTCTAAATGTAATAAAAAACTCTGGGTATAAATAAGGACTCTAGGTGTAAACATGGACTACAAATGTAAACAGACTCTAAATGTAAACAAAGTCTAAAAATAAAAACAAAGACTCTAAATGTAAACAAAGGCTAAAAATGTAAACAAAGACTACAAATGTAAACAAAGGCTCTTAATGTAAACAAACAAGCTATATGTAAACAAAGACTACAAATGTAAACAAAGACACTAAATGGAACTCTAAATGTAAACAAAGAATAAAAATGTAAACAAAGACTACTAATGTAAACAAAGGCTCTAAATGTAAACAAACAAGCTATATGTAAACAAAGACTACAAATGTAAACAAAGACACTAAATGGAACTCTAAATGTAAACAAAGAATAAAAATGTAAACAAAGACTACAAATGTAAACAAAGACCTTAAATGTAAACAGACTCTAAATGAAAACAGACTAAAAATGTAAACAAAGACTACAAACGTAAACAAAGACTCCAAATGTAAAGAAGTTCTCTAAATGCAAACAAAGATTACAAATGTAAACAAAAACTACAAATGTAAACAAAGGCTAGAAATATAAACAAAAACTCTAAATGGAAACAGACTACAAATGTAAACAAAAACTACAAACGTAAACTAACACTCTAAATGTAAACAAGGACTACAAATGTAAACAGACTCTAAATGTAAACAAAGTCTAAAAATAAAAACAAAGACTCTAAATGTAAACAAAGGATAAAAATGTAAACAAAGGCTACAAATGTAAACAAAGGCTCTAAATGTAAACAAACACGCTATATGTAAACAAAGACTACAAATGTAAACAAAGACCCCAAATGGAACTCTAAATCTAAACAAAAAATAAAAATGTAAACAGACTACAAATGTAAACAAAACTAAAAGTAAACAAATACTACAAATATAAACAACGACTACAAATGTAAACAAAACTAAATGTAAACAAATACTAGAAATATAAACAAAGACTCTAAATGTAACCAAAAATTCTTGGTGTAAACAAGGACTCTAGGTGTAAAAAAGGACTACAAACGTAAACAAAGTCTCTAAATATAAACAAAGTCTAAATGTAAACAAAGACTACAAGTGTAAACAAAGACTGCAAATGTAAACAAAAACTCTACATGTAAACAATCTCTCTAAATGTAAACAAAGACTACAAATATAAACGGACTCTAAATGTAAACAAAGTCACTAAATTTAAACAAAGAATACAAATGTAAACAAAGACTATAAATGTTAAGAAAGTTTACAACTGTAAACAAAGACTACAAATGTAAACAAAGACACTAAACGTAAGCAAAAACTACAAATGTAAACAGACTCTAAGTGTAAACAGACAACAAATGTAAAGAAAGCCTCTAAATATAAACAAAGTACCTAAATGTAAGCAGACTACAAAAGTAAACAAAGAATACAAATGTAAACAAAGAGCACAAATGTTAAGTGACTCAAACTGTAAACAAACTCTCTAAATGTAAACAAAGTCTACAAATGTAAACAGACTATAAATGAAAACAGACTCTAAATGCAAACAGACTAAAAGTGTAAACAAAGACTACAAATATAAACAGACTCTAAATGGAAACAGAATACAAATGTAAACAAAAACTACAAACGTAAACCAACACTCTAAATGTAAACAAAGACTACATATGTAAACAAAGAATTTAAATGTAAATAAAGACTACAAATGTAAACAAAGACCTTAAATGTAAACAGACTCTAAGTGAAAACAAAGACTAAAAATGTAAACAAAGACTACAGACGTAAACAAAGACTCTAAATGTAAAGAAGGTCTCTAAATGCAAACAAAGATTACAAATGTAAACAAAGACTACAAATGTAAACAAAGACTACAAATATAAACAGACTCTAAATGGAAACAGACTACAAATGTAAACAAAAACTATAAACGTAAACTAACACTCTATATGTAAACAGACTACAAATGTAAACAAAACTAAATGTAAACAAATACTAGAAATATAAACAAAGGCTCTAAATGTAACCAAAGACTGCAAACGTAAACAAAGTCTCTAAATGTAAACAAAAAATAAAAATGTAAACAAAGACTCTAAATGTAATAAAAAACTCTGGGTATAAATAAGGACTCTAGGTGTAAACATGGACTACAAATGTAAACAGACTCTAAATGTAAACAAAGTCTAAAAATAAAAACAAAGACTCTAAATGTAAACAAAGGCTAAAAATGTAAACAAAGACTACAAATGTAAACAAAGGCTCTTAATGTAAACAAACAAGCTATATGTAAACAAAGACTACAAATGTAAACAAAGACACTAAATGGAACTCTAAATGTAAACAAAGAATAAAAATGTAAACAAAGACTACTAATGTAAACAAAGGCTCTAAATGTAAACAAACAAGCTATATGTAAACAAAGACTACAAATGTAAACAAACACACTAAATGGAACTCTAAATGTAAACAAAGAATAAAAATGTAAACAAAGACTACAAATGTAAACAAAGACCTTAAATGTAAACAGACTCTAAATGAAAACAAAGACTAAAAATGTAAAAAAAGACTACAAACGTAAACAAAGACTCCAAATGTAAAGAAGTTCTCTAAATGCAAACAAAGATTACAAATGTAAACAAAAACTACAAATGTAAACAAAGGCTACAAATATAAACAAAAACTCTAAATGGAAACAGACTACAAATGTAAACAAAAACTACAAACGTAAACTAACACTCTAAATGTAAACAAGGACTACAAATGTAAACAGACTCTAAATGTAAACAAAGTCTAAAAATAAAAACAAAGACTCTAAATGTAAACAAAGGATAAAAATGTAAACAAAGGCTACAAATGTAAACAAAGGCTCTAAATGTAAACAAACACGCTATATGTAAACAAAGACTACAAATGTAAACAAAGACCCCAAATGGAACTCTAAATCTAAACAAAAAATAAAAATGTAAACAGACTACAAATGTAAACAAAACTAAAAGTAAACAAATACTACAAATATAAACAACGACTACAAATGTAAACAAAACTAAATGTAAACAAATACTAGAAATATAAACAAAGACTCTAAATGTAACCAAAAATTCTTGGTGTAAACAAGGACTCTAGGTGTAAAAAAGGACTACAAACGTAAACAAAGTCTCTAAATATAAACAAAGTCTAAATGTAAACAAAGACTACAAGCGTAAACAAAGACTGCAAATGTAAACAAAAACTCTACATGTAAACAATCTCTCTAAATGTAAACAAAGACTACAAATATAAACGGACTCTAAATGTAAACAAAGTCACTAAATTTAAACAAAGAATACAAATGTAAACAAAGACTATAAATGTTAAGAAAGTTTACAACTGTAAACAAAGACTACAAATGTAAACAAAGACACTAAACGTAAACAAAAACTACAAATGTAAACAGACTCTAAGTGTAAACAGACAACAAATGTAAACAAAGCCTCTAAATATAAACAAAGTACCTAAATGTAAGCAGACTACAAATGTAAACAAAGAATACAAATGTAAACAAAGAGCACAAATGTTAAGTGACTCAAACTGTAAACAAACTCTCTAAATGTAAACAAAGTCTACAAATGTAAACAGACTATAAATGAAAACAGACTCTAAATGCAAACAGACTACAAGTGTAAACAAAGACTGCAAATGTAAACAAAAACTCTACATGTAAACAATCTCTCTAAATGTAAACAAAGACTACAAATATAAACGGACTCTAAATGTAAACAAAGTCGCTAAATTTAAACAAAGAATACAAATGTAAACAAAGACTATAAATGTTAAGAAAGTTTACAACTGTAAACAAAGACTACAAATGTAAACAAAGACACTAAATGGAACTCTAAATGTAAACAAAGAATAAAAATGTAAACAAAGACTACAAATGTAAACAAAGACCTTAAATGTAAACAGACTCTAAATGAAAACAGACTAAAAATGTAAACAAAGACTACAAACGTAAACAAAGACTCCAAATGTAAAGAAGTTCTCTAAATGCAAACAAAGATTACAAATGTAAACAAAAACTACAAATGTAAACAAAGGCTACAAATATAAACAAAAACTCTAAATGGAAACAGACTACAAATGTAAACAAAAACTACAAACGTAAACTAACACTCTAAATGTAAACAAGGACTACAAATGTAAACAGACTCTAAATGTAAACAAAGTCTAAAAATAAAAACAAAGACTCTAAATGTAAACAAAGGATAAAAATGTAAACAAAGGCTACAAATGTAAACAAAGGCTCTAAATGTAAACAAACACGCTATATGTAAACAAAGACTACAAATGTAAACAAAGACCCCAAATGGAACTCTAAATCTAAACAAAAAATAAAAATGTAAACAGACTACAAATGTAAACAAAACTAAAAGTAAACAAATACTACAAATATAAACAACGACTACAAATGTAAACAAAACTAAATGTAAACAAATACTAGAAATATAAACAAAGACTCTAAATGTAACCAAAAATTCTTGGTGTAAACAAGGACTCTAGGTGTAAAAAAGGACTGCAAACGTAAACAAAGTCTCTAAATATAAACAAAGTCTAAATGTAAACAAAGACTACAAGTGTAAACAAAGACTGCAAATGTAAACAAAAACTCTACATGTAAACAATCTCTCTAAATGTAAACAAAGACTACAAATATAAACGGACTCTAAATGTAAACAAAGTCACTAAATTTAAACAAAGAATACAAATGTAAACAAAGACTATAAATGTTAAGAAAGTTTACAACTGTAAACAAAGACTACAAATGTAAACAAAGACACTAAACGTAAGCAAAAACTACAAATGTAAACAGACTCTAAGTGTAAACAGACAACAAATGTAAACAAAGCCTCTAAATATAAACAAAGTACCTAAATGTAAGCAGACTACAAATGTAAACAAAGAATACAAATGTAAACAAAGAGCACAAATGTTAAGTGACTCAAACTGTAAACAAACTCTCTAAATGTAAACAAAGTCTACAAATGTAAACAGACTATAAATGAAAACAGACTCTAAATGCAAACAGACTAAAAGTGTAAACAAAGACTACAAATATAAACAGACTCTAAATGGAAACAGAATACAAATGTAAACAAAAACTACAAACGTAAACCAACACTCTAAATGTAAACAAAGACTACAAATGTAAACAAAGGGACTAAATGTAAACACTCTAAATGTAAACAAAGACTACATATGTAAACAAAGAATTTAAATGTAAATAAAGACTACAAATGTAAACAAAGACCTTAAATGTAAACAGACTCTAAGTGAAAACAAAGACTAAAAATGTAAACAAAGACTACAGACGTAAACAAAGACTCTAAATGTAAAGAAGGTCTCTAAATGCAAACAAAGATTACAAATGTAAACAAAGACTACAAATGTAAACAAAGACTACAAATATAAACAGACTCTAAATGGAAACAGACCACAAATGTAAACAAAAACTATAAACGTAAACTAACACTCTATATGTAATCAGACTACAAATGTAAACAAAACTAAATGTAAACAAATACTAGAAATAAAAACAAAGGCTCTAAATGTAACCAAAGACTGCAAACGTAAACAAAGTCTCTAAATGTAAACAAAAAATAAAAATGTAAACAAAGACTCTAAATGTAATAAAAAACTCTGGGTATAAACAAGGACTCTAGGTGTAAACAAGGACTACAAATGTAAACAGACTCTAAATGTAAACAAAGTCTAAAAATAAAAACAAAGACTCTAAATGTAAACAAAGGCTAAAAATGTAAACAAAGACTACAAATGTAAACAAAGGCTCTTAATGTAAACAAACAAGCTATATGTAAACAAAGACTACAAATGTAAACAAAGACACTAAATGGAACTCTAAATGTAAACAAAGAATAAAAATGTAAACAAAGACTACTAATGTAAACAAAGGCTCTAAATGTAAACAAAAAATAAAAATGTAAACAAAGACTCTAAATGTAATAAAAAACTCTGGGTATAAACAAGGACTCTAGGTGTAAACAAGGACTACAAATGTAAACAGACTCTAAATGTTAACAAAGTCTAAAAATAAAAACAAAGACTCTAAATGTAAACAAAGGCTAAAAATGTAAACAAAGACTACAAATGTAAACAAAGGCTCTTAATGTAAACAAACAAGCTATATGTAAACAAAGACACTAAATGGAACTCTAAATGTAAACAAAGAATAAAAATGTAAACAAAGACTACTAATGTAAACAAAGGCTCTAAATGTAAACAAACAAGCTATATATAAACAAAGACTACAAATGTAAACAAAGACACTAAATGGAACTCTAAATGTAAACAAAGAATAAAAATGTAAACAAAGACCTTAAATGTAAACAGACTCTAAATGAAAACAAAGACTAAAAATGTAAACAAAGACTACAAACGTAAACAAAGACTCCAAATGTAAAGAAGTTCTCTAAATGCAAACAAAGATTACAAATGTAAACAAAAACTACAAATGTAAACAAAGGCTACAAATATAAACAAAACGAAGTGTCTATTGCTACGGCAGCCGGAACAATATTATTGTTACGGCAGTCACCAATGAATCTTTATCGCTCCCACTAAGAACGACTCTTTTGTGAATCAATCTTGTAGCACACATGTTGACATTCACGACGCCATTTTTATATCTATTATTTTAAATGATCGCTTTACTATCCTTGCTTTTTGTTGAATGCGGCATTTTAATTTATTTTTTGAGCTAGTGTGTTCGGGAAAAAATGTTGAAATCAATGTGGGAGATTTATTTCCCTCATATAATGATTTCGGAACAGGATTTCGATCAGAAAATAATTGAACCATCGATCTGTGATAATTTAAAATACAATCGATTTATTTTGCAAAACATAAAATTTACTTTTTTTTTTTTTTGTATATTCTGCGTTATACTTCTCTGGGATGAAAATCGTTTGCATAATTTTTTATAGATTATTTGTATTGTGTGAATTCTTATAGGAAAATGAACATAGTTTTGTCATGGCTGCAACATACTAGTTTTTTCTCATATCTTTTATTTGTTTTGTACCATAGTAGAATTTGTACTTATTCAAATATTAATTGTTATAATAAATGTAATTAATCTTTTTTAATATTGCGGTGGATGATTTAAAATATTTGCTTTAATTTACATGATGGGTGTAAAACCGCTTAGAAAGCAAAAAACTGTAAACTGCTACTTGCATGCAGAATGAATAGTGAAGGAAGACTTAATAATAGTATGTTATCTGCAGGATTCGCTTCAGTTGTGTCTCTGAATTTCATGTTATTTTGTTTTTATAGAAATTTTTCATTTTGAATATTTCATTTGCATTGTAATTTTCTTAGAACTTCGCAAATATCATATTATCATTTATGATTAGTGTAAATAAATATTTTTAATAATAGCCATTTTATATATCATTAACAAGTCTTGTCATTCTGCATGAAAGTACCAGTTTTCAGGGTTTTTTGCATGTTGCGAGCATATAATACCTAATTTCACTGACAGTTATTGTATGGGAAAATTTGTTTCCATAATTATTCATTACTTAATGTATTTTTTAAAATTCTATTTTCACATTCAAAAAATTCGCAGCCATTAAATTAGTACTTAATCTTCAAAAATTAATTTTTTAAATTTTTAGTACTATTTCATTTTATGGCTAATAATTGATAAAAATGCACTTAATGAAAACTCGCATTTTTGAACTCAAATTTGTAAAATGAGTACTAATAGTTTTCTGAATGTTTAAATGGAATTAAAAAAAAAAAAACTATCATGTTGTGGCCACTATATGACTTTCTTCTGTATTTGGAACAACTTCAGTATACACCCACAACAATACTTGGCGATTATGGCTAAATCATAAATGATAAAATGACAAATCTAAATTAAAAACATATAAGCTGCCATATTATATCGCAAACAGTCCAGAACGACATTGTTATCGTTCAAAACAGCACCAAAGAAAAATCGCCAAATTCAGCTGTGGGTGTATACTGAGGTTGTACTCTATATTTTTGTAAACAAATTCTCTCAGTAAAAATAATTTATTAAAATTATTTTCCATGATAAATGCAGATGATTTCCATTTCTAGAGAAGTAACGTCAAATATCCAAAGAAAATCAATTTTATTCTCCAAATAACATTTTATAAAAATAAATTTTTTTCTTTCTTTTAATGAAAAAAATCAATAACTTTTATCACAGATCTATAGTTCAATCATTCGTTTTAAAGGACATAGTTAAAGCTCTTTGGGTACATAATGAAAATTTACTGGAGACAGATGCAATGCTCCTACATATACAAAAAAAATTTCCTCAGTTGACTATCACTGTTAAAATAATTCTTTTTAATTTCATAATTATTAAAAAATAATTATCTTTATGCACATTTACACGAAATTTTGAGATATATCACCATGTTAAAACTTAAAAAAAAGCAGGTTGGCAAAACCACCTTTAAGACTATTTTCACCAAAAGTTGACAGACACTAATTTATGTCAAGGTGCAACTACATACCAATTTGCATGAAATTCTATGCAGTAGTTCCTGAGATACAACTGCCACAAAAATTTATCACACACAGACACATTTTTTAAAACTGGTCAAATCGTGTTCTACTCCTCTCAGAATGCGTAAATCAAACTCTATTGAAAACCCAAGGTCAAAAATTTTTACGAATACAATACTTTCTTCCACTAAAATGTAGAAAAAAGTAATAAATGAAGTTTTATAAATTTGGCTAATTGAATAGCTTACCAAATAATTGGATATTTGGACAAACTGAATATTCATCTAGCCAAATAGTTTCAGATTCGACCAAATGGAATAATCAGTAATATGGCCAAATATTTGGTATATCTCTAGTATGAATATTATGTAGAATATTTCAGTAATCTCCATCTCCAGCAAGATTATAAATAAAAAACTAGTTGGCATAGGTGGACTCTGCTCAGTTCCCCATCATATTTATGTTCTCAGAAATTTCTAGTGCGAGACATATTATAATCATGTTAAAAGAAATGAATCTGACCAAAGCTTGATACAGTGACAGAATAAAATCCCCACCTAATAGGCTATCCACCGTTCACTTCGATATAATTATCTTATTCTAATTTATTAATTTATTTTATCAGGGTCATTTCTGTTGTTTAGTTTTCATGCTACTATTTCCAATGCAATAAACCTCACAATTCATATTTATATGAAATATTTACAATTTCGCTATGTTGATAAAATCGTAAATTACGAAAATTTCCTAGTAGAATATTTGTATTCAATCATGTTCAAACAAATATAATAAACTTAATTTTGAAGTTGTCTAATGTATTTAGGATCCTCAAAATGGAAATTTATGCTCAATTTTGCCTTATTCTGACATGTTAAGTAAATCATAAATTCCAAATAACTTACGAATTTTTTTAAATTGGAAAAATCATAGTCTATGATATTCATGCCAGTATCCTAAATAATATTTCGAAAGTGGTTTGACATCTTTACGATGAAAATATCCCTCAAGATTGACGTTTATGTGAAATTTTGCTCTATTCTGACATGTTAAGAAATTCATAAATTTCCAATAACTTACGAAATCTTTATATTGGAAAATTCATAGTCATTAATATTCATGCCAGTGTCCTAAATAATATTTCAAAAGTAATCTGACATCTTTATGATGAAAATATCTCTAAAAATTGACGTTTATGTGAAATTTTGCCCTATACTCCCTTGTTAAGAAATTCGTAAATTTCCAATAACTTGCGAAATTTTCAAAGTAGCATATTTATAGTTACTGGTGTTCATTCCGGCATCCAAACTGATATTTTAAAACTGGTCTGACATTTTTACAGTAAAGTTTCCATTTAATGCACGTTTAAGTGAATTTTTGTCCTATTCTCCCATGTTAAGAAAATCGTAAATTTCTAATAACTTACGAAGTTTTTAAATTCGAATGGTGCAAATCAATAGAATTCTTGCCAGTGTCGAAAGTAATATTTTAAAACTGATCGGACCTCTCTGCGACAATTTGTTCTTGAGATATCGTGTACACAGACTAACAAACTAACGAACTGACCCACTAACAGACACCATAGAAATTTTGTTATTTTCGGATTCCTCACACCCGAAAACGTGTAGAAAAGTCAAAAAACTGAGGTCGGAAATTTTCACAATTACCTAAGTTCCCCATACCTATAGTATGATGGGGAACTAATACAGATCAATTGTTACAAAATTCCAATTTATGAACAGTTTGTGCAGCTGCAGATTCAGCCGTAATTAACTAAAACCTTAAAAATTAAGTATGAATGCATATTTAAATAAATTTTAATTTAATACAGTATATATTTTTAATTGAAATAATTGTGCTAATTTCTTTCATGCTAATTAATCACAAATTTCTTTTTATAATTCTGAAGAACTATATAACTTACTAGCAGGCTTTGCCTGCTTCACTAGACACTATATTTAAACGAATTCTCAAAATTCCAAATCATTATTATAAAATCTCAAAAATAAAAATACTAAAATCAGTTGAAACCTAAGTTAAAGTTTATGTCGCATTCAGTAGAGATTTACTCGCTTGCAGCATGAAGAGTTCAGGTTCCCACTGCCTTGGGCACTGATTTACTCCCCTGTCCACAGCGGGAAACAGTGGCAGATCTAAGAGGGGAGGCACCCCCCCCCCCAAAAAAAAAAATACTGGCATTCATTTCACATTTGAATATTACAATTGTAAAATTTTCATTGATCTGGAATAACATCTTGACAAATCTTAGCCCCCCCCCCTCCCCAAAAAGTTAAGTTCTTGATCCACCACTGGCAAGAAAATCAGAATTTTCAATAAATCGAATCAGAGAGAATATTGCATATTCTTAACCAATACTCACAGTGATGCCGCTAGTCTTTCAAAATCTTGGGACCCATAAGTTTAAAAAATCTGGGTCAATTTTTCAAAAAATGGGTTCCCACATGAATGAATTTATACATTACAGATATAATTTTTTTTTTTTTTTTTATTGTAAATGAAAAACAGATTTTTAGGAATTTTTAACCAGCTCTTTTTGAAATTGTCTTAAACTAATATTATGTAGGAGGAAAAGATCTTTTTTCCTTCTTCAGAGCAGAATGCTTTAAAAATATAAAGAAAATATTAGTTTTAAACAAGAAATATATTTTAAAATATATTTTTTTACTTTCTTCGTTTATTTATTTATTATTTTTTTCAAGAATGAAAATTATGTGTCCGCTGGTACCCGCCACAATAAATTTTTCACATAATTTACGCACTATAGCACATAAACAGCATCTCTGACTCATATGCCAAAATTCGCCATTCCATGAAAATTTGAAGCATATTCAAACTTGAAACTGTGTTTTTTGCTGAGCCTACCCCAATGGACGGTGGTAGTATGTGTGTGTTGGGGGGGGGGGGTAATTTCGCGAAATCCAACCCCTTTAGAGTGTGTGTTGCATACACATACCAATTGATGCATCAAAAAAATCTCTTTCCTCGGATAATTTGGAGCAGAGTTATGCTAAAAACGTGTCTTTGCACACGCCCTGTTCCTAAAGTGTGGAAAAAGGGGAGAATTTTGGAAAATCTTTTTATACTACATATTGGATACATATAACTGACCCACACATAAACAATTACTGTTCTAAAGTAATTTGAAGCAGATTTAACCTTGAAAACTTTCTTTTTACTCCCCCCCCCTCTTCCTATGGGAGGAGGTAGAAAGTAAATTCACAAAATCTCTTTGTGGTGTGTGTATTGGGTATGCATAACCAATCGACATCAAAAAATCACTTTCCTAAGATAATTTGGAACAGAGTTAGTCTTAAAAATGTATTTCCTTCCAACCTTTAAAAGGGGGAAGGGAGGAAATTTCACAAAATCCTATTATAGTGCATGTTGGGTATGCATAACCAACCCACACATTAAAATTAATCTGACTGAGATAATTTGGAGCAAAGTTACACTTGGAAGCTTTTTTTTTTCTCCCCCCCCCCTTGAACCCAAGGAGGGAAATCTCATTGCAATAGGTATTGGATACATATAAACTATTTATGCATTAAAATACATGACTGCAACTTACCTAGATTTCCCAAGACAAATGTAGCGCTGAAAGGGGAGGGGGGGTCACGAATTTGCCCCCTTGCAACACAACTCTCAAAATCGAAAGTCACAAAAATATGAATGGGTTTTTGGAGATATATACTGAAAACAGCCATGCGTTTTCTTTAGAATATGTACCACTTTTTTGTAAAACTCTACTCAAAAATTCCCCCCTACCTCTCTTAAAAATTGAAAATTTCAAAATCACAGACAATGCTTTCTTGTACTCAATTAGAGTCCTGCGCACCCGACCCAAACCCGGATGAATTTTATATCAACCCGAACCCGACAAAAAAAATGTCATCAACCCGAAAACCGACTAAAAATTGTTCATCAACCCGCACCTGACCCGAAACCCGAGAACTAAATGAAAATTACTTTTTCATCTAAAAATCATGCAAAACTTTTTTAAAATATAAAATAAGGTAAGTTTTCCTTGTCATACAGTTGGTAAATTATTTTAAAAAGAATTTGAAATGTAATTACTAATTGCTTAATTTAAAACTGAAAAAGGATCAATAATAATTTTTAACCATTTATGTGAGTTGTGAAATTTAAGAGTAAACTAGTATGTTTTGGCCACCACAAGACTTTCTTCTATACTTTCCTATATTTCCTAAGTGCAAATAATTTATTAAAAATACTACTTTTTAAGATTATCTAACAGGATGAATGCAAACGATTTTCATCTTAGAGACAACTAACACTAAATATCCAAAGTGACAGTTTTATTGCGTATAAATAGCATCTTAAAAAGTACGTTTTTATAATGGTTATCTCACATGTCAGGTTTCGTAGAGTTATATGCCATAGAAGTTGAGCTTCCCATTATCAAGGGATATTGCAGCATAGCAGCTCCACCTATTGGCCGATTAGCATACAGATTGATTCAACATAATGTCTCCTTATGGCTTTCTCACATATCAAGTTTTGTTTGATTATACACAATAGAATCTGAGATACAGTCTCCCATTAAATTGCAAATATTGCTGTATAGCAGCACCACCTGTTGAGCGGTTGACAAGAACAGTTGAGATACTAATTTAGGTCAAGGTGCATCTACATATAAATTTATATACAATTTTATGCAGTAGTTCCTGAGATATAGCCTTCGCCTAAACTGCTGAAATCGCTGTGCAGCAGCGCCACCTGTTGGCCAATAAGAATTCAAATTGAATCATCATAATGTCTCACAATAGCCTTTTTACATATCAAGCTTTGTTTGATTATACTCAATAGAACCTGAGATATAGCCTTCTCTTAAATCTCAGAAATTGCTGTATAGCAGCACCACCTGTTGATCAGTTGACAAAAATTGATAGGCACTAATTTAGGTCAAGGTACCTCTACAGATAAATTCATATATAATTCTGAACAGTAGTTCCGGAGATACAGTCGTCACAAACTTTTTGTCACACACACACAGACAGATATTTTCTATAAATGGTAAAATCGTGTTCTAGACCTCTCAAAACATGTAAATCCATCGAAAATTTTTATGAATCCAACACTTTCTTCTATTGAATATAGAAGAAAATAAAAAATGCACTTCAATTTAAATGTTCATAATTTATTATTTATTACTTATAGTCTGGAAAAAAAATAAAGATGTATTATTCTTTATTGCTTTTGTCCGATGTAGATGTTTACTTTACTATAATAATTTGTGCAGCATGTATGTGATTCGTAGTTAAACATCTGCTTTTTAAGAATCACTGATCATTTTAAATTCGCATAATCAGCAACTTAGCTTCTCGTTTCAGTTTTCTGGTGCATTATTTATTCGTTCTAGAGAAGACAATAAAGAATATAATCTGCCTTGATGGTATTTGTTTCCTTTATGTGTTTATTTTACATTACTTTTTTTAATTAAATCACGACAAGTATTCCCTTTATATTTGCTGTATATACAAATGTAAATGGAAGAAAATTCAAAATTTCGTTAACATACAAGCGAGGATTAAAATTCATTGAAAATAAAGATATCTTTTTTAAAAAAAAATGTAAATTGAGAAATAAATTTCCAAAACGTAAAAGTGAGGTTATGTTGTATTTCTTATATATATATATTAACAATAGTCAATAAAAATTTATACAGTACTTTAAAATTTTCATACAATTTCTACATATGATCAGTTTTAGATTTGTTTAAGAAAAGAAAACATATACGAATATTTTTTTCTCATGCTTATACGGATTTTTTTCTTTTTTTTTTCGGGTGGATATCCGTGTATAGGAATATGTAGCTCCAACACATGTCTAAAATCAGTTAAAGAAACTATAATTATGCAGGGATGGAACACGGGCGCAGAATTTATACCACTATCAATATAAGAAAATTTTCTACCTCTTGAATCAACGATATTATAGGTGGAGAAATTTCTTAAACAGATTCCGTTATGAATTCTGCGCCCGTGTTCCATCCCTGAATTATGTCTACAAATTTATGCTTTCAAGTGTAAAATTTTTTTTGAAAGGTGTTCTCAAGTCGACCTGACTCATAGAAAGCTAAACCTGACCCGCAAGAGAAAAAAATTTGTCAACCCGACCCATGGGTCGGGTCAAGTTCAGTTAAAATTGGGTTACCCAACCCGATGCAGGACTCTATACTCAATACTCTTCACATGCGCAATTACTTCACCGTGAAGTAATGTGAAATTGACTTATGCTTACAATTACAGACGTGTTTTTGCCTCCTGCTCTCCAGGGAGAAAGGGGGGGGTCATAAAATTCCATTACTATAGATGTCGGATACATATAAATAATCCACCCACTGAAATTCTTGACTTCAGCTCCTACAGTTTTTCCAAGACAAATTCAGCACTAAAGCACTAGCATTGTGCACAAATCGAATCCCTAAAAAACTACAAAAAACAAAAATGGGTATTTGGAAATTACATGGCTCTTTTCAACATCTTTGTTAATCATTTTTGGTAGAGTTCTACTCAAAAATCGGGAATTTGTGAAATTTTCCACTATTTTCTCTTCCCCCCCCCCCCTAAAAATCAAAAATTTCAAAATCATAGAAAGTTTTTTTCCTTTTTGTCCTCAAATCTAGTCTCTCCATGTGCAATCTCCTCATCGTGAAGTAATTTGGAGCTGAGTTATGCTTACAAACATGTTTTTGCCTTCTGCCCTCTTGGAAGGGGAGAAAATGTTGTAAAAGTTGATATATATAATTTTAAGTTGCTTTAAGACCTAAATTCCTGCAAAGTCTCCTGCAATTCAGTTTAGCCGTTCTAGCATGATACTTGGACAAAAATAAAGTTACGGACACAACAATTGCAAATTATATTGCAAATTTTTTTATTCTGAAATATACAAACAAAAGTCTGATTTTATTAATACAAATTAGTAGAAAGACAATATTAAAGTAGCTGTAGCACATTACTGTAGCCTGCGAAGTGGTTTGGTTAATACTTAAGAGTACTACCTAACCTTTGAAATTTGTTTCCAGAATTATTGATTATACAATTTATTATAATTTTGTTTTGACATTTAGAAATTTTTCAACTGTTAAATTGGTTCTTTTAATATTTTGAGTTTAAATATAAAAAAGTAACCAAGTATATCATTTGCATTTTTTAACTGCAAAATAAAATGATAAAAGTTTAAAAAATAAATTTTTGCAAAACAAGTACTAATTTATTGTTTGTGATTTTTCTGAATGTGAAAACGGAATTTAAAAAAATACATTAAGTAATGCATAATTATGGAAACAAACTTTCCCGTGATTTATAAATCATTTTTTATTTTTCATTAAATATTAGTTACTTAACTTATTGATGTTTAAATTCATAAATAAATTTTCTTTGTTAGTATAAATATCAATTACTAGTATGAACATCAGAAAATTAGTTTTTTCTTATACAATTTGAATACTTTATGCATCCGTGATTAGTTTTAATGTACATTGTAACTGTACATTTTAAAGTATGCAATGTTTGATACACATAAATGTATATTTTGACGTCCGAATTATAAACTATGTTTACATATTATCATTTTCACATTTTTTTTTTAGAGTCCTAAGATTTAAAAAAAAAAGAAAAAAATTAAGTTACACCGTTTTATTTTTTGAATGATTGATTATTAACATGCCATCATTTGCTTTTGTTAAAAAAAAATATTTTAGATGTTTGAGATCAATTTATATATCAGTTTTTATTTTTTCAAAACTTTCTGCTGAAAGGTTGAAGGGGGGGGGGCGTCAAAATGGACATTTGTAGGGGTAAAACTACCTAATATGCAAAAACCCTGAAATCTGCTATTTGCATGCAGATGGGGGGGGGGTTAATAATGGTATATTATATATCTACCTGTAATAAATAATATTTAAAGGGTTCTTAATGCATTTTAAGGCAAACAATCAAAATGACAAATTTCTATAAAAACAAAATAATTTAACATAAAATTCAGAAGCAGCAAAAATTTTAAAAACCCTGAATTCAGGGGCAGCCCCTGAAAAGTTTCACCCCTGCATTTGTTGATATTTATACTAACAATAGCAGCTTATTTACAATATGATTGCAGCAATAAATAACAATACAATGAGAGGCGGCGGATTTGAGTTAGATTGTACCCTACACCCATTTCGATATGGCACGCTCCTCCTCTCATGTTTTGAAGTATATTATGCATTTGTAATAGTAATAATAGCAATAAATATGATACAGCTAAAGGAGAAATATTTTTCTTAGATATATCAATCTCTAAGCAATCTTTATATAATAATCATTACATAAGTAAAAAATAAATAATCATATCTGATTATGAAAAAAATCAATTACTTTATTTGGTTTCTCCTACAAAAAATGTTAATAAGCAGAATTTAATTTTTTATTTAATCACTTAAGAACTGACTAACTTTCTTTTTATATTTTTATTAATCAAAATAGAAATTATTTTGATTCATAAGTAGATACACTGTAAAAAAATAACTATTACCAGCTGCAAGAAACTCTCTGTGATTGGAGAAAATAATGATTTTCTCCAATCAGAGAGAGTTTCTTGCAGCTGGTAATAGTTATTTTTTTACAGTGTAGGTTAATTTGTTTAAAAATAGTTTCTTTACAGCTTCTTGTTCGATATTTTATATTTAAATCATTGCATACTTAATTATTTTCAGAAAATAATTTCTCTCATCAAATCATAACATGTTTGACTCATGACAGAGAGAGCAGATCATGCTTTGAAATTTGTATTATCGGCTTAAAATCTATTCGATTGCTCTTAATGTTTGGATTTGTGTTCAAAATTAAATCATTTTTAAGAATTTAATATAAGCTTAAAAAAAATTGCCACACTCTACCTGGATCTAAGCATAATCCATTGCTGGACGTTTAATCGCCATAAGAAAACAGCAGCATCCCAAGCTACATATTGCCGCTGCTTAGTCCAGAGGATCAACCGTTCAAATATAACACTATCTTTTTTTATTAATATCACACAATCAACAGATTGGGAAGAAAATCATATATAGAGAAAATTCATTTTTCCAGCTCAGTGAAATTAATGGCAGGACCAGGAGTCAAACCCCAGATGTTTGACTTAGATGGTCAAAGATCTTAGACCGTGTAAGTCAAAGATCCGGGCATTATTTTCACTCAGTTGGAAAAATCAATTTTCAATAACACTATCTATTCGTATATTTCAAACCACTATCTAAAAATCTGTAACGTGTTAAACAGGGATTGATAAAGTGTTTTATAATTGGCAAAAAATAAAAACAATTAATTAAAAATGTTTCTCATTCCTATTAAATACTGGTTGTCCTTCAAATTTAACTGCCACTACTGTTCAAATTTTAATTATCTTTAAAACTTAGGCGCCCCTAGGCACGGGCCTAAGCCAAAATCTGTCGTTAAAATCAATATTAAAAAAAATAAACTAGCTTTTAATAAACAGCTTATTCTTAATAAAATTTGAATTTTCTCTTTTTTTTTAATACTTTTCATTAGTTTTTCTTTTAATCTTAAAATAATAAAAAATACACCAGAGAACCGTTGAAAAGTAATAGTGAAAAACTGAATAAACACTATAAACTGCAAAAAACCCAAAACAATTAAGTTGGCACGAGTGCCGCAAACAAAGCGATGATGCACAATTTATAGTGTTTTATTCAAGGTTTTTTACTTGATAGCTTTTAAGCTTGCTTTCTAAACCTAATATCTTTAATCTTTTATATTCTGGTTTTCCTAAAACATTTAATAACCGTTTATGAGTTTTAAATGTTCTTGTTACTGAGCAAATAAAATGAAAATAAAAAGCTTAAGTACTTTTTTGTTTGAATAAAATATCTTAAAGCTGTATTTCATTGAAAATATCCCCTCTTCCTACAAAGAAAAAAGAATATGGGGAATAAAGCTAAATATACGCTTTTTGAGAACAATGAATAAGTTATATTTCACATGCAAGGTTTAAACGTGTTTTTCATTTTATCTAAAAAAGAAAAGGATATTCTCACTTATTTTCTAAATGTTAGTTTCATAAGGATATTCCTGTTATCCAAGAATATTTTCACCTCACGTATTTAATATTTTAAATATATATACATAATAATTATTTTGGCAGAAATAAATGACTTTACGTGTTAAAAAAAATTATATAATTTAGGCTTACTAAATAAAAAAAAGGGGGGGGGGTACTTTTTTCATAACGATACTATAGGGCTGTTATAAAAAAATGTACTGTCAAGGTACTAGTACTAATATGATAAAGCTATTATGAAAATTTTTAGTGATCCCATGGGGATGATGAAAAAGAGAAGTATACAAAAACTATTTTTCTTTTATTAAGAATATGACATAACAGATTTAAGTTATTAATGTTACTGAAGACTAAACATTAGCTCATTAAAAATATATTTTTAATAGTGTGTATAACTTTAAAATCATCTAAATTATTAATAAATATCAATTTTGTAATGATTTAAAACTTTTCAATAACAATGCTTGCACACATAAGCATATATGATTGTGTTTGCAAACTTGAAAAAGAAAAGAATGTGAAAAGCTTACTAATTTATAGTTATTAATGAAGTACACATTTGACAGCAGAATAATTTATTGTATTTTTGTAGATTTAATGTTGATAAAGATTTACGATCCGTTACGGTAGTTTTGGTTTTCAATACGGGTAAAATATAAAGTTTTAATACCTAGTAAACAAGACATGATAAACTATGTAACGAGACAGAAAGACAAAGTGAGTATAAACTTAAAACTAATTTTAATTGAACAGAAAGTAATTACGGAAATTGTACCTGAGGGGGGAAAAAAACTGACAGTAAATTCTATTTTAATTACATGTATAAAAAAGATAATTTAAAATACACATCGGTACATAAGTAAAATATGTACAGCTTTCTAAAGACAATTTATTAAAAAAGGAATGTTAATCTTAAGTGCAATTTTTTTCATCGTCTTTAACTAACACTCGATAAATTTCATTAAAATGTATTTGATAAAGATTTAAATATTAACAATAACCGTTCATTGCTTTTTTATTTGTACAAGGATCAATATAGTCCAAGATTATTAATGCGACAAACACAGGTAGCATTATTCTGGGCTATCCAAGAAAAAACATGGCTGAAAAAAGTAATCAAATAGACTGCCGGATAAGACTGCCGTAACAATAATATTGTTACGGATGCCGTAGCAATAGCCACAGCCTAAACAAAAACTCTAAATGGAAACAGACTACATTGTAAACAAAAACTACAAACGTAAACTAACACTCTAAATGTAAACAAGGACTACAAATGTAAACAGACTCTAAATGTAAACAAAGTTTAAAATAAAAACAAAGACTCTAAATATAAACAAAGGATAAAAATGTAAACAAAGACTACAAATGTAAACAAAGACTACAAATGTAAACAAAGGTTCTAAATGTAAACAAACACGCTATATGTAAACAAAGACTACAAATGTAAACAAAGACCCCAAATGGAACTCTAAATCTAAACAAAAAATAAAAATGTAAACAGACTACAAATGTAAACAAAACTAAAAGTAAACAAATACTACAAATATAAACAACGACTACAAATGTAAACAAAACTAAATGTAAACAAATACTAGAAATATAAACAAAGACTCTAAATGTAACCAAAAATTCTTGGTGTAAACAAGGACTCTAGGTGTAAAAAAGGACTACAAACGTAAACAAAGTCTCTAAATATAAACAAAGTCTAAATGTAAACAAAGACTACAAGCGTAAACAAAGACTGCAAATGTAAACAAAAACTCTACATGTAAACAATCTCTCTAAATGTAAACAAAGACTACAAATATAAACGGACTCTAAATGTAAACAAAGTCACTAAATTTAAACAAAGAATGCAAATGTAAACAAAGACTATAAATGTTAAGAAAGTTTACAACTGTAAACAAAGACTACAAATGTAAACAAAGACACTAAACGTAAACAAAAACTACAAATGTAAACAGACTCTAAGTGTAAACAGACAACAAATGTAAACAAAGCCTCTACATATAAACAAAGTACCTAAATGTAAGCAGACTACAAATGTAAACAAAGAATACAAATGTAAACAAAGAGCACAAATGTTAAGTGACTCAAACTGTAAACAAACTCTCTAAATGTAAACAAAGTCTACAAATGTAAACAGACTATAAATGAAAACAGACTCTAAATGCAAACAGACTAAAAGTGTAAACAAAGACTACAAATATAAACAGACTCTAAATGGAAACAGACTACAAATGTAAACAAAAACTACAAACGTAAACCAACACTCTAAATGTAAACAAAGACTACAAATGTAAACAAAGGGACTAAATGTAAACACTCTAAATGTAAACAAAGACTACATATGTAAACAAAGAATTTAAATGTAAATAAAGACTACAAATGTAAACAAAGACCTTAAATGTAAACAGACTCTAAGTGAAAACAAAGACTAAAAATGTAAACAAAGACTACAGACGTAAACAAAGACTCTAAATGTAAAGAAGGTCTCTAAATGCAAACAAAGATTACAAATATAAACAAAGACTACAAATGTAAACAAAGACTACAAATATAAACAGACTCTAAATGGAAACAGACCACAAATGTAAACAAAAACTATAAACGTAAACTAACACTCTATATGTAAACAGACTACAAATGTAAACAAAACTAAATGTAAACAAATACTAGAAATATAAACAAAGGCTCTAAATGTAACCAAAGACTGCAAACGTAAACAAAGTCTCTAAATGTAAACAAAAAATAAAAATGTAAACAAAGACTCTAAATGTAATAAAAAACTCTGGGTATAAACAAGGACTCTAGGTGTAAACAAGGACTACAAATGTAAACAGACTCTAAATGTTAAAGTCTAAAAATAAAAACAAAGACTCTAAATGTAAACAAAGGCTAAAAATGTAAACAAAGACTACAAATGTAAACAAAGGCTCTTAATGTAAACAAACAAGCTATATGTAAACAAAGACTACAAATGTAAACAAAGACACTAAATGGAACTCTAAATGTAAACAAAGAATAAAAATGTAAACAAAGACTACTAATGTAAACAAAGGCTCTAAATGTAAACAAACAAGCTATATGTAAACAAAGACTACAAATGTAAACAAAGACACTAAATGGAACTCTAAATGTAAACAAAGAATAAAAATGTAAACAAAGACTACAAATGTAAACAAAGACCTTAAATGTAAACAGACTCTAAATGAAAACAAAGACTAAAAATGTAAAAAAACGACTACAAACGTAAACAAAGACTCCAAATGTAAAGAAGTTCTCTAAATGCAATCAAAGATTACAAATGTAAACAAAAACTACAAATGTAAACAAAGGCTACAAATATAAACAAAAACTCTAAATGGAAACAGACTACAAATGTAAACAAAAACTACAAACGTAAACTAACACTCTAAATGTAAACAAGGACTACAAGTGTAAACAGACTCTAAATGTAAACAAAGTCTAAAAATAAAAACAAAGACTCTAAAAGTAAACAAAGGATAAAAATGTAAACAAAGGCTACAAATGTAAACAAAGGCTCTAAATGTAAACAAACACGCTATATGTAAACAAAGACTACAAATGTAAACAAAGACCCCAAATGGAACTCTAAATCTAAACAAAAAATTAAAATGTAAACAGACTACAAATGTAAACAAAACTAAAAGTAAACAAATACTACAAATATAAACAACGACTACAAATGTAAACAAAACTAAATGTAAACAAATACTAGAAATATAAACAAAGACTCTAAATGTAACCAAAAATTCTTGGTGTAAACAAGGACTCTAGGTGTAAAAAAGGATTACAAACGTAAACAAAGTCTCTAAATATGAACAAAGTCTAAATGTAAACAAAGACTACAAGCGTAAACAAAGACTGCAAATGTAAACAAAAACTCTACATGTAAACAATCTCTCTAAATGTAAACAAAGACTACAAATATAAACGGACTCTAAATGTAAACAAAGTCACTAAATTTAAACAAAGAATGCAAATGTAAACAAAGACTATAAATGTTAAGAAAGTTTACAACTGTAAACAAAGACACTAAACGTAAACAAAAACTACAAATATAAACAGACTCTAAGTGTAAACAGACAACAAATGTAAACAAAGCCTCTACATATAAACAAAGTACCTAAATGTAAGCAGACTACAAATGTAAACAAAGAATACAAATGTAAACAAAGAGCACAAATGTTAAGTGACTCAAACTGTAAACAAACTCTCTAAATGTAAACAAAGTCTACAAATGTAAACAGACTATAAATGAAAACAGACTCTAAATGCAAACAGACTAAAAGTGTAAACAAAGACTACAAATATAAACAGACTCTAAATGGAAACAGACTACAAATGTAAACAAAAACTACAAACGTAAACCAACACTCTAAATGTAAACAAAGACTACAAATGTAAACAAAGGGACTAAATGTAAACACTCTAAATGTAAACTAAGACTACATATGTAAACAAAGAATTTAAATGTAAATAAAGACTACAAATGTAAACAAAGACCTTAAATGTAAACAGACTCTAAGTGAAAACAAAGACTAAAAATGTAAACAAAGACTACAGACGTAAACAAAGACTCTAAATGTAAAGAAGGTCTCTAAATGCAAACAAAGATTACAAATGTAAACAAAGACTACAAATGTAAACAAAGACTACAAATATAAACAGACTCTAAATGGAAACAGACTACAAATGTAAACAAAAACTATAAACGTAAACTAACACTCTATATGTAAACAGACTACAAATGTAAACAAAACTAAATGTAAACAAATACTAGAAATATAAACAAAGGCTCTAAATGTAACCAAAGACTGCAAACGTAATTAAAGTCTCTAAATGTAAACAAAAAATAAAAATGTAAACAAAGACTCTAAATGTAATAAAAAACTCTGGGTATAAACAAGGACTCTAGGTGTAAACAAGGACTACAAATGTAAACAGACTCTAAATGTAAACAAAGTCTAAAAATAAAAACAAAGACTCTAAATGTAAACAAAGGCTAAAAATGTAAACAAAGACTACAAATGTAAACAAAGGCTCTTAATGTAAACAAACAAGCTATATGTAAACAAAGACTACAAATGTAAACAAAGACACTAAATGGAACTCTAAATGTAAACAAAGAATAAAAATGTAAACAAAGACTACTAATGTAAACAAAGGCTCTAAATGTAAACAAACAAGCTATATGTAAACAAAGACTACAAATGTAAACAAAGACACTAAATGGAACTCTAAATGTAAACAAAGAATAAAAATGTAAACAAAGACTACAAATGTAAACAAAGACCTTAAATGTAAACAGACTCTAAATGAAAACAAAGACTAAAAATGTAAAAAAACGACTACAAACGTCAACAAAGACTCCAAATGTAAAGAAGTTCTCTAAATGCAATCAAAGATTACAAATGTAAACAAAAACTACAAATGTAAACAAAGGCTACAAATATAAACAAAAACTCTAAATGGAAACAGACTACAAATGTAAACAAAAACTACAAACGTAAACTAACACTCTAAATGTAAACAAGGACTACAAGTGTAAACAGACTCTAAATGTAAACAAAGTCTAAAAATAAAAACAAAGACTCTAAATGTAAACAAAGGCTACAAATGTAAACAAAGGCTCTAAATGTAAACAAACACGCTATATGTAAACAAAGACTACAAATGTAAACAAAGACCCCAAATGGAACTCTAAATCTAAACAAAAAATAAAAATGTAAACAGACTACAAATGTAAACAAAACTAAAAGTAAACAAATACTACAAATATAAACAACGACTACAAATGTAAACAAAACTAAATGTAAACAAATACTAGAAATATAAACAAAGACTCTAAATGTAACCAAAAATTCTTGGTGTAAACAAGGACTCTAGGTGTAAAAAAGGATTACAAACGTAAACAAAGTCTCTAAATATGAACAAAGTCTAAATGTAAACAAAGACTACAAGCGTAAACAAAGACTGCAAATGTAAACAAAAACTCTACATGTAAACAATCTCTCTAAAAGTAAACAAAGACTACAAATATAAACGGACTCTAAATGTAAACAAAGTCACTAAATTTAAACAAAGAATGCAAATGTAAACAAAGACTATAAATGTTAAGAAAGTTTACAACTGTAAACAAAGACTACAAATGTAAACAAAGACACTAAACGTAAACAAAAACTACAAATGTAAACAGACTCTAAGTGTAAACAGACAACAAATGTAAACAAAGCCTCTACATATAAACAAAGTACCTAAATGTAAGCAGACTACAAATGTAAACAAAGAATACAAATGTAAACAAAGAGCACAAATGTTAAGTGACTCAAACTGTAAACAAACTCTCTAAATGTAAACAAAGTCTACAAATGTAAACAGACTATAAATGAAAACAGACTCTAAATGCAAACAGACTAAAAGTGTAAACAAAGAGTACAAATATAAACAGACTCTAAATGGAAACAGACTACAAATGTAAACAAAAACTACAAACGTAAACCAACACTCTAAATGTAAACAAAGACTACAAATGTAAACAAAGGGACTAAATGTAAACACTCTAAATGTAAACAAAGACTACATATGTAAACAAAGAATTTAAATGTAAATAAAGACTACAAATGTAAACAAAGACCTTAAATGTAAAGAGACTCTAAGTGAAAACAAAGACTAAAAATTTAAACAAAGACTACAGACGTAAACAAAGACTCTAAATGTAAAGAAGGTCTCTAAATGCAAACAAAGATTACAAATGTAAACAAAGACTACAAATGTAAACAAAGACTACAAATATAAACAGACTCTAAATGGAAACAGACTACAAATGTAAACAAAAACTATAAACGTAAACTAACACTCTATATGTAAACAGACTACAAATGTAAACAAAACTAAATGTAAACAAATACTAGAAATATAAACAAAGGCTCTAAATGTAACCAAAGACTGCAAACGTAAACAAAGTCTCTAAATGTAAACAAAAAATAAAAATGTAAACAAAGACTCTAAATGTAATAAAAAACTCTGGGTATAAACAAGGACTCTAGGTGTAAACAAGGACTACAAATGTAAACAGACTCTAAATGTTAACAAAGTCTAAAAATAAAAACAAAGACTCTAAATGTAAACAAAGGCTAAAAATGTAAACAAAGACTACAAATGTAAACAAAGGCTCTTAATGTAAACAAACAAGCTATATGTAAACAAAGACTACAAATGTAAACAAAGACACTAAATGGAACTCTAAATGTAAACAAAGAATAAAAATGTAAACAAAGACTACTAATGTAAACAAAGGCTCTAAATGTAAACAAACAAGCTATATATAAACAAAGACTACAAATGTAAACAAAGACACTAAATGGAACTCTAAATGTAAACAAAGAATAAAAATGTAAACAAAGACTACAAATGTAAACAAAGACCTTAAATGTAAACAGACTCTAAATGAAAACAAAGACTAAAAATGTAAAAAAAGACTACAAACGTAAACAAAGACTCCAAATGTAAAGAAGTTCTCTAAATGCAAACAAAGATTACAAATGTAAACAAAAACTACAAATGTAAACAAAGGCTACAAATATAAACAAAAACTCTAAATGGAAACAGACTACATTGTAAACAAAAACTACAAACGTAAACTAACACTCTAAATGTAAACAAGGACTACAAATGTAAACAGACTCTAAATGTAAACAAAGTCTAAAAATAAAAACAAAGACTCTAAAAGTAAACAAAGGATAAAAATGTAAACAAAGGCTACAAATGTAAACAAAGGCTCTAAATGTAAACAAACACGCTATATGTAAACAAAGACTACAAATGTAAACAAAGACCCCAAATGGAACTCTAAATCTAAACAAAAAATAAAAATGTAAACAGACTACAAATGTAAACAAAACTAAAAGTAAACAAATACTACAAATATAAACAACGACTACAAATGTAAACAAAACTAAATGTAAACAAATACTAGAAATATAAACAAAGACTCTAAATGTAACCAAAAATTCTTGGTGTAAACAAGGACTCTGGGTGTAAAAAAGGATTACAAACGTAAACAAAGTCTCTAAATATGAACAAAGTCTAAATGTAAACAAAGACTACAAGCGTAAACAAAGACTGCAAATGTAAACAAAAACTCTACATGTAAACAATCTCTCTAAATGTAAACAAAGACTACAAATATAAACGGACTCTAAATGTAAACAAAGTCACTAAATTTAAACAAAGAATGCAAATGTAAACAAAGACTATAAATGTTAAGAAAGTTTACAACTGTAAACAAAGACTACAAATGTAAACAAAGACACTAAACGTAAACAAAAACTACAAATATAAACAGACTCTAAGTGTAAACAGACAACAAATGTAAACAAAGCCTCTACATATAAACAAAGTACCTAAATGTAAGCAGACTACAAATGTAAACAAAGAATACAAATGTAAACAAAGAGCACAAATGTTAAGTGACTCAAACTGTAAACAAACTCTCTAAATGTAAACAAAGTCTACAAATGTAAACAGACTATAAATGAAAACAGACTTTAAATGCAAACAGACTAAAAGTGTAAACAAAGACTACAAATATAAACAGACTCTAAATGGAAACAGACTACAAATGTAAACAAAAACTACAAACGTAAACCAACACTCTAAATGTAAACAAAGACTACAAATGTAAACAAAGGGACTAAATGTAAACACTCTAAATGTAAACAAAGACTACATATGTAAACAAAGAATTTAAATGTAAATAAAGACTACAAATGTAAACAAAGACCTTAAATGTAAACAGACTCTAAGTGAAAACAAAGACTAAAAATGTAAACAAAGACTACAGACGTAAACAAAGACTCTAAATGTAAAGAAGGTCTCTAAATGCAAACAAAGATTACAAATGTAAACAAAGACTACAAATGTAAACAAAGACTACAAATATAAACAGACTCTAAATGGAAACAGACTACAAATGTAAACAAAAACTATAAACGTAAACTAACACTCTATATGTAAACAGACTACAAATGTAAACAAAACTAAATGTAAACAAATACTAGAAATATAAACAAAGGCTCTAAATGTAACCAAAGACTGCAAACGTAAACAAAGTCTCTAAATGTAAACAAAAAATAAAAATGTAAACAAAGACTCTAAATGTAATAAAAAACTCTGGGTATAAACAAGGACTCTAGGTGTAAACAAGGACTACAAATGTAAACAGACTCTAAATGTTAACAAAGTCTAAAAATAAAAACAAAGACTCTAAATGTAAACAAAGGCTAAAAATGTAAACAAAGACTACAAATGTAAACAAAGGCTCTTAATGTAAACAGACAAGCTATATGTAAACAAAGACTACAAATGTAAACAAAGACACTAAATGGAACTCTAAATGTAAACAAAGAATAAAAATGTAAACAAAGACTACTAATGTAAACAAAGGCTCTAAATGTAAACAAACAAGCTATATATAAACAAAGACTACAAATGTAAACAAAGACACTAAATGGAACTCTAAATGTAAACAAAGAATAAAAATGTAAACAAAGACTACAAATGTAAACAAAGACCTTAAATGTAAACAGACTCTAAATGAAAACAAAGACTAAAAATGTAAAAAAACGACTACAAACGTAAACAAAGACTCCAAATGTAAAGAAGTTCTCTAAATGCAATCAAAGATTACAAATGTAAACAAAAACTACAAATGTAAACAAAGGCTACAAATATAAACAAAAACTCTAAATGGAAACAGACTACAAATGTAAACAAAAACTACAAACGTAAACTAACACTCTAAATGTAAACAAGGACTACAAGTGTAAACAGACTCTAAATGTAAACAAAGTCTAAAAATAAAAACAAAGACTCTAAATGTAAACAAAGGCTACAAATGTAAACAAAGGCTCTAAATGTAAACAAACACGCTATATGTAAACAAAGACTACAAATGTAAACAAAGACCCCAAATGGAACTCTAAATCTAAACAAAAAATAAAAATGTAAACAGACTACAAATGTAAACAAAACTAAAAGTAAACAAATACTACAAATATAAACAACGACTACAAATGTAAACAAAACTAAATGTAAACAAATACTAGAAATATAAACAAAGACTCTAAATGTAACCAAAAATTCTTGGTGTAAACAAGGACTCTAGGTGTAAAAAAGGATTACAAACGTAAACAAAGTCTCTAAATATGTACAAAGTCTAAATGTAAACAAAGACTACAAGCGTAAACAAAGACTGCAAATGTAAACAAAAACTCTACATGTAAACAATCTCTCTAAATGTAAACAAAGACTACAAATATAAACGGACTCTAAATGTAAACAAAGTCACTAAATTTAAACAAAGAATGCAAATGTAAACAAAGACTATAAATGTTAAGAAAGTTTACAACTGTAAACAAAGACTACAAATGTAAACAAAGACACTAAACGTAAACAAAAACTACAAATGTAAACAGACTCTAAGTGTAAACAGACAACAAATGTAAACAAAGCCTCTACATATAAACAAAGTACCTAAATGTAAGCAGACTACAAATGTAAACAAAGAATACAAATGTAAACAAAGAGCACAAATGTTAAGTGACTCAAACTGTAAACAAAATCTCTAAATGTAAACAAAGTCTACAAATGTAAACAGACTATAAATGAAAACAGACTCTAAATGCAAACAGACTAAAAGTGTAAACAAAGACTACAAATATAAACAGACTCTAAATGGAAACAGACTACAAATTTAAACAAAAACTACAAACGTAAACCAACACTCTAAATGTAAACAAAGACTACAAATGTAAACAAAGGAACTAAATGTAAACACTCTAAATGTAAACAAAGACTACATATGTAAACAAAGAATTTAAATGTAAATAAAGACTACAAATGTAAACAAAGACCTTAAATGTAAACAGACTCTAAGTGAAAACAAAGACTAAAAATGTAAACAAAGACTACAGACGTAAACAAAGACTCTAAATGTAAAGAAGGTCTCTAAATGCAAACAAAGATTACAAATGTAAACAAAGACTACAAATGTAAACAAAGACTACAAATATAAACAGACTCTAAATGGAAACAGACTACAAATGTAAACAAAAACTATAAACGTAAACTAACACTCTATATGTAAACAGACTACAAATGTAAACAAAACTAAATGTAAACAAATACTAGAAATATAAACAAAGGCTCTAAATGTAACCAAAGACTGCAAACGTAAACAAAGTCTCTAAATGTAAACAAAAAATAAAAATGTAAACAAAGACTCTAAATGTAATAAAAAACTCTGGGTATAAACAAGGACTCTAGGTGTAAACAAGGACTACAAATGTAAAAAGACTCTAAATGTTAACAAAGTCTAAAAATAAAAACAAAGACTCTAAATGTAAACAAAGGCTAAAAATGTAAACAAAGACTACAAATGTAAACAAAGGCTCTTAATGTAAACATACAAGCTATATGTAAACAAAGACTACAAATGTAAACAAAGACACTAAATGGAACTCTAAATGTAAACAAAGAATAAAAATGTAAACAAAGACTACTAATGTAAACAAAGGCTCTAAATGTAAACAAACAAGCTATATATAAACAAAGACTACAAATGTAAACAAAGACACTAAATGGAACTCTAAATGTAAACAAAGAATAAAAATGTAAACAAAGACTACAAATGTAAACAAAGACCTTAAATGTAAACAGACTCTAAATGAAAACAAAGACTAACAATGTAAAAAAACGACTACAAACGTAAACAAAGACTCCAAATGTAAAGAAGTTCTCTAAATGCAATCAAAGATTACAAATGTAAACAAAAACTACAAATGTAAACAAAGGCTACAAATATAAACAAAAACTCTAAATGGAAAGAGACTACAAATGTAAACAAAAACTACAAACGTAAACTAACACTCTAAATGTAAACAAGGACTACAAGTGTAAACAGACTCTAAATGTAAACAAAGTCTAAAAATAAAAACAAAGACTCTAAATGTAAACAAAGGCTACAAATGTAAACAAAGGCTCTAAATGTAAACAAACACGCTATATGTAAACAAAGACTACAAATGTAAACAAAGACCCCAAATGGAACTCTAAATCTAAACAAAAAATAAAAATGTAAACAGACTACAAATGTAAACAAAACTAAAAGTAAACAAATACTACAAATATAAACAACGACTACAAATGTAAACAAAACTAAATGTAAACAAATACTAGAAATATAAACAAAGACTCTAAATGTAACCAAAAATTCTTGGTGTAAACAAGGACTCTAGGTGTAAAAAAGGATTACAAACGTAAACAAAGTCTCTAAATATGAACAAAGTCTAAATGTAAACAAAGACTACAAGCGTAAACAAAGACTGCAAATGTAAACAAAAACTCTACATGTAAACAATCTCTCTAAATGTAAACAAAGACTACAAATATAAACGGACTCTAAATGTAAACAAAGTCACTAAATTTAAACAAAGAATGCAAATGTAAACAAAGACTATAAATGTTAAGAAAGTTTACAACTGTAAACAAAGACTACAAATGTAAACAAAGACACTAAACGTAAACAAAAACTGCAAATGTAAACAGACTCTAAGTGTAAACAGACAACAAATGTAAACAAAGCCTCTACATATAAACAAAGTACCTAAATGTAAGCAGACTACAAATGTAAACAAAGAATACAAATGTAAACAAAGAGCACAAATGTTAAGTGACTCAAACTGTAAACAAACTCTCTAAATGTAAACAAAGACTACAAATGTAAACAAAGGCTCTAAATGTAAACAAACAAGCTATATGTAAACAAAGACTACAAATGTAAACAAAGACACTAAATGGAACTCTAAATGTAAACAAAGAATAAAAATGTAAACAAAGACTACTAATGTAAACAAAGGCTCTAAATGTAAACAAACAAGCTATACGTAAACAAAGACTACAAATGTAAACAAAGACACTAAATGGAACTCTAAATGTAAACAAAGAATAAAAATGTAAACAAAGACTACAAATGTAAACAAAGACCTTAAATGTAAACAGAATCTTAATGAAAACAAAGACTAAAAATGTAAACAAAGACTCTAAATGTAAAGATGGTCTCTAAATGCAAACAAAGATTACAAATGTAAACAAAAACTACAAATGTAAACAAAGACTACAAATATAAACAAAAACTCTAAATGGAAATAGACTACAAATGTAAACAAAGACTACATATGTAAACAAAGACTGCAAACGTAAACAAAAACTCTAAATGGAAACAAATAATAAAAATGTAAACAAAGACTCTAAATGTAATAAAAAATCTGGGTATAAACAAGGACTACAAATGTAAACTGACTCTAAATATAAACAATGTCTAAAAATAAAAACAGACTCTAAATGTAAACAAAGGCTAAAAATGTAAACAAAGACTACAAATGTAAACAAAGGGACTAAATGTAAACACTCTAAATGTAAACAAAGACTACATATGTAAACAAAGAATTTAAATGTAAATAAAGACTACAAATGTAAACAAAGACCTTAAATGTAAACAGACTCTAAGTGAAAACAAAGACTAAAAATGTAAACAAAGACACCAGACGTAAACAAAGACTCTAAATGTAAAGAAGGTCTCTAAAGGCAAACAAAGATTACAAATGTAAACAAAGACTACAAATGTAAACAAAGACTACAAATATAAACAGACTCTAAATGGAAACAGACTACAAATGTAAACAAAAACTATAAACGTAAACTAACACTCTATATGTAAACAAACTACAAATGTAAACAAAACTAAATGTAAACAAATACTAGAAATATAAACAAAGGCTCTAAATGGAACCAAAGACTGCAAACGTAAACAAAGTCTCTAAATGTAAACAAAAAATAAAAATGTAAACAAAGACTCTAAATGTTATAAAAAACTCTGGGTATAAACATTGACTCTAGGTGTAAACAAGGACTACAAATGTAAACAGACTCTAAATGTAAACAAAGTCTAAAAATAAAAACAAAGACTCTAAATGTAAACAAAGGCTAAAAATGTAAACAAAGACTAGAAATGTAAACAAAGGCTCTTAATGTAAACAAACAAGCTATATGTAAACAAAGACTACAAATGTAAACAAAGACACTACATGGAACTCTAAATGTAAACAAAGAATAAAAATGTAAACAAAGACTACAAATGTAAACAAAGACCTTAAATGTAAACAGACTCTAAATGAAAGCAAAGACTAAAAATGTAAACAAAAACTACAAACGTAAACAAAGACTCCAAATGTAAAGAAGTTCTCTAAATGCAAACAAAGATTACAAATGTAAACAAAAACTACAAATGTAAACAAAGGCTACAAATATAAACAAAAACTCTAAATGGAAACAGACTACAAATGTAAACAAAAATTACAAACGTAAACTAACACTCTAAATGTAAACAAGGACTACAAATGTAAACAGACTCTAAATGTAAACAATGTCTAAAAATAAAAACAAAGACTCTAAATGTAAACAAAGTATAAAAATGTAAACAAAGACTACAAATGTAAACAAAGGCTCTAAATGTAAACAAACACGCTATATGTAAACAAAGACTACAAATGTAAACAAAGACCCCAAATGGAACTCAAAATCTAAACAAAAAATAAAAATGTAAACAGACTACAAATGTAAACAAAACTAAATGTAAACAAATACTAGAAATATAAACAAAGACTCTAAATGTAACCAAAAATTCTTGGTGTAAACAAGGACTCTAGGTGTAAAATAGGATTACAAACGTAAACAAAGTCTCTAAATATAAACAAAGTCTAAATGTAAACAAAGACTACAAGTGTAAACAAAGACTGCAAATGTAAACAAAAACTCTACATGTAAACAATCTCTCTAAATGTAAACAAAGACTACAAATATAAACGGACTCTAAATGTAAACAAAGTCACTAAATGTAAACAAAGAATGCAAATGTAAACAAAGACTATAAATGTTAAGAAAGTTTACAACTGTAAACAAAGACTACAAATGTAAACAAAGATACTAAACGTAAACAAAAACTACAAATGTAAAGAGACTCTAAGTGTAAACAGACAACAAATGTAAACAAAGCCTCTACATATAAACAAAGTACCTAAATGTAAGCAGACTACAAATGTAAACAAAGAATACAAATGTAAACAAAGAGCACAAATATTAAGTGACTCAAACTGTAAACAAACTCTCTAAATGTAAACAAAGTCTACAAATGTAAACAGACTATAAATGAAAACAGACTCTAAATGCAAACAGACTAAAAGTGTAAACAAAGACTACAAATATAAACAGACTCTAAATGGAAACAGACTACAAATGTAAACAAAAACTACAAACGTAAACCAACACTCTAAATGTAAACAAAGACTACAAATGTAAACAAAACTAAAAGTAAACAAATACTACAAATATAAACAACGACTACAAATGTAAACAAAACTAAATGTAAACAAATACTAGAAATATAAACAAAGACTCTAAATGTAACCAAAGACTGCAAACGTAAACAAAAACTCTAAATCGAAAAAAATAATAAAAATGTAAACAAAGACTCTAAATGTAATAAAAAACTCTGGGTATAAACAAGGACTCTAGGTGTAAACAAGGACTACAAATGTAAACAGACTCTAAATGTAAACAAAGTCTAAAAATAAAAACAAAGACTCTGAATGTAAACAAAGGCTAAAAATGTAAACAAAGACTACTAATGTAAACAAAGGCTCTAAATGTAAACAAACAAGCTATATGTAAACAAAGACTACAAATGTAAACAAAAGACACTAAATGGAACTCTAAATGTAAACAAAGAATAAAAATGTAAACAAAGACTACAAATGTAAACAAAGGCTATAAATGTAAACAAACACGCTATATGTAAACAAAGACTACAAATGTAAACAAAGACACTAAATGTAAACAGAATCTTAATGAAAACAAAGACTAAAAATGTAAACAAAGACTCTAAATGTACAGATGGTCTCTAAATGCAAACAAAGATTACAAATGTAAACAAAAACTACAAATGTAAACAAAGACTACAAATATAAACAAAAACTCTAAATGGAAATAGACTACAAATGTAAACAAAGACTACATATGTAAACAAAGACTGCAAACGTAAACAAAAACTCTAAATGGAAACAAATAATAAAAATGTAAACAAAGACTCTAAATGTAATAAAAAACTCTGGGTATAAACAAGGACTACAAATGTAAACTGACTCTAAATATAAACAAAGTCTAAAAATAAAAACAGACTCTAAATGTAAACAAAGGCTAAAAATGTAAACAAAGACTACAAATGTAAACAAAGGGACTAAATGTAAACACTCTAAATGTAAACAAAGACTACATATGTAAACAAAGAATTTAAATGTAAATAAAGACTACAAATGTAAACAAAGACCTTAAATGTAAACAGACTCTAAGTGAAAACAAAGACTAAAAATGTAAACAGACTACAGACGTAAACAAAGACTCTAAATGTAAAGAAGGTCTCTAAATGCAAACAAAGATTACAAATGTAAACAAAGACTACAAATGTAAACAAAGACTACAATTATAAACAGACTCAAAATGGAAACAGACTACAAATGTAAACAAAAACTATAAACGTAAACTAACACTCTATATGTAAACAGACTACAAATGTAAACAAAACTAAATGTAAACAAATACTAGAAATATAAACAAAGGCTCTAAATGTAACCAAAGTCTGCAAACGTAAACAAAGACTCTAAATGTAAACAAAAAATAAAAATGTAAACAAAGACTCTAAATGTAATAAAAAACTCTGGGTATAAACAAGGACTCTAGGTGTAAACAAGGACTACGAATGTAAACAGACTCTAAATGTAAACAAAGTCTAAAAATAAAAACAAAGACTCTAAATGTAAACAAAAGCTAAAAATGTAAACAAAGACTACAAATGTAAACAAAGGCTCTAAATGTAAACAAACAAGCTATATGTAAACAAAGACTACAAATGTAAACAAAGACACTAAATGGAACTCTAAATGTAAACAAAGAATAAAAATGTAAACAAAGACTACTAATGTAAACAAAGGCTCTAAATGTAAACAAACAAGCTATATGTAAACAAAGACTACAAATGTAAACAAAGACACTAAATGGAACTCTAAATGTAAACAAAGAATAAAAATGTAAACAAAGACTACAAATGTAAACAAAGACCTTAAATGTAAACAGACTCTAAATATAAACAAAGACTAAAAATGTAAACGAAGACTACAAACGTAAACAAAGACTCCAAATGTAAAGAAGTTCTCTAAATGCAAACAAAGATTACAAATGTAAACAAAAACTACAAATGTAAACAAAGGCTACAAATATAAACAAAAACTCTAAATGGAACAAGACTACATTGTAAACAAAAACTACAAACGTAAACTAACACTCTAAATGTAAACAAGGACTACAAATGTAAACAGACTCTAAATGTAAACAAAGTCTAAAAATAAAAACAAAGACTCTAAATGTAAACAAAGGATATAAATGTAAACAAAGACTACAAATGTAAACAAAGGCTCTAAATGTAAACAAACACGCTATATGTAAACAAAGACTACAAATGTAAACAAAGACCCCAAATGGAACTCTAAATCTAAACAAAAAATAAAAATGTAAACAGACTACAAATGTAAACAAAACTAAAAGTAAACAAATACTACAAATATAAACAACGACTACAAATGTAAACAAAACTAAATGTAAACAAATACTAGAAATATAAACAAAGACTCTAAATGTAACCAAAAATTCTTGGTGTAAACAAGGACTCTAGGTGTAAAAAAGGACTGCAAACGTAAACAAAGTCTCTAAATATAAACAAAGTCTAAATGTAAACAAAGACTACAAGTGTAAACAAAGACTGCAAATGTAAACAAAAACTCTACATGTAAACAATCTCTCTAAATGTAAACAAAGACTACAGATATAAACGGACTCTAAATGTAAACAAAGTCACTAAATTTAAACAAAGAATACAAATGTAAACAAAGACTATAAATGGTAAGAAAGTTTACAACTGTAAACAAAGACTACAAATGTAAACAAAGACACTAAACGTAAACAAAAACTACAAACGTAAACATACTCTAAGTGTAAACAGACAACAAATGTAAACAAAGCCTCGTAATATAAACAAAGTACCTAAATGTAAGCAGACTACAAATGTAAACAAAGAATACAAATGTAAACAAAGAGCACAAAAGTTAAGTGACTCAAACTGTAAACAAACTCTCTAAATGTAAACAAAGTCTACAAATGTAAACAGACTATAAATGAAAACAGACTCTAAATGAAAACAGACTAAAAGTGTAAACAAAGACTACAAATATAAACAGACTCTAAATGGAAACAGACTACAAATGTAAACAAAAACTATAAACGTAAACTAACACTCTATATGTAAACAGACTACAAATGTAAACAAAACTAAATGTAAACAAATACTAGAAATATAAACAAAGACTCTAAATGTAACCAAAGACTGCAAACGTAAACAAAGTCTCTAAATGTAAACAAAAAATAAAAATGTAAACAAAGACTCTAAATGTAATAAAAAACTACAAATGTAAACAAAGACCTTAAATGTAAACAGACTCTAAATGAAAACGAAAACTACAAATGTAAACAAAGGCTACAAATATAAACAAAAACTCTAAATGGAAACAGACTACAAATGTAAACAAAAACTACAAACGTAAACTAACACTCTAAATGTAAACAAGGACTACAAATGTAAACAGACTCTAAATGTAAACAAAGTCTAAAAATAAAAACAAAGACTCTAAATGTAAACAAAGGATAAAAATGTAAACAAAGACTACAAATGTAAACAAAGGCTCTAAATGTAAACAAACACGCTATATGTAAACAAAGACTACAAATGTAAACAAAGACCCCAAATGGAACACTAAATGTAAACAAAAAATAAAAATGTAAACAGACTACAAATGTAAACAAAACTAAATGTAAACAAATACTACAAATATAAACAACGACTACAAATGTAAACAAAACTAAATGTAAACAAATACTAGAAATATAAACAAAGATTCTAAATGTAACCAAAAACTCTTGGTGTAAACAAGGACTCTAGGTGTAAAAAAGGACTACAAATGTAAACAAAGTCTCTAAATATAAACAATGTCTAAATGTAAACAAAGACTACAAGTGTAAACAAAGACTACAAATGTAAACAAAAACTCTACATGTAAACAATCTCTCTAAATGTAAACAAAGACTACAAATATAAACGGACTCTAAATGTAAACAAAGTCACTAAATTTAAACAAAGAATACAAATGTAAACAAAGACACTAAACGTAAACAAAAACTACAAACGTAAACAGACTCTAAGTGTAAACAGACAACAAATGTAAAGAAAGCCTTTAAATATAAACTATGTATCTAAATGTAAGCAGACTACAATTGTAAACAAAGAATACAAATGTAAACAAAAAGCACAAATGTTAAGTGACTCAAACTGTAAACAAACTCTCGAAATGTAAACAAAGTCTACAAATGTAAACATTCTATAAATGAAAATAGACTCTAAATGCAAACAGACTAAAAATGTAAACAAAGACTACAAATATAAAGAATCTCAATGGAAACAGACTACAAATGTAAACAAAAACTACAAACGTAAACTAACACTCTAAATTTAAACAAAGACTCTAAATGTAACCAAAGACTGCAAACGTAAACAAAGTCTCTAAATGGAAACAAATAATAAAAATGTAAACAAAGACTCTAAATGTAATAAAAACTCTGGGTATAAACAAGGACTGTAGGTGTAAACAAGGACTACAAACGTAAACAGACTCTAAATGTAAACAAAGTCTAAAAATAAAAACAAATAATCTAAATGTAAACAAAGGCTAAAAATGTAAACAAAGACTACAAATGTAAACAAAGCCTCTAAATGTAAACAAACACGCTATATGTAAACAAAGACTACAAATGTAAACAAAGACACTAAATGGAACTCTAAATGTAAACAAAGAATAAAAATGTAAACAAAGACTACAAATGTAAACAAAGACCTTAAATGTAAACAGATTCCTAATAAAAACAAAGACTAAAAATGTAAACAAAGAATCTAAATGTAAAGATGGTCTCTAAATGCAAACAAAGATTACAAATGTAAACAAAAACTACAAATGTAAACAAAGAGTACAAATATAAACAAAAACTCTAAATGGAAACAGACTACAAATGTAAACAAAAACTACAAACGTAAACTAACACTCTAAATGTAAACAAAGACTACAAATGTAAACAAAGACTGCAAACGTAAACAAAGACTCTAAATGTAAACAAATAATAAAAATGTAAACAAAGACTACAAATGTAAACAAAGACCCAAATGGAACTCTAAATGTAAACAAAAGAAAATGTAAACAGACTACAAATCTAAACAAAACTAAAAGTAAACAAATACTACAAATATAAACAACGACTACAAATGTAAACAAAACTAAATGTAAACAAATACTAGGAATATAAACAAAGACTCTAAATGTAACCAAAAACTCTTGGTGTCAACAAGGACTCTTGGTGTAAAAAAGGACTACAAATGTAAACAAAGTCTCTAAATATAAACAAAGTCTAAATGAAAACAAAGACTACAAGTGTAAACAAAAACTCTACATGTAAACAATATCTCTAAATGTAAACAAAGACGAAAAATATAAACGGACTCTAAATGTAAACAAAGCCTCGTAATATAAACAAAGTATCTAAATGTAAGCAGAATACAAATGTAAACAAAGAATACAAATGTAAACAAAGAGCACAAATGTTAAGTGACTCAAACTGTAAACAAACTCTCTAAATGTAAACAAAGTCTACAAATGTAAACAGACTATAAATGAAAACAGACTCTAAATGCAAACAGACTAAAAATGTAAACAAAGACTGCATATGTAAACAAAGACTGGAAACGTAAACAAAAACTCTAAATGGAAACAAATAATAAAAATGTAAAGAAAGACTCTAAATGTAATAAAAAACTCTTGGTATAAACAAGGACTACAAATGTAAACTGACTCTAAATATAAACAAAGTCTAAAAATAAAAACAGACTCTAAATGTAAACAAAGGCTAAAAATGTAAACAAAGACTACAAATGTAAACAAAGGGACTAAATGTAAACACTCTAAATGTAAACAAAGACTACATATGTAAACAAAGAATTTAAATGTAAATAAAGACTACAAATGTAAACAAAGACCTTAAATGTAAACAGACTCTAAGTGAAAACAAAGACTAAAAATGTAAACAAAGACTACAGACGTAAACAAAGACTCTAAATGTAAAGAAGGTCTCTAAATGCAAACAAAGATTACAAATGTAAACAAAGACTACAAATGTAAACAAAGACTACAAATATAAACAGACTCTAAATGGAAACAGACTACAAATGCAAACAAAAACTATAAACGTAAACTAACACTCTATATGTAAACAGACTACAAATGTAAACAAAACTAAATGTAAACAAATACTAGAAATATAAACAAAGGCTCTAAATGTAACCAAAGACTGCAAACGTAAACAAAGTCTCTAAATGTAAACAAAAAATAAAAATGTAAACAAAGACTCTAAATGTAATAAAAACCTCTGAGTATAAACAAGGACTCTAGGTGTAAACAAGGACTACAAATGTAAACAGACTCTAAATGTAAACAAAGTCTAAAAATAAAAACAGACACTAAATGTAAACAAAGGCTAAAAATGTAAACAAAGTCTACAAATGTAAACAAAGGCTCTAAATGTAAACAAACATACTATATGTAAACAAAGACTACAAATGTAAACAAAGACACTAAATGGAACTCTAAATGTAAACAAAGAATAAAAATGTAAACAAAGACTACTAATGTAAACAAAGGCTACAAATATAAACAAAAACTCTAAATGGAAACAGACTACAAATGTAAACAAAAACTACAAACGTAAACTAACACTCTAAATGTAAACAAGGACTACAAATGTAAACAGACTCTAAATGTAAACAAATTCTAAAAATAAAAACAGACTCTAAATGTAAACAAAGGATAAAAATGTAAACAAAGGCTACAAATGTAAACAAAGGCTCTAAATGTAAACAAACACGCTATATGTAAACAAAGACTACAAATGTAAACAAAGACCCCAAATGGAACTCTAAATCTAAACAAAAAATAAAAATGTAAACAGACTACAAATGTAAACAAAACTAAAAGTAAACAAATACTACAAATATAAACAACGACTACAAATGTAAACAAAACTAAATGTAAACAAATACTAGAAATATAAACAAAGACTCTAAATGTAACCAAAAATTAGTGGTGTAAACAAGGACTCTAGGTGTAAAAAAGGACTACAAACGTAAACAAAGTCTCTAAATATAAACAAAGTCTAAATGTAAACAAAGACTACAAGTGTAAACAAAGACTGCAAATGTAAACAAAAACTCTACATGTAAACAATCTCTCTAAATGTAAACAAAGACTACAAATATAAACGGACTCTAAATGTAAACAAAGTCACTAAATTTAAACAAAGAATACAAATGTAAACAAAGACTATAAATGTTAAGAAAGTTTACAACTGTAAACAAAGACTACAAATGTAAACAAAGACACTAAACGTAAACAAACACTACAAATGTAAACAGACTCTAAGTGTAAACAGACAACAAATGTAAACAAAGCCTCTAAATATAAACAAAGTACCTAAATGTAAGCAGACTACAAATGTAAACAAAGAATACAAATGTAAACAAAGAGCACAAATGTTAAGTGACTCAAACTGTAAACAAACTCTCTAAATGTAAACAAAGTCTACAAATGTAAACAGACTATAAATGAAAACAGACTCTAAATGCAAACAGACTAAAAGTGTAAACAAAGACTACAAATATAAACAGACTCTAAATGGAAACAGAATACAAATGTAAACAAAAACTACAAACGTAAACCAACACTCTAAATGTAAACAAAGACTACAAATGTAAACAAAGGGACTAAATGTAAACACTCTAAATGTAACCAAAGACTACATATGTAAACAAAGAATTTAAATGTAAATAAAGACTACAAATGTAAACAAAGACCTTAAATGTAAACAGACTCTAAGTGAAAACAAAGACTAAAAATGTAAACAAAGACTACAGACGTAAACAAAGACTCTAAATGTAAAGAAGGTCTCTAAATGCAAACAAAGATTACAAATGTAAACAAAGACTACAAATGTAAACAAAGACTACAAATATAAACAGACTCTAAATGGAAACAGACTACAAATGTAAACAAAAACTATAAACGTAAACTAACACTCTATATGTAAACAGACTACAAATGTAAACAAAACTAAATGTAAACAAATACTAGAAATATAAACAAAGGCTCTAAATGTAACCAAAGACTGCAAACGTAAACAAAGTCTCTAAATGTAAACAAAAAATAAAAATGTAAACAAAGACTCTAAATGTAATAAAAAACTCTGGGTATAAACAAGGACTCTAGGTGTAAACAAGGACTACAAATGTAAACAGACTCTAAATGTAAACAAAGTCTAAAAATAAAAACAAAGACTCTAAATGTAAACAAAGGCTAAAAATGTAAACAAAGACTACAAATGTAAACAAAGGCTCTTAATGTAAACAAACAAGCTATATGTAAACAAAGACTACAAATGTAAACAAAGACACTAAATGGAACTCTAAATGTAAACAAAGAATAAAAATGTAAACAAAGACTACTAAGGTAAACAAAGGCTCTAAATGTAAACAAACAAGCTATATGTAAACAAAGACTACAAATGTAAACAAAGACACTAAATGGAACTCTAAATGTAAACAAAGAATAAAAATGTAAACAAAGACTACAAATGTAAACAAAGACCTTAAATGTAAACGGACTCTAAATGAAAACAAAGACTAAAAATGTAAAAAAAGACTACAAACGTAAACAAAGACTCCAAATGTAAAGAAGTTCTCTAAATGCAAACAAAGATTACAAATGTAAACAAAAACTACAAATGTAAACAAAGGCTACAAATATAAACAAAAACTCTAAATGGAAACAAACTACAAATGTAAACAAAAACTACAAACGTAAACTAACACTCTAAATGTATACAAGGACTACAAGTGTAAACAGACTCTAAATGTAAACAAAGTCTAAAAATAAAAACAAAGACTCTAAATGTAAACAAAGGATAAAAATGTAAACAAAGGCTACAAATGTAAACAAAGGCTCTAAATGTAAACAAACACGCTATATGTAAACAAAGACTACAAATGTAAACAAAGACCCCAAATGGAACTCTAAATCTAAACAAAAAATAAAAATGTAAACAGACTACAAATGTAAACAAAACTAAAAGTAAACAAATACTACAAATATAAACAACGACTACAAATGTAAACAAAACTAAATGTAAACAAATACTAGAAATATAAACAAAGACTCTAAATGTAACAAAAAATTCTTGGTGTAAACAAGGACTCTAGGTGTAAAAAAGGATTACAAACGTAAACAAAGTCTCTAAATATAAACAAAGTCTAAATGTAAACAAAGACTACAAGCGTAAACAAAGACTGCAAATGTAAACAAAAACTCTACATGTAAACAATCTCTCTAAATGTAAACAAAGACTACAAATATAAACGGACTCTAAATGTAAACAAAGTCACTAAATTTAAACAAAGAATGCAAATGTAAACAAAGACTATAAATGTTAAGAAAGTTTACAACTGTAAACAAAGACTACAAATGTAAACAAAGACACTAAACGTAAACAAAAACTACAAATGTAAACAGACTCTAAGTGTAAACAGACAACAAATGTAAACAAAGCCTCTACATATAAACAAAGTACCTAAATGTAAGCAGACTACAAATGTAAACAAAGAATACAAATGTAAACAAAGAGCACAAATGTTAAGTGACTCAAACTGTAAACAAACACTCTAAATGTAAACAAAGTCTACAAATGTAAACAGACTATAAATGAAAACAGACTCTAAATGCAAACAGACTAAAAGTGTAAACAAAGACTACAAATATAAACAGACTCTAAATGGAAACAGAATACAAATGTAAACAAAAACTACAAACGTAAACCAACACTCTAAATGTAAACAAAGACTACAAATGTAAACAAAGGGACTAAATGTAAACACTCTAAATGTAAACAAAGACTACATATGTAAACAAAGAATTTAAATGTAAATAAAGACTACAAATGTAAACAAAGACCTTAAATGTAAACAGACTCTAAGTGAAAACAAAGACTAAAAATGTAAACAAAGACTACAGACGTAAACAAAGACTCTAAATGTAAAGAAGGTCTCTAAATGCAAACAAAGATTACAAATGTAAACAAAGACTACAAATGTAAACAAAGACTACAAATATAAACAGACTCTAAATGGAAACAGACTACAAATGTAAACAAAAACTATAAACGTAAACTAACACTATATATGTAAACAGACTACAAATGTAAACAAAACTAAATGTAAACAAATACTAGAAATATAAACAAAGGCTCTAAATGTAACCAAAGACTGCAAACGTAAACAAAGTCTCTAAATGTAAACAAAAAATAAAAATGTAAACAAAGACTCTAAATGTAATAAAAAACTCTGGGTATAAATAAGGACTCTAGGTGTAAACAAGGACTACAAATGTAAACAGACTCTAAATGTAAAAAAAGTCTAAAAATAAAAACAAAGACTCTAAATGTAAACAAAGGCTAAAAATGTAAACAAAGACTACAAATGTAAACAAAGGCTCTTAATGTAAACAAACAAGCTATATGTAAACAAAGACTACAAATGTAAACAAAGACACTAAATGGAACTCTAAATGTAAACAAAGAATAAAAATGTAAACAAAGACTACTAATGTAAACAAAGGCTCTAAATGTAAACAAACAAGCTATATGTAAACAAAGACTACAAATGTAAACAAAGACACTAAAAGGAACTCTAAATGTAAACAAAGAATAAAAATGTAAACAAAGACTACAAATGTAAACAAAGACCTTAAATGTAAACAGACTCTAAATGAAAACAAAGACTAAAAATGTAAAAAAAGACTACAAACGTAAACAAAGACTCCAAATGTAAAGAAGTTCTCTAAATGCAAACAAAGATTACAAATGTAAACAAAAACTACAAATGTAAACAAAGGCTACAAATATAAACAAAAACTCTAAATGGAAACAGACTACAAATGTAAACAAAAACTAAAAACGTAAACTAACACTCTAAATGTAAACAAGGACTACAAATGTAAACAGACTCTAAATGTAAACAAAGTCTAAAAATAAAAACAAAGACTCTAAATGTAAACAAAGGATAAAAATGTAAACAAAGGCTACAAATGTAAACAAAAGTTCTAAATGTAAACAAACACGCTATATGTAAACAAAGACTACAAATGTAAACAAAGACCCTAAATGGAACTCTAAATCTAAACAAAAAATAAAAATGTAAACAGACTACAAATGTAAACAAAACTAAAAGTAAACAAATACTACAAATATAAACAACGACTACAAATGTAAACAAAACTAAATGTAAACAAATACTAGAAATATAAACAAAGACTCTAAATGTAACCAAAAATTTTTGGTGTAAACAAGGACTCTAGGTGTAAAAAAGGACTACAAACGTAAACAAAGTCTCTAAATATAAACAAAGTCTAAATGTAAACAAAGACTACAAGCGTAAACAAAGACTGCAAATGTAAACAAAAACTCTACATGTAAACAATCTCTCTAAATGTAAACAAAGACTACAAATATAAACGGACTCTAAATGTAAACAAAGTCACTAAATTTAAACAAAGAATACAAATGTAAACAAAGACTATAAATGTTAAGAAAGTTTACAACTGTAAACAAAGACTACAAATGTAAACAAAGACACTAAACGTAAACAAAAACTACAAATGTAAACAGACTCTAAGTGTAAACAGACAACAAATGTAAACAAAGCCTCTAAATATAAACAAAGTACCTAAATGTAAGCAGACTACAAATGTAAACAAAGAATACAAATGTAAACAAAGAGCACAAATGTTAAGTGACTCAAACTGTAAACAAACTCTCTAAATGTAAACAAAGTCTACAAATGTAAACAGACTATAAATGAAATCAGACTCTAAATGCAAACAGACTACAAGTGTAAACAAAGACTGCAAATGTAAACAAAAACTCTACATGTAAACAATCTCTCTAAATGTAAACAAAGACTACAAATATAAACGGACTCTAAATGTAAACAAAGTCGCTAAATTTAAACAAAGAATACAAATGTAAACAAAGACTATAAATGTTAAGAAAGTTTACAACTGTAAACAAAGACTACAAATGTAAACAAAGACACTAAATGGAACTCTAAATGTAAACAAAGAATAAAAATGTAAACAAAGACTACAAATGTAAACAAAGACCTTAAATGTAAACAGACTCTAAATGAAAACAGACTAAAAATGTAAACAAAGACTACAAACGTAAACAAAGACTCCAAATGTAAAGAAGTTCTCTAAATGCAAACAAAGATTACAAATGTAAACAAAAACTACAAATGTAAACAAAGGCTACAAATATAAACAAAAACTCTAAATGGAAACAGACTACAAATGTAAACAAAAACTACAAACGTAAACTAACACTCTAAATGTAAACAAGGACTACAAATGTAAACAGACTCTAAATGTAAACAAAGTCTAAAAATAAAAACAAAGACTCTAAATGTAAACAAAGGATAAAAATGTAAACAAAGGCTACAAATGTAAACAAAGGCTCTAAATGTAAACAAACACGCTATATGTAAACAAAGACTACAAATGTAAACAAAGACCCCAAATGGAACTCTAAATCTAAACAAAAAATAAAAATGTAAACAGACTACAAATGTAAACAAAACTAAAAGTAAACAAATACTACAAATATAAACAACGACTACAAATGTAAACAAAACTAAATGTAAACAAATACTAGAAATATAAACAAAGACTCTAAATGTAACCAAAAATTCTTGGTGTAAACAAGGACTCTAGGTGTAAAAAAGGACTACAAACGTAAACAAAGTCTCTAAATATAAACAAAGTCTAAATGTAAACAAAGACTACAAGTGTAAACAAAGACTGCAAATGTAAACAAAAACTCTACATGTAAACAATCTCTCTAAATGTAAACAAAGACTACAAATATAAACGGACTCTAAATGTAAACAAAGTCACTAAATTTAAACAAAGAATACAAATGTAAACAAAGACTATAAATGTTAAGAAAGTTTACAACTGTAAACAAAGACTACAAATGTAAACAAAGACACTAAACGTAAGCAAAAACTACAAATGTAAACAGACTCTAAGTGTAAACAGACAACAAATGTAAACAAAGCCTCTAAATATAAACAAAGTACCTAAATGTAAGCAGACTACAAAAGTAAACAAAGAATACAAATGTAAACAAAGAGCACAAATGTTAAGTGACTCAAACTGTAAACAAACTCTCTAAATGTAAACAAAGTCTACAAATGTAAACAGACTATAAATGAAAACAGACTCTAAATGCAAACAGACTAAAAGTGTAAACAAAGACTACAAATATAAACAGACTCTAAATGGAAACAGAATACAAATGTAAACAAAAACTACAAACGTAAACCAACACTCTAAATGTAAACAAAGACTACATATGTAAACAAAGAATTTAAATGTAAATAAAGACTACAAATGTAAACAAAGACCTTAAATGTAAACAGACTCTAAGTGAAAACAAAGACTAAAAATGTAAACAAAGACTACAGACGTAAACAAAGACTCTAAATGTAAAGAAGGTCTCTAAATGCAAACAAAGATTACAAATGTAAACAAAGACTACAAATGTAAACAAAGACTACAAATATAAACAGACTCTAAATGGAAACAGACTACAAATGTAAACAAAAACTATAAACGTAAACTAACACTCTATATGTAAACAGACTACAAATGTAAACAAAACTAAATGTAAACAAATACTAGAAATATAAACAAAGGCTCTAAATGTAACCAAAGACTGCAAACGTAAACAAAGTCTCTAAATGTAAACAAAAAATAAAAATGTAAACAAAGACTCTAAATGTAATAAAAAACTCTGGGTATAAATAAGGACTCTAGGTGTAAACATGGACTACAAATGTAAACAGACTCTAAATGTAAACAAAGTCTAAAAATAAAAACAAAGACTCTAAATGTAAACAAAGGCTAAAAATGTAAACAAAGACTACAAATGTAAACAAAGGCTCTTAATGTAAACAAACAAGCTATATGTAAACAAAGACTACAAATGTAAACAAAGACACTAAATGGAACTCTAAATGTAAACAAAGAATAAAAATGTAAACAAAGACTACTAATGTAAACAAAGGCTCTAAATGTAAACAAACAAGCTATATGTAAACAAAGACTACAAATGTAAACAAAGACACTAAATGGAACTCTAAATGTAAACAAAGAATAAAAATGTAAACAAAGACTACAAATGTAAACAAAGACCTTAAATGTAAACAGACTCTAAATGAAAACAAAGACTAAAAATGTAAAAAAAGACTACAAACGTAAACAAAGACTCCAAATGTAAAGAAGTTCTCTAAATGCAAACAAAGATTACAAATGTAAACAAAAACTACAAATGTAAACAAAGGCTACAAATATAAACAAAAACTCTAAATGGAAACAGACTACAAATGTAAACAAAAACTACAAACGTAAACTAACACTCTAAATGTAAACAAGGACTACAAATGTAAACAGACTCTAAATGTAAACAAAGTCTAAAAATAAAAACAAAGACTCTAAATGTAAACAAAGGATAAAAATGTAAACAAAGGCTACAAATGTAAACAAAGGCTCTAAATGTAAACAAACACGCTATATGTAAACAAAGACTACAAATGTAAACAAAGACCCCAAATGGAACTCTAAATCTAAACAAAAAATAAAAATGTAAACAGACTACAAATGTAAACAAAACTAAAAGTAAACAAATACTACAAATATAAACAACGACTACAAATGTAAACAAAACTAAATGTAAACAAATACTAGAAATATAAACAAAGACTCTAAATGTAACCAAAAATTCTTGGTGTAAACAAGGACTCTAGGTGTAAAAAAGGACTACAAACGTAAACAAAGTCTCTAAATATAAACAAAGTCTAAATGTAAACAAAGACTACAAGCGTAAACAAAGACTGCAAATGTAAACAAAAACTCTACATGTAAACAATCTCTCTAAATGTAAACAAAGACTACAAATATAAACGGACTCTAAATGTAAACAAAGTCACTAAATTTAAACAAAGAATACAAATGTAAACAAAGACTATAAATGTTAAGAAAGTTTACAACTGTAAACAAAGACTACAAATGTAAACAAAGACACTAAACGTAAACAAAAACTACAAATGTAAACAGACTCTAAGTGTAAACAGACAACAAATGTAAACAAAGCCTCTAAATATAAACAAAGTACCTAAATGTAAGCAGACTACAAATGTAAACAAAGAATACAAATGTAAACAAAGAGCACAAATGTTAAGTGACTCAAACTGTAAACAAACTCTCTAAATGTAAACAAAGTCTACAAATGTAAACAGACTATAAATGAAAACAGACTCTAAATGCAAACAGACTACAAGTGTAAACAAAGACTGCAAATGTAAACAAAAACTCTACATGTAAACAATCTCTCTAAATGTAAACAAAGACTACAAATATAAACGGACTCTAAATGTAAACAAAGTCGCTAAATTTAAACAAAGAATACAAATGTAAACAAAGACTATAAATGTTAAGAAAGTTTACAACTGTAAACAAAGACTACAAATGTAAACAAAGACACTAAATGGAACTCTAAATGTAAACAAAGAATAAAAATGTAAACAAAGACTACAAATGTAAACAAAGACCTTAAATGTAAACAGACTCTAAATGAAAACAGACTAAAAATGTAAACAAAGACTACAAACGTAAACAAAGACTCCAAATGTAAAGAAGTTCTCTAAATGCAAACAAAGATTACAAATGTAAACAAAAACTACAAATGTAAACAAAGGCTACAAATATAAACAAAAACTCTAAATGGAAACAGACTACAAATGTAAACAAAAACTACAAACGTAAACTAACACTCTAAATGTAAACAAGGACTACAAATGTAAACAGACTCTAAATGTAAACAAAGTCTAAAAATAAAAACAAAGACTCTAAATGTAAACAAAGGATAAAAATGTAAACAAAGGCTACAAATGTAAACAAAGGCTCTAAATGTAAACAAACACGCTATATGTAAACAAAGACTACAAATGTAAACAAAGACCCCAAATGGAACTCTAAATCTAAACAAAAAATAAAAATGTAAACAGACTACAAATGTAAACAAAACTAAAAGTAAACAAATACTACAAATATAAACAACGACTACAAATGTAAACAAAACTAAATGTAAACAAATTCTAGAAATATAAACAAAGACTCTAAATGTAACCAAAAATTCTTGGTGTAAACAAGGACTCTAGGTGTAAAAAAGGACTACAAACGTAAACAAAGTCTCTAAATATAAACAAAGTCTAAATGTAAACAAAGACTACAAGCGTAAACAAAGACTGCAAATGTAAACAAAAACTCTACATGTAAACAATCTCTCTAAATGTAAACAAAGACTACAAATATAAACGGACTCTAAATGTAAACAAAGTCACTAAATTTAAACAAAGAATACAAATGTAAACAAAGACTATAAATGTTAAGAAAGTTTACAACTGTAAACAAAGACTACAAATGTAAACAAAGACACTAAACGTAAACAAAAACTACAAATGTAAACAGACTCTAAGTGTAAACAGACAACAAATGTAAACAAAGCCTCTAAATATAAACAAAGTACCTAAATGTAAGCAGACTACAAATGTAAACAAAGAATACAAATGTAAACAAAGAGCACAAATGTTAAGTGACTCAAACTGTAAACAAACTCTCTAAATGTAAACAAAGTCTACAAATGTAAACAGACTATAAATGAAAACAGACTCTAAATGCAAACAGACTACAAGTGTAAACAAAGACTGCAAATGTAAACAAAAACTCTACATGTAAACAATCTCTCTAAATGTAAACAAAGACTACAAATATAAACGGACTCTAAATGTAAACAAAGTCGCTAAATTTAAACAAAGAATACAAATGTAAACAAAGACTATAAATGTTAAGAAAGTTTACAACTGTAAACAAAGACTACAAATGTAAACAAAGACACTAAATGGAACTCTAAATGTAAACAAAGAATAAAAATGTAAACAAAGACTACAAATGTAAACAAAGACCTTAAATTTAAACAGACTCTAAATGAAAACAGACTAAAAATGTAAACAAAGACTACAAACGTAAACAAAGACTCCAAATGTAAAGAAGTTCTCTAAATGCAAACAAAGATTACAAATGTAAACAAAAACTACAAATGTAAACAAAGGCTACAAATATAAACAAAAACTCTAAATGGAAACAGACTACAAATGTAAACAAAAACTACAAACGTAAACTAACACTCTAAATGTAAACAAGGACTACAAATGTAAACAGACTCTAAATGTAAACAAAGTCTAAAAATAAAAACAAAGACTCTAAATGTAAACAAAGGATAAAAATGTAAACAAAGGCTACAAATGTAAACAAAGGCTCTAAATGTAAACAAACACGCTATATGTAAACAAAGACTACAAATGTAAACAAAGACCCCAAATGGAACTCTAAATCTAAACAAAAAATAAAAATGTAAACAGACTACAAATGTAAACAAAACTAAAAGTAAACAAATACTACAAATATAAACAACGACTACTAATGTAAACAAAACTAAATGTAAACAAATACTAGAAATATAAACAAAGACTCTAAATGTAACCAAAAATTCTTGGTGTAAACAAGGACTCTAGGTGTAAAAAAGGACTGCAAACGTAAACAAAGTCTCTAAATATAAACAAAGTCTAAATGTAAACAAAGACTACAAGTGTAAACAAAGACTGCAAATGTAAACAAAAACTCTACATGTAAACAATCTCTCTAAATGTAAACAAAGACTACAAATATAAACGGACTCTAAATGTAAACAAAGTCACTAAATTTAAACAAAGAATACAAATGTAAACAAAGACTATAAATGTTAAGAAAGTTTACAACTGTAAACAAAGACTACAAATGTAAACAAAGACACTAAACGTAAGCAAAAACTACAAATGTAAACAGACTCTAAGTGTAAACAGACAACAAATGTAAACAAAGCCTCTAAATATAAACAAAGTACCTAAATGTAAGCAGACTACAAATGTAAACAAAGAATACAAATGTAAACAAAGAGCACAAATGTTAAGTGACTCAAACTGTAAACAAACTCTCTAAATGTAAACAAAGTCTACAAATGTAAACAGACTATAAATGAAAACAGACTCTAAATGCAAACAGACTAAAAGTGTAAACAAAGACTACAAATATAAACAGACTCTAAATGGAAACAGAATACAAATGTAAACAAAAACTACAAACGTAAACCAACACTCTAAATGTAAACAAAGACTACAAATGTAAACAAAGTGACTAAATGTAAACACTCTAAATGTAAACAAAGACTACATATGTAAACAAAGAATTTAAATGTAAATAAAGACTACAAATGTAAACAAAGACCTTAAATGTAAACAGACTCTAAGTGAAAACAAAGACTAAAAATGTAAACAAAGACTACAGACGTAAACAAAGACTCTAAATGTAAAGAAGGTCTCTAAATGCAAACAAAGATTACAAATGTAAACAAAGACTACAAATGTAAACAAAGACTACAAATATAAACAGACTCTAAATGGAAACAGACCACAAATGTAAACAAAAACTATAAACGTAAACTAACACTCTATATGTAATCAGACTACAAATGTAAACAAAACTAAATGTAAACAAATACTAGAAATAAAAACAAAGGCTCTAAATGTAACCAAAGACTGCAAACGTAAACAAAGTCTCTAAATGTAAACAAAAAATAAAAATGTAAACAAAGACTCTAAATGTAGTAAAAAACTCTGGGTATAAACAAGGACTCTAGGTGTAAACAAGGACTACAAATGTAAACAGACTCTAAATGTAAACAAAGTCTAAAAATAAAAACAAAGACTCTAAATGTAAACAAAGGCTAAAAATGTAAACAAAGACTACAAATGTAAACAAAGGCTCTTAATGTAAACAAACAAGCTATATGTAAACAAAGACTACAAATGTAAACAAAGACACTAAATGGAACTCTAAATGTAAACAAAGAATAAAAATGTAAACAAAGACTACTAATGTAAACAAAGGCTCTAAATGTAAACAAAAAATAAAAATGTAAACAAAGACTCTAAATGTAATAAAAAACTCTGGGTATAAACAAGGACTCTAGGTGTAAACAAGGACTACAAATGTAAACAGACTCTAAATGTTAACAAAGTCTAAAAATAAAAACAAAGACTCTAAATGTAAACAAAGGCTAAAAATGTAAACAAAGACTACAAATGTAAACAAAGGCTCTTAATGTAAACAAACAAGCTATATGTAAACAAAGACACTAAATGGAACTCTAAATGTAAACAAAGAATAAAAATGTAAACAAAGACTACTAATGTAAACAAAGGCTCTAAATGTAAACAAACAAGCTATATATAAACAAAGACTACAAATGTAAACAAAGACACTAAATGGAACTCTAAATGTAAACAAAGAATAAAAATGTAAACAAAGACCTTAAATGTAAACAGACTCTAAATGAAAACAAAGACTAAAAATGTAAACAAAGACTACAAACGTAAACAAAGACTCCAAATGTAAAGAAGTTCTCTAAATGCAAACAAAGATTACAAATGTAAACAAAAACTACAAATGTAAACAAAGGCTACAAATATAAACAAAACGAAGTGTCTATTGCTACGGCAGCCGGAACAATATTATTGTTACGGCAGTCACCAATGAATCTTTATCGCTCCCACTAAGAACGACTCTTTTGTGAATCAATCTTGTAGCACACATGTTGACATTCACGACGCCATTTTTATATCTATTATTTTAAATGATCGCTTTACTATCCTAGCTTTTTGTTGAATGCGGCATTTTAATTTATTTTTTGAGCTAGTGTGTTCGGGAAAAAATGTTGAAATCAATGTGGGAGATTTATTTCCCTCATATAATGATTTCGGAACAGGATTTCGATCAGAAAATAATTGAACCATCGATCTGTGATAATTTAAAATACAATCGATTTATTTTGCAAAACATAAAATTTACTTTTTTTTTTTTTTGTATATTCTGCGTTATACTTCTCTGGGATGAAAATCGTTTGCATAATTTTTTATAGATTATTTGTATTGTGTGAATTCTTATAGGAAAATGAACATAGTTTTGTCATGGCTGCAACATACTAGTTTTTTCTCATATCTTTTATTTGTTTTGTACCATAGTAGAATTTGTACTTATTCAAATATTAATTGTTATAATAAATGTAATTAATCTTTTTTAATATTGCGGTGGATGATTTAAAATATTTGCTTTAATTTACATGATGGGTGTAAAACCGCTTAGAAAGCAAAAAACTGTAAACTGCTACTTGCATGCAGAATGAATAGTGAAGGAAGACTTAATAATAGTATGTTATCTGCAGGATTCGCTTCAGTTGTGTCTCTGAATTTCATGTTATTTTGTTTTTATAGAAATTTTTCATTTTGAATATTTCATTTGCATTGTAATTTTCTTAGAACTTCGCAAATATCATATTATCATTTATGATTAGTGTAAATAAATATTTTTAATAATAGCCATTTTATATATCATTAACAAGTCTTGTCATTCTGCATGAAAGTACCAGTTTTCAGGGTTTTTTGCATGTTGCGAGCATATAATACCTAATTTCACTGACAGTTATTGTATGGGAAAATTTGTTTCCATAATTATTCATTACTTAATGTATTTTTTAAAATTCTATTTTCACATTCAAAAAATTCGCAGCCATTAAATTAGTACTTAATCTTCAAAAATTAATTTTTTAAATTTTTAGTACTATTTCATTTTATGGCTAATAATTGATAAAAATGCACTTAATGAAAACTCGCATTTTTGAACTCAAATTTGTAAAATGAGTACTAATAGTTTTCTGAATGTTTAAATGGAATTAAAAAAAAAAAAACTATCATGTTGTGGCCACTATATGACTTTCTTCTGTATTTGGAACAACTTCAGTATACACCCACAACAATACTTGGCGATTATGGCTAAATCATAAATGATAAAATGACAAATCTAAATTAAAAACATATAAGCTGCCATATTATATCGCAAACAGTCCAGAACGACATTGTTATCGTTCAAAACAGCACCAAAGAAAAATCGCCAAATTCAGCTGTGGGTGTATACTGAGGTTGTACTCTATATTTTTGTAAACAAATTCTCTCAGTAAAAATAATTTATTAAAATTATTTTCCATGATAAATGCAGATGATTTCCATTTCTAGAGAAGTAACGTCAAATATCCAAAGAAAATCAATTTTATTCTCCAAATAACATTTTATAAAAATAAATTTTTTTCTTTCTTTTAATGAAAAAAATCAATAACTTTTATCACAGATCTATAGTTCAATCATTCGTTTTAAAGGACATAGTTAAAGCTCTTTGGGTACATAATGAAAATTTACTGGAGACAGATGCAATGCTCCTACATATACAAAAAAAATTTCCTCAGTTGACTATCACTGTTAAAATAATTCTTTTTAATTTCATAATTATTAAAAAATAATTATCTTTATGCACATTTACACGAAATTTTGAGATATATCACCATGTTAAAACTTAAAAAAAAGCAGGTTGGCAAAACCACCTTTAAGACTATTTTCACCAAAAGTTGACAGACACTAATTTATGTCAAGGTGCAACTACATACCAATTTGCATGAAATTCTATGCAGTAGTTCCTGAGATACAACTGCCACAAAAATTTATCACACACAGACACATTTTTTAAAACTGGTCAAATCGTGTTCTACTCCTCTCAGAATGCGTAAATCAAACTCTATTGAAAACCCAAGGTCAAAAATTTTTACGAATACAATACTTTCTTCCACTAAAATGTAGAAAAAAGTAATAAATGAAGTTTTATAAATTTGGCTAATTGAATAGCTTACCAAATAATTGGATATTTGGACAAACTGAATATTCATCTAGCCAAATAGTTTCAGATTCGACCAAATGGAATAATCAGTAATATGGCCAAATATTTGGTATATCTCTAGTATGAATATTATGTAGAATATTTCAGTAATCTCCATCTCCAGCAAGATTATAAATAAAAAACTAGTTGGCATAGGTGGACTCTGCTCAGTTCCCCATCATATTTATGTTCTCAGAAATTTCTAGTGCGAGACATATTATAATCATGTTAAAAGAAATGAATCTGACCAAAGCTTGATACAGTGACAGAATAAAATCCCCACCTAATAGGCTATCCACCGTTCACTTCGATATAATTATCTTATTCTAATTTATTAATTTATTTTATCAGGGTCATTTCTGTTGTTTAGTTTTCATGCTACTATTTCCAATGCAATAAACCTCACAATTCATATTTATATGAAATATTTACAATTTCGCTATGTTGATAAAATCGTAAATTACGAAAATTTCCTAGTAGAATATTTGTATTCAATCATGTTCAAACAAATATAATAAACTTAATTTTGAAGTTGTCTAATGTATTTAGGATCCTCAAAATGGAAATTTATGCTCAATTTTGCCTTATTCTGACATGTTAAGTAAATCATAAATTCCAAATAACTTACGAATTTTTTTAAATTGGAAAAATCATAGTCTATGATATTCATGCCAGTATCCTAAATAATATTTCGAAAGTGGTTTGACATCTTTACGATGAAAATATCCCTCAAGATTGACGTTTATGTGAAATTTTGCTCTATTCTGACATGTTAAGAAATTCATAAATTTCCAATAACTTACGAAATCTTTATATTGGAAAATTCATAGTCATTAATATTCATGCCAGTGTCCTAAATAATATTTCAAAAGTAATCTGACATCTTTATGATGAAAATATCTCTAAAAATTGACGTTTATGTGAAATTTTGCCCTATACTCCCTTGTTAAGAAATTCGTAAATTTCCAATAACTTGCGAAATTTTCAAAGTAGCATATTTATAGTTACTGGTGTTCATTCCGGCATCCAAACTGATATTTTAAAACTGGTCTGACATTTTTACAGTAAAGTTTCCATTTAATGCACGTTTAAGTGAATTTTTGTCCTATTCTCCCATGTTAAGAAAATCGTAAATTTCTAATAACTTACGAAGTTTTTAAATTCGAATGGTGCAAATCAATAGAATTCTTGCCAGTGTCGAAAGTAATATTTTAAAACTGATCGGACCTCTCTGCGACAATTTGTTCTTGAGATATCGTGTACACAGACTAACAAACTAACGAACTGACCCACTAACAGACACCATAGAAATTTTGTTATTTTCGGATTCCTCACACCCGAAAACGTATAGAAAAGTCAAAAAACTGAGGTCGGAAATTTTCACAATTACCTAAGTTCCCCATACCTATAGTATGATGGGGAACTAATACAGATCAATTGTTACAAAATTCCAATTTATGAACAGTTTGTGCAGCTGCAGATTCAGCCGTAATTAACTAAAACCTTAAAAATTAAGTATGAATGCATATTTAAATAAATTTTAATTTAATACAGTATATATTTTTAATTGAAATAATTGTGCTAATTTCTTTCATGCTAATTAATCACAAATTTCTTTTTATAATTCTGAAGAACTATATAACTTACTAGCAGGCTTTGCCTGCTTCACTAGACACTATATTTAAACGAATTCTCAAAATTCCAAATCATTATTATAAAATCTCAAAAATAAAAATACTAAAATCAGTTGAAACCTAAGTTAAAGTTTATGTCGCATTCAGTAGAGATTTACTCGCTTGCAGCATGAAGAGTTCAGGTTCCCACTGCCTTGGGCACTGATTTACTCCCCTGTCCACAGCGGGAAACAGTGGCAGATCTAAGAGGGGAGGCACCCCCCCCCAAAAAAAAAAATACTGGCATTCATTTCACATTTGAATATTACAATTGTAAAATTTTCATTGATCTGGAATAACATCTTGACAAATCTTAGCCCCCCCCCCTCCCCAAAAAGTTAAGTTCTTGATCCACCACTGGCAAGAAAATCAGAATTTTCAATAAATCGAATCAGAGAGAATATTGCATATTCTTAACCAATACTCACAGTGATGCCGCTAGTCTTTCAAAATCTTGGGACCCATAAGTTTAAAAAATCTGGGTCAATTTTTCAAAAAATGGGTTCCCACATGAATGAATTTATACATTACAGATATAATTTTTTTTTTTTTTTTTATTGTAAATGAAAAACAGATTTTTAGGAATTTTTAACCAGCTCTTTTTGAAATTGTCTTAAACTAATATTATGTAGGAGGAAAAGATCTTTTTTCCTTCTTCAGAGCAGAATGCTTTAAAAATATAAAGAAAATATTAGTTTTAAACAAGAAATATATTTTAAAATATATTTTTTTACTTTCTTCGTTTATTTATTTATTATTTTTTTCAAGAATGAAAATTATGTGTCCGCTGGTACCCGCCACAATAAATTTTTCACATAATTTACGCACTATAGCACATAAACAGCATCTCTGACTCATATGCCAAAATTCGCCATTCCATGAAAATTTGAAGCATATTCAAACTTGAAACTGTGTTTTTTGCTGAGCCTACCCCAATGGACGGTGGTAGTATGTGTGTGTTGGGGGGGGGGGTAATTTCGCGAAATCCAACCCCTTTAGAGTGTGTGTTGCATACACATACCAATTGATGCATCAAAAAAATCTCTTTCCTCGGATAATTTGGAGCAGAGTTATGCTAAAAACGTGTCTTTGCACACGCCCTGTTCCTAAAGTGTGGAAAAAGGGGAGAATTTTGGAAAATCTTTTTATACTACATATTGGATACATATAACTGACCCACACATAAACAATTACTGTTCTAAAGTAATTTGAAGCAGATTTAACCTTGAAAACTTTCTTTTTACTCCCCCCCCTCTTCCTATGGGAGGAGGTAGAAAGTAAATTCACAAAATCTCTTTGTGGTGTGTGTATTGGGTATGCATAACCAATCGACATCAAAAAATCACTTTCCTAAGATAATTTGGAACAGAGTTAGTCTTAAAAATGTATTTCCTTCCAACCTTTAAAAGGGGGAAGGGAGGAAATTTCACAAAATCCTATTATAGTGCATGTTGGGTATGCATAACCAACCCACACATTAAAATTAATCTGACTGAGATAATTTGGAGCAAAGTTACACTTGGAAGCTTTTTTTTTTCTCCCCCCCCCCCTTGAACCCAAGGAGGGAAATCTCATTGCAATAGGTATTGGATACATATAAACTATTTATGCATTAAAATACATGACTGCAACTTACCTAGATTTCCCAAGACAAATGTAGCGCTGAAAGGGGAGGGGGGGTCACGAATTTGCCCCCTTGCAACACAACTCTCAAAATCGAAAGTCACAAAAATATGAATGGGTTTTTGGAGATATATACTGAAAACAGCCATGCGTTTTCTTTAGAATATGTACCACTTTTTTGTAAAACTCTACTCAAAAATTCCCCCCTACCTCTCTTAAAAATTGAAAATTTCAAAATCACAGACAATGCTTTCTTGTACTCAATTAGAGTCCTGCGCACCCGACCCAAACCCGGATGAATTTTATATCAACCCGAACCCGACAAAAAAAATGTCATCAACCCGAAAACCGACTAAAAATTGTTCATCAACCCGCACCTGACCCGAAACCCGAGAACTAAATGAAAATTACTTTTTCATCTAAAAATCATGCAAAACTTTTTTAAAATATAAAATAAGGTAAGTTTTCCTTGTCATACAGTTGGTAAATTATTTTAAAAAGAATTTGAAATGTAATTACTAATTGCTTAATTTAAAACTGAAAAAGGATCAATAATAATTTTTAACCATTTATGTGAGTTGTGAAATTTAAGAGTAAACTAGTATGTTTTGGCCACCACAAGACTTTCTTCTATACTTTCCTATATTTCCTAAGTGCAAATAATTTATTAAAAATACTACTTTTTAAGATTATCTAACAGGATGAATGCAAACGATTTTCATCTTAGAGACAACTAACACTAAATATCCAAAGTGACAGTTTTATTGCGTATAAATAGCATCTTAAAAAGTACGTTTTTATAATGGTTATCTCACATGTCAGGTTTCGTAGAGTTATATGCCATAGAAGTTGAGCTTCCCATTATCAAGGGATATTGCAGCATAGCAGCTCCACCTATTGGCCGATTAGCATACAGATTGATTCAACATAATGTCTCCTTATGGCTTTTTCACATATCAAGTTTTGTTTGATTATACACAATAGAATCTGAGATACAGTCTCCCATTAAATTGCAAATATTGCTGTATAGCAGCACCACCTGTTGAGCGGTTGACAAGAACAGTTGAGATACTAATTTAGGTCAAGGTGCATCTACATATAAATTTATATACAATTTTATGCAGTAGTTCCTGAGATATAGCCTTCGCCTAAACTGCTGAAATCGCTGTGCAGCAGCGCCACCTGTTGGCCAATAAGAATTCAAATTGAATCATCATAATGTCTCACAATAGCCTTTTTACATATCAAGCTTTGTTTGATTATACTCAATAGAACCTGAGATATAGCCTTCTCTTAAATCTCAGAAATTGCTGTATAGCAGCACCACCTGTTGATCAGTTGACAAAAATTGATAGGCACTAATTTAGGTCAAGGTACCTCTACAGATAAATTCATATATAATTCTGAACAGTAGTTCCGGAGATACAGTCGTCACAAACTTTTTGTCACACACACACAGACAGATATTTTCTATAAATGGTAAAATCGTGTTCTAGACCTCTCAAAACATGTAAATCCATCGAAAATTTTTATGAATCCAACACTTTCTTCTATTGAATATAGAAGAAAATAAAAAATGCACTTCAATTTAAATGTTCATAATTTATTATTTATTACTTATAGTCTGGAAAAAAAATAAAGATGTATTATTCTTTATTGCTTTTGTCCGATGTAGATGTTTACTTTACTATAATAATTTGTGCAGCATGTATGTGATTCGTAGTTAAACATCTGCTTTTTAAGAATCACTGATCATTTTAAATTCGCATAATCAGCAACTTAGCTTCTCGTTTCAGTTTTCTGGTGCATTATTTATTCGTTCTAGAGAAGACAATAAAGAATATAATCTGCCTTGATGGTATTTGTTTCCTTTATGTGTTTATTTTACATTACTTTTTTTAATTAAATCACGACAAGTATTCCCTTTATATTTGCTGTATATACAAATGTAAATGGAAGAAAATTCAAAATTTCGTTAACATACAAGCGAGGATTAAAATTCATTGAAAATAAAGATATCTTTTTAAAAAAAAAATGTAAATTGAGAAATAAATTTCCAAAACGTAAAAGTGAGGTTATGTTGTATTTCTTATATATATATATTAACAATAGTCAATAAAAATTTATACAGTACTTTAAAATTTTCATACAATTTCTACATATGATCAGTTTTAGATTTGTTTAAGAAAAGAAAACATATACGAATATTTTTTTCTCATGCTTATACGGATTTTTTTCTTTTTTTTTTCGGGTGGATATCCGTGTATAGGAATATGTAGCTCCAACACATGTCTAAAATCAGTTAAAGAAACTATAATTATGCAGGGATGGAACACGGGCGCAGAATTTATACCACTATCAATATAAGAAAATTTTCTACCTCTTGAATCAACGATATTATAGGTGGAGAAATTTCTTAAACAGATTCCGTTATGAATTCTGCGCCCGTGTTCCATCCCTGAATTATGTCTACAAATTTATGCTTTCAAGTGTAAAATTTTTTTTGAAAGGTGTTCTCAAGTCGACCTGACTCATAGAAAGCTAAACCTGACCCGCAAGAGAAAAAAATTTGTCAACCCGACCCATGGGTCGGGTCAAGTTCAGTTAAAATTGGGTTACCCAACCCGATGCAGGACTCTATACTCAATACTCTTCACATGCGCAATTACTTCACCGTGAAGTAATGTGAAATTGACTTATGCTTACAATTACAGACGTGTTTTTGCCTCCTGCTCTCCAGGGAGAAAGGGGGGGGTCATAAAATTCCATTACTATAGATGTCGGATACATATAAATAATCCACCCACTGAAATTCTTGACTTCAGCTCCTACAGTTTTTCCAAGACAAATTCAGCACTAAAGCACTAGCATTGTGCACAAATCGAATCCCTAAAAAACTACAAAAAACAAAAATGGGTATTTGGAAATTACATGGCTCTTTTCAACATCTTTGTTAATCATTTTTGGTAGAGTTCTACTCAAAAATCGGGAATTTGTGAAATTTTCCACTATTTTCTCTTCCCCCCCCCTAAAAATCAAAAATTTCAAAATCATAGAAAGTTTTTTTCCTTTTTGTCCTCAAATCTAGTCTCTCCATGTGCAATCTCCTCATCGTGAAGTAATTTGGAGCTGAGTTATGCTTACAAACATGTTTTTGCCTTCTGCCCTCTTGGAAGGGGAGAAAATGTTGTAAAAGTTGATATATATAATTTTAAGTTGCTTTAAGACCTAAATTCCTGCAAAGTCTCCTGCAATTCAGTTTAGCCGTTCTAGCATGATACTTGGACAAAAATAAAGTTACGGACACAACAATTGCAAATTATATTGCAAATTTTTTTATTCTGAAATATACAAACAAAAGTCTGATTTTATTAATACAAATTAGTAGAAAGACAATATTAAAGTAGCTGTAGCACATTACTGTAGCCTGCGAAGTGGTTTGGTTAATACTTAAGAGTACTACCTAACCTTTGAAATTTGTTTCCAGAATTATTGATTATACAATTTATTATAATTTTGTTTTGACATTTAGAAATTTTTCAACTGTTAAATTGGTTCTTTTAATATTTTGAGTTTAAATATAAAAAAGTAACCAAGTATATCATTTGCATTTTTTAACTGCAAAATAAAATGATAAAAGTTTAAAAAATAAATTTTTGCAAAACAAGTACTAATTTATTGTTTGTGATTTTTCTGAATGTGAAAACGGAATTTAAAAAAATACATTAAGTAATGCATAATTATGGAAACAAACTTTCCCGTGATTTATAAATCATTTTTTATTTTTCATTAAATATTAGTTACTTAACTTATTGATGTTTAAATTCATAAATAAATTTTCTTTGTTAGTATAAATATCAATTACTAGTATGAACATCAGAAAATTAGTTTTTTCTTATACAATTTGAATACTTTATGCATCCGTGATTAGTTTTAATGTACATTGTAACTGTACATTTTAAAGTATGCAATGTTTGATACACATAAATGTATATTTTGACGTCCGAATTATAAACTATGTTTACATATTATCATTTTCACATTTTTTTTTTTTAGAGTCCTAAGATTTAAAAAAAAAAGAAAAAAATTAAGTTACACCGTTTTATTTTTTGAATGATTGATTATTAACATGCCATCATTTGCTTTTGTTAAAAAAAAATATTTTAGATGTTTGAGATCAATTTATATATCAGTTTTTATTTTTTCAAAACTTTCTGCTGAAAGGTTGAAGGGGGGGGGCGTCAAAATGGACATTTGTAGGGGTAAAACTACCTAATATGCAAAAACCCTGAAATCTGCTATTTGCATGCAGATGGGGGGGGGGTTAATAATGGTATATTATATATCTACCTGTAATAAATAATATTTAAAGGGTTCTTAATGCATTTTAAGGCAAACAATCAAAATGACAAATTTCTATAAAAACAAAATAATTTAACATAAAATTCAGAAGCAGCAAAAATTTTAAAAACCCTGAATTCAGGGGCAGCCCCTGAAAAGTTTCACCCCTGCATTTGTTGATATTTATACTAACAATAGCAGCTTATTTACAATATGATTGCAGCAATAAATAACAATACAATGAGAGGCGGCGGATTTGAGTTAGATTGTACCCTACACCCATTTCGATATGGCACGCTCCTCCTCTCATGTTTTGAAGTATATTATGCATTTGTAATAGTAATAATAGCAATAAATATGATACAGCTAAAGGAGAAATATTTTTCTTAGATATATCAATCTCTAAGCAATCTTTATATAATAATCATTACATAAGTAAAAAATAAATAATCATATCTGATTATGAAAAAAATCAATTACTTTATTTGGTTTCTCCTACAAAAAATGTTAATAAGCAGAATTTAATTTTTTATTTAATCACTTAAGAACTGACTAACTTTCTTTTTATATTTTTATTAATCAAAATAGAAATTATTTTGATTCATAAGTAGATACACTGTAAAAAAATAACTATTACCAGCTGCAAGAAACTCTCTGTGATTGGAGAAAATAATGATTTTCTCCAATCAGAGAGAGTTTCTTGCAGCTGGTAATAGTTATTTTTTTACAGTGTAGGTTAATTTGTTTAAAAATAGTTTCTTTACAGCTTCTTGTTCGATATTTTATATTTAAATCATTGCATACTTAATTATTTTCAGAAAATAATTTCTCTCATCAAATCATAACATGTTTGACTCATGACAGAGAGAGCAGATCATGCTTTGAAATTTGTATTATCGGCTTAAAATCTATTCGATTGCTCTTAATGTTTGGATTTGTGTTCAAAATTAAATCATTTTTAAGAATTTAATATAAGCTTAAAAAAAATTGCCACACTCTACCTGGATCTAAGCATAATCCATTGCTGGACGTTTAATCGCCATAAGAAAACAGCAGCATCCCAAGCTACATATTGCCGCTGCTTAGTCCAGAGGATCAACCGTTCAAATATAACACTATCTTTTTTTATTAATATCACACAATCAACAGATTGGGAAGAAAATCATATATAGAGAAAATTCATTTTTCCAGCTCAGTGAAATTAATGGCAGGACCAGGAGTCAAACCCCAGATGTTTGACTTAGATGGTCAAAGATCTTAGACCGTGTAAGTCAAAGATCCGGGCATTATTTTCACTCAGTTGGAAAAATCAATTTTCAATAACACTATCTATTCGTATATTTCAAACCACTATCTAAAAATCTGTAACGTGTTAAACAGGGATTGATAAAGTGTTTTATAATTGGCAAAAAATAAAAACAATTAATTAAAAATGTTTCTCATTCCTATTAAATACTGGTTGTCCTTCAAATTTAACTGCCACTACTGTTCAAATTTTAATTATCTTTAAAACTTAGGCGCCCCTAGGCACGGGCCTAAGCCAAAATCTGTCGTTAAAATCAATATTAAAAAAAATAAACTAGCTTTTAATAAACAGCTTATTCTTAATAAAATTTGAATTTTCTCTTTTTTTTTAATACTTTTCATTAGTTTTTCTTTTAATCTTAAAATAATAAAAAATACACCAGAGAACCGTTGAAAAGTAATAGTGAAAAACTGAATAAACACTATAAACTGCAAAAAACCCAAAACAATTAAGTTGGCACGAGTGCCGCAAACAAAGCGATGATGCACAATTTATAGTGTTTTATTCAAGGTTTTTTACTTGATAGCTTTTAAGCTTGCTTTCTAAACCTAATATCTTTAATCTTTTATATTCTGGTTTTCCTAAAACATTTAATAACCGTTTATGAGTTTTAAATGTTCTTGTTACTGAGCAAATAAAATGAAAATAAAAAGCTTAAGTACTTTTTTGTTTGAATAAAATATCTTAAAGCTGTATTTCATTGAAAATATCCCCTCTTCCTACAAAGAAAAAAGAATATGGGGAATAAAGCTAAATATACGCTTTTTGAGAACAATGAATAAGTTATATTTCACATGCAAGGTTTAAACGTGTTTTTCATTTTATCTAAAAAAGAAAAGGATATTCTCACTTATTTTCTAAATGTTAGTTTCATAAGGATATTCCTGTTATCCAAGAATATTTTCACCTCACGTATTTAATATTTTAAATATATATACATAATAATTATTTTGGCAGAAATAAATGACTTTACGTGTTAAAAAAATTATATAATTTAGGCTTACTAAATAAAAAAAAGGGGGGGGGGGTACTTTTTTCATAACGATACTATAGGGCTGTTATAAAAAAATGTACTGTCAAGGTACTAGTACTAATATGATAAAGCTATTATGAAAATTTTTAGTAATCCCATGGGGATGATGAAAAAGAGAAGTATACAAAAACTATTTTTCTTTTATTAAGAATATGACATAACAGATTTAAGTTATTAATGTTACTGAAGACTAAACATTAGCTCATTAAAAATATATTTTTAATAGTGTGTATAACTTTAAAATCATCTAAATTATTAATAAATATCAATTTTGTAATGATTTAAAACTTTTCAATAACAATGCTTGCACACATAAGCATATATGATTGTGTTTGCAAACTTGAAAAAGAAAAGAATGTGAAAAGCTTACTAATTTATAGTTATTAATGAAGTACACATTTGACAGCAGAATAATTTATTGTATTTTTGTAGATTTAATGTTGATAAAGATTTACGATCCGTTACGGTAGTTTTGGTTTTCAATACGGGTAAAATATAAAGTTTTAATACCTAGTAAACAAGACATGATAAACTATGTAACGAGACAGAAAGACAAAGTGAGTATAAACTTAAAACTAATTTTAATTGAACAGAAAGTAATTACGGAAATTGTACCTGAGGGGGGAAAAAACTGACAGTAAATTCTATTTTAATTACATGTATAAAAAAGATAATTTAAAATACACATCGGTACATAAGTAAAATATGTACAGCTTTCTAAAGACAATTTATTAAAAAAGGAATGTTAATCTTAAGTGCAATTTTTTTCATCGTCTTTAACTAACACTCGATAAATTTCATTAAAATGTATTTGATAAAGATTTAAATATTAACAATAACCGTTCATTGCTTTTTTATTTGTACAAGGATCAATATAGTCCAAGATTATTAATGCGACAAACACAGGTAGCATTATTCTGGGCTATCCAAGAAAAAACATGGCTGAAAAAAGTAAACAAATAGACTGCCGGATAAGACTGCCGTAACAATAATATTGTTACGGATGCCGTAGCAATAGCCACAGCCTAAACAAAAACTCTAAATGGAAACAGACTACATTGTAAACAAAAACTACAAACGTAAACTAACACTCTAAATGTAAACAAGGACTACAAATGTAAACAGACTCTAAATGTAAACAAAGTTTAAAATAAAAACAAAGACTCTAAATATAAACAAAGGATAAAAATGTAAACAAAGACTACAAATGTAAACAAAGACTACAAATGTAAACAAAGGTTCTAAATGTAAACAAACACGCTATATGTAAACAAAGACTACAAATGTAAACAAAGACCCCAAATGGAACTCTAAATCTAAACAAAAAATAAAAATGTAAACAGACTACAAATGTAAACAAAACTAAAAGTAAACAAATACTACAAATATAAACAACGACTACAAATGTAAACAAAACTAAATGTAAACAAATACTAGAAATATAAACAAAGACTCTAAATGTAACCAAAAATTCTTGGTGTAAACAAGGACTCTAGGTGTAAAAAAGGACTACAAACGTAAACAAAGTCTCTAAATATAAACAAAGTCTAAATGTAAACAAAGACTACAAGCGTAAACAAAGACTGCAAATGTAAACAAAAACTCTACATGTAAACAATCTCTCTAAATGTAAACAAAGACTACAAATATAAACGGACTCTAAATGTAAACAAAGTCACTAAATTTAAACAAAGAATGCAAATGTAAACAAAGACTATAAATGTTAAGAAAGTTTACAACTGTAAACAAAGACTACAAATGTAAACAAAGACACTAAACGTAAACAAAAACTACAAATGTAAACAGACTCTAAGTGTAAACAGACAACAAATGTAAACAAAGCCTCTACATATAAACAAAGTACCTAAATGTAAGCAGACTACAAATGTAAACAAAGAATACAAATGTAAACAAAGAGCACAAATGTTAAGTGACTCAAACTGTAAACAAACTCTCTAAATGTAAACAAAGTCTACAAATGTAAACAGACTATAAATGAAAACAGACTCTAAATGCAAACAGACTAAAAGTGTAAACAAAGACTACAAATATAAACAGACTCTAAATGGAAACAGACTACAAATGTAAACAAAAACTACAAACGTAAACCAACACTCTAAATGTAAACAAAGACTACAAATGTAAACAAAGGGACTAAATGTAAACACTCTAAATGTAAACAAAGACTACATATGTAAACAAAGAATTTAAATGTAAATAAAGACTACAAATGTAAACAAAGACCTTAAATGTAAACAGACTCTAAGTGAAAACAAAGACTAAAAATGTAAACAAAGACTACAGACGTAAACAAAGACTCTAAATGTAAAGAAGGTCTCTAAATGCAAACAAAGATTACAAATATAAACAAAGACTACAAATGTAAACAAAGACTACAAATATAAACAGACTCTAAATGGAAACAGACCACAAATGTAAACAAAAACTATAAACGTAAACTAACACTCTATATGTAAACAGACTACAAATGTAAACAAAACTAAATGTAAACAAATACTAGAAATATAAACAAAGGCTCTAAATGTAACCAAAGACTGCAAACGTAAACAAAGTCTCTAAATGTAAACAAAAAATAAAAATGTAAACAAAGACTCTAAATGAAATAAAAAACTCTGGGTATAAACAAGGACTCTAGGTGTAAACAAGGACTACAAATGTAAACAGACTCTAAATGTTAAAGTCTAAAAATAAAAACAAAGACTCTAAATGTAAACAAAGGCTAAAAATGTAAACAAACACTACAAATGTAAACAAAGGCTCTTAATGTAAACAAACAAGCTATATGTAAACAAAGACTACAAATGTAAACAAAGACACTAAATGGAACTCTAAATGTAAACAAAGAATAAAAATGTAAACAAAGACTACTAATGTAAACAAAGGCTCTAAATGTAAACAAACAAGCTATATATAAACAAAGACTACAAATGTAAACAAAGACACTAAATGGAACTCTAAATGTAAACAAAGAATAAAAATGTAAACAAAGACTACAAATGTAAACAAAGACCTTAAATGTAAACAGACTCTAAATGAAAACAAAGACTAAAAATGTAAACAAAGACTACAAACGTAAACAAAGACTCCAAATGTAAAGAAGTTCTCTAAATGCAAACAAAGATTACAAATGTAAACAAAAACTACAAATGTAAACAAAGGCTACAAATATAAACAAAAACTCTAAATGGAAACAGACTACATTGTAAACAAAAACTACAAACGTAAACTAACACTCTAAATGTAAACAAGGACTACAAATGTAAACAGACTCTAAATGTAAACAAAGTTTAAAATAAAAACAAAGACTCTAAATGTAAACAAAGGATAAAAATGTAAACAAAGACTACAAATGTAAACAAAGGCTCTAAATGTAAACAAACACGCTATATGTAAACAAAGACTACAAATGTAAACAAAGACCCCAAATGGAACTCTAAATCTAAACAAAAAATAAAAATGTAAACAGACTACAAATGTAAACAAAACTAAAAGTAAACAAATACTACAAATATAAACAACGACTACAAATGTAAACAAAACTAAATGTAAACAAATACTAGAAATATAAACAAAGACTCTAAATGTAACCAAAAATTCTTGGTGTAAACAAGGACTCTAGGTGTAAAAAAGGACTACAAACGTAAACAAAGTCTCTAAATATAAACAAAGTCTAAATGTAAACAAAGACTACAAGTGTAAACAAAGACTGCAAATGTAAACAAAAACTCTACATGTAAACAATCTCTCTAAATGTAAACAAAGACTACAAATATAAACGGACTCTAAATATAAACAAAGTCGCTAAATTTAAACAAAGAATACAAATGTAAACAAAGACTATAAATGTTATGAAAGTTTACAACTGTAAACAAAGACTACAAATGTAAACAAAGACACTAAACGTAAACAAAAACTACAAATGTATACAGACTCTAAGTGTAAACAGACAACAAATGTAAACAAAGCCTCTACATATAAACAAAGTACCTAAATGTAAGCAGACTACAAATGTAAACAAAGAATACAAATGTAAACAAAGAGCACAAATGTTAAGTGACTCAAACTGTAAACAAACTCTCTAAATGTAAACAAAGTCTACAAATGTAAACAGACTATAAATGAAAACAGACTCTAAATGCAAACAGACTAAAAGTGTAAACAAAGACTACAAATATAAACAGACTCTAAATGGAAACAGAATACAAATGTAAACAAAAACTACAAACGTAAACCAACACTCTAAATGTAAACAAAGACTACAAATGTAAACAAAGGGACTAAATAAAAACACTCTAAATGTAAACAAAGACTACATATGTAAACAAAGAATTTAAATGTAAATAAAGACTACAAATGTAAACAAAGACCTTAAATGTAAACAGACTCTAAGTGAAAACAAAGACTAAAAATGTAAACAAAGACTACAGACGTAAACAAAGACTCTAAATGTAAAGAAGGTCTCTAAATGCAAACAAAGATTACAAATGTAAACAAAGACTACAAATGTAAACAAAGACTACAAATATAAACAGACTCTAAATGGAAACAGACTACAAATGTAAACAAAAACTATAAACGTAAACTAACACTCTATATGTAAACAGACTACAAATGTAAACAAAACTAAATGTAAACAAATACTAGAAATAAAAACAAAGGCTCTAAATGTAACCAAAGACTGCAAACGTAAACAAAGTCTCTAAATGTAAACAAAAAATAAAAATGTAAACAAAGACTCTAAATGTAATAAAAAACTCTGGGTATAAACAAGGACTCTAGGTGTAAACAAAGACTACAAATGTAAACAGACTCTAAATGTAAACAAAGTCTAAAAATGAAAACAAAGACTCTAAATGTAAACAAAGGCTAAAAATGTAAACAAAGACTACAAATGTAAACAAAGGCTCTTAATGTAAACAAACAAGCTATATGTAAACAAAGACTACAAATGTAAACAAAGACACTAAATGGAACTCTAAATGTAAACAAAGAATAAAAATGTAAACAAAGACTACTAATGTAAACAAAGGCTCTAAATGTAAACAAACAAGCTATATGTAAACAAAGACTACAAATGTAAACAAAGACACTAAATGGAACTCTAAATGTAAACAAAGAATAAAAATGTAAACAAAGACTACAAATGTAAACAAAGACCTTAAATGTAAACAGACTCTAAATGAAAACAAAGACTAAAAATGTAAAAAAACGACTACAAACGTAAACAAAGACTCCAAATGTAAAGAAGTTCTCTAAATGCAATCAAAGATTACAAATGTAAACAAAAACTACAAATGTAAACAAAGGCTACAAATATAAACAAAAACTCTAAATGGAAACAGACTACAAATGTAAACAAAAACTACAAACGTAAACTAACACTCTAAATGTAAACAAGGACTACAAGTGTAAACAGACTCTAAATGTAAACAAAGTCTAAAAATAAAAACAAAGACTCTAAAAGTAAACAAAGGATAAAAATGTAAACAAAGGCTACAAATGTAAACAAAGGCTCTAAATGTAAACAAACACGCTATATGTAAACAAAGACTACAAATGTAAACAAAGACCCCAAATGGAACTCTAAATCTAAACAAAAAATAAAAATGTAAACAGACTACAAATGTAAACAAAACTAAAAGTAAACAAATACTACAAATATAAACAACGACTACAAATGTAAACAAAACTAAATGTAAACAAATACTAGAAATATAAACAAAGACTCTAAATGTAACCAAAAATTCTTGGTGTAAACAAGGACTCTAGGTGTAAAAAAGGATTACAAACGTAAACAAAGTCTCTAAATATGAACAAAGTCTAAATGTAAACAAAGACTACAAGCGTAAACAAAGACTGCAAATGTAAACAAAAACTCTACATGTAAACAATCTCTCTAAATGTAAACAAAGACTACAAATATAAACGGACTCTAAATGTAAACAAAGTCACTAAATTTAAACAAAGAATGCAAATGTAAACAAAGACTATAAATGTTAAGAAAGTTTACAACTGTAAACAAAGACTACAAATGTAAACAAAGACACTAAACTTAAACAAAAACTACAAATATAAACAGACTCTAAGTGTAAACAGACAACAAATGTAAACAAAGCCTCTACATATAAACAAAGTACCTAAATGTAAGCAGACTACAAATGTAAACAAAGAATACAAATGTAAACAAAGAGCACAAATGTTAAGTGACTCAAACTGTAAACAAACTCTCTAAATGTAAACAAAGTCTACAAATGTAAACAGACTATAAATGAAAACAGACTCTAAATGCAAACAGACTACAAGTGTAAACAAAGACTACAAATATAAACAGACTCTAAATGGAAACAGACTACAAATGTAAACAAAAACTACAAACGTAAACCAACACTCTAAATGTAAACAAAGACTACAAATGTAAACAAAGGGACTAAATGTAAACACTCTAAATGTAAACAAAGACTACATATGTAAACAAAGAATTTAAATGTAAATAAAGACTACAAATGTAAACAAAGACCTTAAATGTAAACAGACTCTAAGTGAAAACAAAGACTAAAAATGTAAACAAAGACTACAGACGTAAACAAAGACTCTAAATGTAAAGAAGGTCTCTAAATGCAAACAAAGATTACAAATGTAAACAAAGACTACAAATGTAAACAAAGACTACAAATATAAACAGACTCTAAATGGAAACAGACTACAAATGTAAACAAAAACTATAAACGTAAACTAACACTCTATATGTAAACAGACTACAAATGTAAACAAAACTAAATGTAAACAAATACTAGAAATATAAACAAAGGCTCTAAATGTAACCAAAGACTGCAAACGTAATTAAAGTCTCTAAATGTAAACAAAAAATAAAAATGTAAACAAAGACTCTAAATGTAATAAAAAACTCTGGGTATAAACAAGGAATCTAGGTGTAAACAAGGACTACAAATGTAAACAGACTCTAAATGTAAACAAAGTCTAAAAATAAAAACAAAGACTCTAAATGTAAACAAAGGCTAAAAATGTAAACAAAGACTACAAATGTAAACAAAGGCTCTTAATGTAAACAAACAAGCTATATGTAAACAAAGACTACAAATGTAAACAAAGACACTAAATGGAACTCTAAATGTAAACAAAGAATAAAAATGTAAACAAAGACTACTAATGTAAACAAAGGCTCTAAATGTAAACAAACAAGCTATATGTAAACAAAGACTACAAATGTAAACAAAGACACTAAATGGAACTCTAAATGTAAACAAAGAATAAAAATGTAAACAAAGACTACAAATGTAAACAAAGACCTTAAATGTAAACAGACTCTAAATGAAAACAAAGACTAAAAATGTAAAAAAACGACTACAAACGTCAACAAAGACTCCAAATGTAAAGAAGTTCTCTAAATGCAATCAAAGATTACAAATGTAAACAAAAACTACAAATGTAAACAAAGGCTACAAATATAAACAAAAACTCTAAATGGAAACAGACTACAAATGTAAACAAAAACTACAAACGTAAACTAACACTCTAAATGTAAACAAGGACTACAAGTGTAAACAGACTCTAAATGTAAACAAAGTCTAAAAATAAAAACAAAGACTCTAAATGTAAACAAAGGCTACAAATGTAAACAAAGGCTCTAAATGTAAACAAACACGCTATATGTAAACAAAGACTACAAATGTAAACAAAGACCCCAAATGGAACTCTAAATCTAAACAAAAAATAAAAATGTAAACAGACTACAAATGTAAACAAAACTAAAAGTAAACAAATACTACAAATATAAACAACGACTACAAATGTAAACAAAACTAAATGTAAACAAATACTAGAAATATAAACAAAGACTCTAAATGTAACCAAAAATTCTTGGTGTAAACAAGGACTCTAGGTGTAAAAAAGGATTACAAACGTAAACAAAGTCTCTAAATATGAACAAAGTCTAAATGTAAACAAAGACTACAAGCGTAAACAAAGACTGCAAATGTAAACAAAAACTCTACATGTAAACAATCTCTCTAAAAGTAAACAAAGACTACAAATATAAACGGACTCTAAATGTAAACAAAGTCACTAAATTTAAACAAAGAATGCAAATGTAAACAAAGACTATAAATGTTAAGAAAGTTTACAACTGTAAACAAAGACTACAAATGTAAACAAAGACACTAAACGTAAACAAAAACTACAAATGTAAACAGACTCTAAGTGTAAACAGACAACAAATGTAAACAAAGCCTCTACATATAAACAAAGTACCTAAATGTAAGCAGACTACAAATGTAAACAAAGAATACAAATGTAAACAAAGAGCACAAATGTTAAGTGACTCAAACTGTAAACAAACTCTCTAAATGTAAACAAAGTCTACAAATGTAAACAGACTATAAATGAAAACAGACTCTAAATGCAAACAGACTAAAAGTGTAAACAAAGACTACAAATATAAACAGACTCTAAATGGAAACAGACTACAAATGTAAACAAAAACTACAAACGTAAACCAACACTCTAAATGTAAACAAAGACTACAAATGTAAACAAAGGGACTAAATGTAAACACTCTAAATGTAAACAAAGACTACATATGTAAACAAAGAATTTAAATGTAAATAAAGACTACAAATGTAAACAAAGACCTTAAATGTAAAGAGACTCTAAGTGAAAACAAAGACTAAAAATGTAAACAAAGACTACAGACGTAAACAAAGACTCTAAATGTAAAGAAGGTCTCTAAATGCAAACAAAGATTACAAATGTAAACAAAGACTACAAATGTAAACAAAGACTACAAATATAAACAGACTCTAAATGGAAACAGACTACAAATGTAAACAAAAACTATAAACGTAAACTAACACTCTATATGTAAACAGACTACAAATGTAAACAAAACTAAATGTAAACAAATACTAGAAATATAAACAAAGGCTCTAAATGTAACCAAAGACTGCAAACGTAAACAAAGTCTCTAAATGTAAACAAAAAATAAAAATGTAAACAAAGACTCTAAATGTAATAAAAAACTCTGGGTATAAACAAGGACTCTAGGTGTAAACAAGGACTACAAATGTAAACAGACTCTAAATGTTAACAAAGTCTAAAAATAAAAACAAAGACTCTAAATGTAAACAAAGGCTAAAAATGTAAACAAAGACTACAAATGTAAACAAAGGCTCTTAATGTAAACAAACAAGCTATATGTAAACAAAGACTACAAATGTAAACAAAGACACTAAATGGAACTCTAAATGTAAACAAAGAATAAAAATGTAAACAAAGACTACTAATGTAAACAAAGGCTCTAAATGTAAACAAACAAGCTATATATAAACAAAGACTACAAATGTAAACAAAGACACTAAATGGAACTCTAAATGTAAACAAAGAATAAAAATGTAAACAAAGACTACAAATGTAAACAAAGACCTTAAATGTAAACAGACTCTAAATGAAAACAAAGACTAAAAATGTAAAAAAAGACTACAAACGTAAACAAAGACTCCAAATGTAAAGAAGTTCTCTAAATGCAAACAAAGATTACAAATGTAAACAAAAACTACAAATGTAAACAAAGGCTACAAATATAAACAAAAACTCTAAATGGAAACAGACTACATTGTAAACAAAAACTACAAACGTAAACTAACACTCTAAATGTAAACAAGGACTACAAATGTAAACAGACTCTAAATGTAAACAAAGTCTAAAAATAAAAACAAAGACTCTAAAAGTAAACAAAGGATAAAAATGTAAACAAAGGCTACAAATGTAAACAAAGGCTCTAAATGTAAACAAACACGCTATATGTAAACAAAGACTACAAATGTAAACAAAGACCCCAAATGGAACTCTAAATCTAAACAAAAAATAAAAATGTAAACAGACTACAAATGTAAACAAAACTAAAAGTAAACAAATACTACAAATATAAACAACGACTACAAATGTAAACAAAACTAAATGTAAACAAATACTAGAAATATAAACAAAGACTCTAAATGTAACCAAAAATTCTTGGTGTAAACAAGGACTCTGGGTGTAAAAAAGGATTACAAACGTAAACAAAGTCTCTAAATATGAACAAAGTCTAAATGTAAACAAAGACTACAAGCGTAAACAAAGACTGCAAATGTAAACAAAAACTCTACATGTAAACAATCTCTCTAAATGTAAACAAAGACTACAAATATAAACGGACTCTAAATGTAAACAAAGTCACTAAATTTAAACAAAGAATGCAAATGTAAACAAAGACTATAAATGTTAAGAAAGTTTACAACTGTAAACAAAGACTACAAATGTAAACAAAGACACTAAACGTAAACAAAAACTACAAATATAAACAGACTCTAAGTGTAAACAGACAACAAATGTAAACAAAGCCTCTACATATAAACAAAGTACCTAAATGTAAGCAGACTACAAATGTAAACAAAGAATACAAATGTAAACAAAGAGCACAAATGTTAAGTGACTCAAACTGTAAACAAACTCTCTAAATGTAAACAAAGTCTACAAATGTAAACAGACTATAAATGAAAACAGACTTTAAATGCAAACAGACTAAAAGTGTAAACAAAGACTACAAATATAAACAGACTCTAAATGGAAACAGACTACAAATGTAAACAAAAACTACAAACGTAAACCAACACTCTAAATGTAAACAAAGACTACAAATGTAAACAAAGGGACTAAATGTAAACAAATACTAGAAATATAAACAAAGGCTCTAAATGTAACCAAAGACTGCAAACGTAAACAAAGTCTCTAAATGTAAACAAAAAATAAAAATGTAAACAAAGACTCTAAATGTAATAAAAAACTCTGGGTATAAACAAGGACTCTAGGTGTAAACAAGGACTACAAATGTAAACAGACTCTAAATGTTAACAAAGTCTAAAAATAAAAACAAAGACTCTAAATGTAAACAAAGGCTAAAAATGTAAACAAAGACTACAAATGTAAACAAAGGCTCTTAATGTAAACAGACAAGCTATATGTAAACAAAGACTACAAATGTAAACAAAGACACTAAATGGAACTCTAAATGTAAACAAAGAATAAAAATGTAAACAAAGACTACTAATGTAAACAAAGGCTCTAAATGTAAACAAACAAGCTATATATAAACAAAGACTACAAATGTAAACAAAGACACTAAATGGAACTCTAAATGTAAACAAAGAATAAAAATGTAAACAAAGACTACAAATGTAAACAAAGACCTTAAATGTAAACAGACTCTAAATGAAAACAAAGACTAAAAATGTAAAAAAACGACTACAAACGTAAACAAAGACTCCAAATGTAAAGAAGTTCTCTAAATGCAATCAAAGATTACAAATGTAAACAAAAACTACAAATGTAAACAAAGGCTACAAATATAAACAAAAACTCTAAATGGAAACAGACTACAAATGTAAACAAAAACTACAAACGTAAACTAACACTCTAAATGTAAACAAGGACTACAAGTGTAAACAGACTCTAAATGTAAACAAAGTCTAAAAATAAAAACAAAGACTCTAAATGTAAACAAAGGCTACAAATGTAAACAAAGGCTCTAAATGTAAACAAACACGCTATATGTAAACAAAGACTACAAATGTAAACAAAGACCCCAAATGGAACTCTAAATCTAAACAAAAAATAAAAATGTAAACAGACTACAAATGTAAACAAAACTAAAAGTAAACAAATACTACAAATATAAACAACGACTACAAATGTAAACAAAACTAAATGTAAACAAATACTAGAAATATAAACAAAGACTCTAAATGTAACCAAAAATTCTTGGTGTAAACAAGGACTCTAGGTGTAAAAAAGGATTACAAACGTAAACAAAGTCTCTAAATATGTACAAAGTCTAAATGTAAACAAAGACTACAAGCGTAAACAAAGACTGCAAATGTAAACAAAAACTCTACATGTAAACAATCTCTCTAAATGTAAACAAAGACTACAAATATAAACGGACTCTAAATGTAAACAAAGTCACTAAATTTAAACAAAGAATGCAAATGTAAACAAAGACTATAAATGTTAAGAAAGTTTACAACTGTAAACAAAGACTACAAATGTAAACAAAGACACTAAACGTAAACAAAAACTACAAATGTAAACAGACTCTAAGTGTAAACAGACAACAAATGTAAACAAAGCCTCTACATATAAACAAAGTACCTAAATGTAAGCAGACTACAAATGTAAACAAAGAATACAAATGTAAACAAAGAGCACAAATGTTAAGTGACTCAAACTGTAAACAAAATCTCTAAATGTAAACAAAGTCTACAAATGTAAACAGACTATAAATGAAAACAGACTCTAAATGCAAACAGACTAAAAGTGTAAACAAAGACTACAAATATAAACAGACTCTAAATGGAAACAGACTACAAATTTAAACAAAAACTACAAACGTAAACCAACACTCTAAATGTAAACAAAGACTACAAATGTAAACAAAGGAACTAAATGTAAACACTCTAAATGTAAACAAAGACTACATATGTAAACAAAGAATTTAAATGTAAATAAAGACTACAAATGTAAACAAAGACCTTAAATGTAAACAGACTCTAAGTGAAAACAAAGACTAAAAATGTAAACAAAGACTACAGACGTATACAAAGACTCTAAATGTAAAGAAGGTCTCTAAATGCAAACAAAGATTACAAATGTAAACAAAGACTACAAATGTAAACAAAGACTACAAATATAAACAGACTCTAAATGGAAACCGACTACAAATGTAAACAAAAACTATAAACGTAAACTAACACTCTATATGTAAACAGACTACAAATGTAAACAAAACTAAATGTAAACAAATACTAGAAATATAAACAAAGGCTCTAAATGTAACCAAAGACTGCAAACGTAAACAAAGTCTCTAAATGTAAACAAAAAATAAAAATGTAAACAAAGACTCTAAATGTAATAAAAAACTCTGGGTATAAACAAGGACTCTAGGTGTAAACAAGGACTACAAATGTAAACAGACTCTAAATGTTAACAAAGTCTAAAAATAAAAACAAAGACTCTAAATGTAAACAAAGGCTAAAAATGTAAACAAACAAGCTATATATAAACAAAGACTACAAATGTAAACAAAGACACTAAATGGAACTCTAAATGTAAACAAAGAATAAAAATGTAAACAAAGACTACAAATGTAAACAAAGACCTTAAATGTAAACAGACTCTAAATGAAAACAAAGACTAAAAATGTAAAAAAAGACTACAAACGTAAACAAAGACTCCAAATGTAAAGAAGTTCTCTAAATGCAAACAAAGATTACAAATGTAAACAAAAACTACAAATGTAAACAAAGGCTACAAATATAAACAAAAACTCTAAATGGAAACAGACTACAAATGTAAACAAAAACTACAAACGTAAACTAACACTCTAAATGTAAACAAGGACTACAAGTGTAAACAGACTCTAAATGTAAACAAAGTCTAAAAATAAAAACAAAGACTCTAAATGTAAACAAAGGATAAAAATGTAAACAAAGGCTACAAATGTAAACAAAGGCTCTAAATGTAAACAAACACGCTATATGTAAACAAAGACTACAAATGTAAACAAAGACCCCAAATGGAACTCTAAATCTAAACAAAAAATAAAAATGTAAACAGACTACAAATGTAAACAAAACTAAAAGTAAACAAATACTACAAATATAAACAACGACTACAAATGTAAACAAAACTAAATGTAAACAAATACTAGAAATATAAACAAAGACTCTAAATGTAACCAAAAATTCTTGGTGTAAACAAGGACTCTAGGTGTAAAAAAGGATTACAAACGTAAAAAAAGTCTCTAAATATAAACAAAGTCTAAATGTAAACAAAGACTACAAGCGTAAACAAAGACTGCAAATGTAAACAAAAACTCTACATGTAAACAATCTCTCTAAATGTAAACAAAGACTACAAATATAAACGGACTCTAAATGTAAACAAAGTCAATAAATTTAAACAAAGAATGCAAATGTAAACAAAGACTATAAATGTCAAGAAAGTTTACAACTGTAAACAAACACTACAAATGTAAACAAAGACACTAAACGTAAACAAAAACTACAAATGTAAACAGACTCTAAGTGTAAACAGACAACAAATGTAAACAAAGCCTCTACATATAAACAAAGTACCTAAATGTAAGCAGACTACAAATGTAAACAAAGAATACAAATGTAAACAAAGAGCACAAATGTTAAGTGACTCAAACTGTAAACAAACTCTCTAAATGTAAACAAAGTCTACAAATGTAAACAGACTCTAAGTGAAAACAAAGACTAAAAATGTAAACAAAGACTACAGACGTAAACAAAGACTCTAAATGTAAAGAAGGTCTCTAAATGCAAACAAAGATTACAAATGTAAACAAAGACTACAAATGTAAACAAAGACTACAAATATAAACAGACTCTAAATGGAAACAGACTACAAATGTAAACAAAAACTATAAACGTAAACTAACACTCTATATGTAAACAGACTACAAATGTAAACAAAACTAAATGTAAACAAATACTAGAAATATAAACAAAGGCTCTAAATGTAACCAAAGACTGCAAACGTAAACAAAGTCTCTAAATGTAAACAAAAAATAAAAATGTAAACAAAGACTCTAAATGTAATAAAAATCTCTGGGTATAAACAAGGACTCTAGGTGTAAACAAGGACTACAAATGTAAACAGACTCTAAATGTTAACAAAGTCTAAAAATAAAAACAAAGACTCTAAATGTAAACAAAGGCTAAAAATGTAAACAAAGACTACAAATGTAAACAAAGGCTCTTAATGTAAACAGACAAGCTATATGTAAACAAAGACTACAAATGTAAACAAAGACACTAAATGGAACTCTAAATGTAAACAAAGAATAAAAATGTAAACAAAGACTACTAATGTAAACAAAGGCTCTAAATGTAAACAAACAAGCTATATATAAACAAAGACTACAAATGTAAACAAAGACACTAAATGGAACTCTAAATGTAAACAAAGAATAAAAATGTAAACAAAGACTACAAATGTAAACAGACTCTAAATGTAAACAAAGTCTAAAAATAAAAACAAAGACTCTAAATGTAAACAAAGGATAAAAATGTAAACAAAGGCTACAAATGTAAACAAAGGCTCTAAATGTAAACAAACACGCTATATGTAAACAAAGACTACAAATGTAAACAAAGACCCCAAATGGAACTCTAAATCTAAACAAAAAATAAAAATGTAAACAGACTACAAATGTAAACAAAACTAAAAGTAAACAAATACTACAAATATAAACAACGACTACAAATGTAAACAAAACTAAATGTAAACAAATACTAGAAATATAAACAAAGACTCTAAATGTAACCAAAAATTCTTGGTGTAAACAAGGACTCTAGGTGTAAAAAAGGACTACAAACGTAAACAAAGTCTCTAAATATAAACAAAGTCTAAATGTAAACAAAGACTACAAGTGTAAACGGACTCTAAATGTAAACAAAGTCACTAAATTTAAACAAAGAATACAAATGTAAACAAAGACTATAAATGTTAAGAAAGTTTACAACTGTAAACAAAGACTACAAATGTAAACAAAGACACTAAACGTAAGCAAAAACTACAAATGTAAACAGACTCTAAGTGTAAACAGACAACAAATGTAAACAAAGCCTCTAAATATAAACAAAGTACCTAAATGTAAGCAGACTACAAATGTAAACAAAGAATACAAATGTAAACAAAGAGCACAAATGTTAAGTGACTCAAACTGTAAACAAACTCTCTAAATGTAAACAAAGTCTACAAATGTAAACAGACTATAAATGAAAACAGACTCTAAATGCAAACAGACTAAAAGTGTAAACAAAGACTACAAATATAAACAGACTCTAAATGGAAACAGAATACAAATGTAAACAAAAACTACAAACGTAAACCAACACTCTAAATGTAAACAAAGACTACAAATGTAAACAAAGGGACTAAATGTAAACACTCTAAATGTAAACAAAGACTACATATGTAAACAAAGAATTTAAATGTAAATAAAGACTACAAATGTAAACAAAGACCTTAAATGTAAACAGACTCTAAGTGAAAACAAAGACTAAAAATGTAAACAAAGACTACAGACGTAAACAAAGACTCTAAATGTAAAGAAGGTCTCTAAATGCAAACAAAGATTACAAATGTAAACAAAGACTACAAATGTAAACAAAGACTACAAATATAAACAGACTCTAAATGGAAACAGACCACAAATGTAAACAAAAACTATAAACGTAAACTAACACTCTATATGTAAACAGACTACAAATGTAAACAAAACTAAATGTAAACAAATACTAGAAATAAAAACAAAGGCTCTAAATGTAACCAAAGACTGCAAACGTAAACAAAGTCTCTAAATGTAAACAAAAAATAAAAATGTAAACAAAGACTCTAAATGTAATAAAAAACTCTGGGTATAAACAAGGACTCTAGGTGTAAACAAGGACTACAAATGTAAACAGACTCTAAATGTAAACAAAGTCTAAAAATAAAAACAAAGACTCTAAATGTAAACAAAGGCTAAAAATGTAAACAAAGACTACAAATGTAAACAAAGGCTCTTAATGTAAACAAACAAGCTATATGTAAACAAAGACTACAAATGTAAACAAAGACACTAAATGGAACTCTAAATGTAAACAAAGAATAAAAATGTAAACAAAGACTACTAATGTAAACAAAGGCTCTAAATGTAAACAAAAAATAAAAATGTAAACAAAGACTCTAAATGTAATAAAAAACTCTGGGTATAAACAAGGACTCTAGGTGTAAACAAGGACTACAAATGTAAACAGACTCTAAATGTTAACAAAGTCTAAAAATAATAACAAAGACTCTAAATGTAAACAAAGGCTAAAAATGTAAACAAAGACTACAAATGTAAACAAAGGCTCTTAATGTAAACAAACAAGCTATATGTAAACAAAGACACTAAATGGAACTCTAAATGTAAACAAAGAATAAAAATGTAAACAAAGACTACTAATGTAAACAAAGGCTCTAAATGTAAACAAACAAGCTATATATAAACAAAGACTACAAATGTAAACAAAGACACTAAATGGAACTCTAAATGTAAACAAAGAATAAAAATGTAAACAAAGACCTTAAATGTAAACAGACTCTAAATGAAAACAAAGACTAAAAATGTAAACAAAGACTACAAACGTAAACAAAGACTCCAAATGTAAAGAAGTTCTCTAAATGCAAACAAAGATTACAAATGTAAACATAAACTACAAATGTAAACAAAGGCTACAAATATAAACAAAACGAAGTGTCTATTGCTACGGCAGCCGGAACAATATTATTGTTACGGCAGTCACCAATGAATCTTTATCGCTCCCACTAAGAACGACTCTTTTGTGAATCAATCTTGTAGCACACATGTTGACATTCACGACGCCATTTTTATATCTATTATTTTAAATGATCGCTTTACTATCCTTGCTTTTTGTTGAATGCGGCATTTTAATTTATTTTTTGAGCTAGTGTGTTCGGGAAAAAATGTTGAAATCAATGTGGGAGATTTATTTCCCTCATATAATGATTTCGGAACAGGATTTCGATCAGAAAATAATTGAACCATCGATCTGTGATAATTTAAAATACAATCGATTTATTTTGCAAAACATAAAATTTACTTTTTTTTTTTGTATATTCTGCGTTATACTTCTCTGGGATGAAAATCGTTTGCATAATTTTTTATAGATTATTTGTATTGTGTGAATTCTTATAGGAAAATGAACATAGTTTTGTCATGGCTGCAACATACTAGTTTTTTCTCATATCTTTTATTTGTTTTGTACCATAGTAGAATTTGTACTTATTCAAATATTAATTGTTATAATAAATGTAATTAATCTTTTTTAATATTGCGGTGGATGATTTAAAATATTTGCTTTAATTTACATGATGGGTGTAAAACCGCTTAGAAAGCAAAAAACTGTAAACTGCTACTTGCATGCAGAATGAATAGTGAAGGAAGACTTAATAATAGTATGTTATCTGCAGGATTCGCTTCAGTTGTGTCTCTGAATTTCATGTTATTTTGTTTTTATAGAAATTTTTCATTTTGAATATTTCATTTGCATTGTAATTTTCTTAGAACTTCGCAAATATCATATTATCATTTATGATTAGTGTAAATAAATATTTTTAATAATAGCCATTTTATATATCATTAACAAGTCTTGTCATTCTGCATGAAAGTACCAGTTTTCAGGGTTTTTTGCATGTTGCGAGCATATAATACCTAATTTCACTGACAGTTATTGTATGGGAAAATTTGTTTCCATAATTATTCATTACTTAATGTATTTTTTAAAATTCTATTTTCACATTCAAAAAATTCGCAGCCATTAAATTAGTACTTAATCTTCAAAAATTAATTTTTTAAATTTTTAGTACTATTTCATTTTATGGCTAATAATTGATAAAAATGCACTTAATGAAAACTCGCATTTTTGAACTCAAATTTGTAAAATGAGTACTAATAGTTTTCTGAATGTTTAAATGGAATTAAAAAAAAAAAACTATCATGTTGTGGCCACTATATGACTTTCTTCTGTATTTGGAACAACTTCAGTATACACCCACAACAATACTTGGCGATTATGGCTAAATCATAAATGATAAAATGACAAATCTAAATTAAAAACATATAAGCTGCCATATTATATCGCAAACAGTCCAGAACGACATTGTTATCGTTCAAAACAGCACCAAAGAAAAATCGCCAAATTCAGCTGTGGGTGTATACTGAGGTTGTACTCTATATTTTTGTAAACAAATTCTCTCAGTAAAAATAATTTATTAAAATTATTTTCCATGATAAATGCAGATGATTTCCATTTCTAGAGAAGTAACGTCAAATATCCAAAGAAAATCAATTTTATTCTCCAAATAACATTTTATAAAAATAAATTTTTTTCTTTCTTTTAATGAAAAAAATCAATAACTTTTATCACAGATCTATAGTTCAATCATTCGTTTTAAAGGACATAGTTAAAGCTCTTTGGGTACATAATGAAAATTTACTGGAGACAGATGCAATGCTCCTACATATACAAAAAAAATTTCCTCAGTTGACTATCACTGTTAAAATAATTCTTTTTAATTTCATAATTATTAAAAAATAATTATCTTTATGCACATTTACACGAAATTTTGAGATATATCACCATGTTAAAACTTAAAAAAAAGCAGGTTGGCAAAACCACCTTTAAGACTATTTTCACCAAAAGTTGACAGACACTAATTTATGTCAAGGTGCAACTACATACCAATTTGCATGAAATTCTATGCAGTAGTTCCTGAGATACAACTGCCACAAAAATTTATCACACACAGACACATTTTTTAAAACTGGTCAAATCGTGTTCTACTCCTCTCAGAATGCGTAAATCAAACTCTATTGAAAACCCAAGGTCAAAAATTTTTACGAATACAATACTTTCTTCCACTAAAATGTAGAAAAAAGTAATAAATGAAGTTTTATAAATTTGGCTAATTGAATAGCTTACCAAATAATTGGATATTTGGACAAACTGAATATTCATCTAGCCAAATAGTTTCAGATTCGACCAAATGGAATAATCAGTAATATGGCCAAATATTTGGTATATCTCTAGTATGAATATTATGTAGAATATTTCAGTAATCTCCATCTCCAGCAAGATTATAAATAAAAAACTAGTTGGCATAGGTGGACTCTGCTCAGTTCCCCATCATATTTATGTTCTCAGAAATTTCTAGTGCGAGACATATTATAATCATGTTAAAAGAAATGAATCTGACCAAAGCTTGATACAGTGACAGAATAAAATCCCCACCTAATAGGCTATCCACCGTTCACTTCGATATAATTATCTTATTCTAATTTATTAATTTATTTTATCAGGGTCATTTCTGTTGTTTAGTTTTCATGCTACTATTTCCAATGCAATAAACCTCACAATTCATATTTATATGAAATATTTACAATTTCGCTATGTTGATAAAATCGTAAATTACGAAAATTTCCTAGTAGAATATTTGTATTCAATCATGTTCAAACAAATATAATAAACTTAATTTTGAAGTTGTCTAATGTATTTAGGATCCTCAAAATGGAAATTTATGCTCAATTTTGCCTTATTCTGACATGTTAAGTAAATCATAAATTCCAAATAACTTACGAATTTTTTTAAATTGGAAAAATCATAGTCTATGATATTCATGCCAGTATCCTAAATAATATTTCGAAAGTGGTTTGACATCTTTACGATGAAAATATCCCTCAAGATTGACGTTTATGTGAAATTTTGCTCTATTCTGACATGTTAAGAAATTCATAAATTTCCAATAACTTACGAAATCTTTATATTGGAAAATTCATAGTCATTAATATTCATGCCAGTGTCCTAAATAATATTTCAAAAGTAATCTGACATCTTTATGATGAAAATATCTCTAAAAATTGACGTTTATGTGAAATTTTGCCCTATACTCCCTTGTTAAGAAATTCGTAAATTTCCAATAACTTGCGAAATTTTCAAAGTAGCATATTTATAGTTACTGGTGTTCATTCCGGCATCCAAACTGATATTTTAAAACTGGTCTGACATTTTTACAGTAAAGTTTCCATTTAATGCACGTTTAAGTGAATTTTTGTCCTATTCTCCCATGTTAAGAAAATCGTAAATTTCTAATAACTTACGAAGTTTTTAAATTCGAATGGTGCAAATCAATAGAATTCTTGCCAGTGTCGAAAGTAATATTTTAAAACTGATCGGACCTCTCTGCGACAATTTGTTCTTGAGATATCGTGTACACAGACTAACAAACTAACGAACTGACCCACTAACAGACACCATAGAAATTTTGTTATTTTCGGATTCCTCACACCCGAAAACGTGTAGAAAAGTCAAAAAACTGAGGTCGGAAATTTTCACAATTACCTAAGTTCCCCATACCTATAGTATGATGGGGAACTAATACAGATCAATTGTTACAAAATTCCAATTTATGAACAGTTTGTGCAGCTGCAGATTCAGCCGTAATTAACTAAAACCTTAAAAATTAAGTATGAATGCATATTTAAATAAATTTTAATTTAATACAGTATATATTTTTAATTGAAATAATTGTGCTAATTTCTTTCATGCTAATTAATCACAAATTTCTTTTTATAATTCTGAAGAACTATATAACTTACTAGCAGGCTTTGCCTGCTTCACTAGACACTATATTTAAACGAATTCTCAAAATTCCAAATCATTATTATAAAATCTCAAAAATAAAAATACTAAAATCAGTTGAAACCTAAGTTAAAGTTTATGTCGCATTCAGTAGAGATTTTCTCGCTTGCAGCATGAAGAGTTCAGGTTCCCACTGCCTTGGGCACTGATTTACTCCCCTGTCCACAGCGGGAAACAGTGGCAGATCTAAGAGGGGAGGCACCCCCCCCCCAAAAAAAAAAAATACTGGCATTCATTTCACATTTGAATATTACAATTGTAAAATTTTCATTGATCTGGAATAACATCTTGACAAATCTTAGCCCCCCCCCCTCCCCAAAAAGTTAAGTTCTTGATCCACCACTGGCAAGAAAATCAGAATTTTCAATAAATCGAATCAGAGAGAATATTGCATATTCTTAACCAATACTCACAGTGATGCCGCTAGTCTTTCAAAATCTTGGGACCCATAAGTTTAAAAAATCTGGGTCAATTTTTCAAAAAATGGGTTCCCACATGAATGAATTTATACATTACAGATATAATTTTTTTTTTTTTTTTATTGTAAATGAAAAACAGATTTTTAGGAATTTTTAACCAGCTCTTTTTGAAATTGTCTTAAACTAATATTATGTAGGAGGAAAAGATCTTTTTTCCTTCTTCAGAGCAGAATGCTTTAAAAATATAAAGAAAATATTAGTTTTAAACAAGAAATATATTTTAAAATATATTTTTTTACTTTCTTCGTTTATTTATTTATTATTTTTTTCAAGAATGAAAATTATGTGTCCGCTGGTACCCGCCACAATAAATTTTTCACATAATTTACGCACTATAGCACATAAACAGCATCTTTGACTCATATGCCAAAATTCGCCATTCCATGAAAATTTGAAGCATATTCAAACTTGAAACTGTGTTTTTTGCTGAGCCTACCCCAATGGACGGTGGTAGTATGCGTGTGTTGGGGGGGGGGGTAATTTCGCGAAATCCAACCCCTTTAGAGTGTGTGTTGCATACACATACCAATTGATGCATCAAAAAATCTCTTTCCTCGGATAATTTGGAGCAGAGTTATGCTAAAAACGTGTCTTTGCACACGCCCTGTTCCTAAAGTGTGGAAAAAGGGGAGAATTTTGGAAAATCTTTTTATACTACATATTGGATACATATAACTGACCCACACATAAACAATTACTGTTCTAAAGTAATTTGAAGCAGATTTAACCTTGAAAACTTTCTTTTTACTCCCCCCCCCTCTTCCTATGGGAGGAGGTAGAAAGTAAATTCACAAAATCTCTTTGTGGTGTGTGTATTGGGTATGCATAACCAATCGACATCAAAAAATCACTTTCCTAAGATAATTTGGAACAGAGTTAGTCTTAAAAATGTATTTCCTTCCAACCTTTAAAAGGGGGAAGGGAGGAAATTTCACAAAATCCTATTATAGTGCATGTTGGGTATGCATAACCAACCCACACATTAAAATTAATCTGACTGAGATAATTTGGAGCAAAGTTACACTTGGAAGCTTTTTTTTTTCTCCCCCCCCCTTGAACCCAAGGAGGGAAATCTCATTGCAATAGGTATTGGATACATATAAACTATTTATGCATTAAAATACATGACTGCAACTTACCTAGATTTCCCAAGACAAATGTAGCGCTGAAAGGGGAGGGGGGGTCACGAATTTGCCCCCTTGCAACACAACTCTCAAAATCGAAAGTCACAAAAATATGAATGGGTTTTTGGAGATATATACTGAAAACAGCCATGCGTTTTCTTTAGAATATGTACCACTTTTTTGTAAAACTCTACTCAAAAATTCCCCCCTACCTCTCTTAAAAATTGAAAATTTCAAAATCACAGACAATGCTTTCTTGTACTCAATTAGAGTCCTGCGCACCCGACCCAAACCCGGATGAATTTTATATCAACCCGAACCCGACAAAAAAAATGTCATCAACCCGAAAACCGACTAAAAATTGTTCATCAACCCGCACCTGACCCGAAACCCGAGAACTAAATGAAAATTACTTTTTCATCTAAAAATCATGCAAAACTTTTTTAAAATATAAAATAAGGTAAGTTTTCCTTGTCATACAGTTGGTAAATTATTTTAAAAAGAATTTGAAATGTAATTACTAATTGCTTAATTTAAAACTGAAAAAGGATCAATAATAATTTTTAACCATTTATGTGAGTTGTGAAATTTAAGAGTAAACTAGTATGTTTTGGCCACCACAAGACTTTCTTCTATACTTTCCTATATTTCCTAAGTGCAAATAATTTATTAAAAATACTACTTTTTAAGATTATCTAACAGGATGAATGCAAACGATTTTCATCTTAGAGACAACTAACACTAAATATCCAAAGTGACAGTTTTATTGCGTATAAATAGCATCTTAAAAAGTACGTTTTTATAATGGTTATCTCACATGTCAGGTTTCGTAGAGTTATATGCCATAGAAGTTGAGCTTCCCATTATCAAGGGATATTGCAGCATAGCAGCTCCACCTATTGGCCGATTAGCATACAGATTGATTCAACATAATGTCTCCTTATGGCTTTCTCACATATCAAGTTTTGTTTGATTATACACAATAGAATCTGAGATACAGTCTCCCATTAAATTGCAAATATTGCTGTATAGCAGCACCACCTGTTGAGCGGTTGACAAGAACAGTTGAGATACTAATTTAGGTCAAGGTGCATCTACATATAAATTTATATACAATTTTATGCAGTAGTTCCTGAGATATAGCCTTCGCCTAAACTGCTGAAATCGCTGTGCAGCAGCGCCACCTGTTGGCCAATAAGAATTCAAATTGAATCATCATAATGTCTCACAATAGCCTTTTTACATATCAAGCTTTGTTTGATTATACTCAATAGAACCTGAGATATAGCCTTCTCTTAAATCTCAGAAATTGCTGTATAGCAGCACCACCTGTTGATCAGTTGACAAAAATTGATAGGCACTAATTTAGGTCAAGGTACCTCTACAGATAAATTCATATATAATTCTGAACAGTAGTTCCGGAGATACAGTCGTCACAAACTTTTTGTCACACACACACAGACAGATATTTTCTATAAATGGTAAAATCGTGTTCTAGACCTCTCAAAACATGTAAATCCATCGAAAATTTTTATGAATCCAACACTTTCTTCTATTGAATATAGAAGAAAATAAAAAATGCACTTCAATTTAAATGTTCATAATTTCTTATTTATTACTTATAGTCTGGAAAAAAAATAAAGATGTATTATTCTTTATTGCTTTTGTCCGATGTAGATGTTTACTTTACTATAATAATTTGTGTAGCATGTATGTGATTCGTAGTTAAACATCTGCTTTTTAAGAATCACTGATCATTTTAAATTCGCATAATCAGCAACTTAGCTTCTCGTTTCAGTTTTCTGGTGCATTATTTATTCGTTCTAGAGAAGACAATAAAGAATATAATCTGCCTTGATGGTATTTGTTTCCTTTATGTGTTTATTTTACATTACTTTTTTTAATTAAATCACGACAAGTATTCCCTTTATATTTGCTGTATATACAAATGTAAATGGAAGAAAATTCAAAATTTCGTTAACATACAAGCGAGGATTAAAATTCATTGAAAATAAAGATATCTTTTTAAAAAAAAAATGTAAATTGAGAAATAAATTTCCAAAACGTAAAAGTGAGGTTATGTTGTATTTCTTATATATATATATTAACAATAGTCAATAAAAATTTATACAGTACTTTAAAATTTTCATACAATTTCTACATATGATCAGTTTTAGATTTGTTTAAGAAAAGAAAACATATACGAATATTTTTTTCTCATGCTTATACGGATTTTTTTCTTTTTTTTTTCGGGTGGATATCCGTGTATAGGAATATGTAGCTCCAACACATGTCTAAAATCAGTTAAAGAAACTATAATTATGCAGGGATGGAACACGGGCGCAGAATTTATACCACTATCAATATAAGAAAATTTTCTACCTCTTGAATCAACGATATTATAGGTGGAGAAATTTCTTAAACAGATTCCGTTATGAATTCTGCGCCCGTGTTCCATCCCTGAATTATGTCTACAAATTTATGCTTTCAAGTGTAAAATTTTTTTTGAAAGGTGTTCTCAAGTCGACCTGACTCATAGAAAGCTAAACCTGACCCGCAAGAGAAAAAAATTTGTCAACCCGACCCATGGGTCGGGTCAAGTTCAGTTAAAATTGGGTTACCCAACCCGATGCAGGACTCTATACTCAATACTCTTCACATGCGCAATTACTTCACCGTGAAGTAATGTGAAATTGACTTATGCTTACAATTACAGACGTGTTTTTGCCTCCTGCTCTCCAGGGAGAAAGGGGGGGGTCATAAAATTCCATTACTATAGATGTCGGATACATATAAATAATCCACCCACTGAAATTCTTGACTTCAGCTCCTACAGTTTTTCCAAGACAAATTCAGCACTAAAGCACTAGCATTGTGCACAAATCGAATCCCTAAAAAACTACAAAAAACAAAAATGGGTATTTGGAAATTACATGGCTCTTTTCAACATCTTTGTTAATCATTTTTGGTAGAGTTCTACTCAAAAATCGGGAATTTGTGAAATTTTCCACTATTTTCTCTTCCCCCCCCCCCCTAAAAATCAAAAATTTCAAAATCATAGAAAGTTTTTTTCCTTTTTGTCCTCAAATCTAGTCTCTCCATGTGCAATCTCCTCATCGTGAAGTAATTTGGAGCTGAGTTATGCTTACAAACATGTTTTTGCCTTCTGCCCTCTTGGAAGGGGAGAAAATGTTGTAAAAGTTGATATATATAATTTTAAGTTGCTTTAAGACCTAAATTCCTGCAAAGTCTCCTGCAATTCAGTTTAGCCGTTCTAGCATGATACTTGGACAAAAATAAAGTTACGGACACAACAATTGCAAATTATATTGCAAATTTTTTTATTCTGAAATATACAAACAAAAGTCTGATTTTATTAATACAAATTAGTAGAAAGACAATATTAAAGTAGCTGTAGCACATTACTGTAGCCTGCGAAGTGGTTTGGTTAATACTTAAGAGTACTACCTAACCTTTGAAATTTGTTTCCAGAATTATTGATTATACAATTTATTATAATTTTGTTTTGACATTTAGAAATTTTTCAACTGTTAAATTGGTTCTTTTAATATTTTGAGTTTAAATATAAAAAAGTAACCAAGTATATCATTTGCATTTTTTAACTGCAAAATAAAATGATAAAAGTTTAAAAAATAAATTTTTGCAAAACAAGTACTAATTTATTGTTTGTGATTTTTCTGAATGTGAAAACGGAATTTAAAAAAATACATTAAGTAATGCATAATTATGGAAACAAACTTTCCCGTGATTTATAAATCATTTTTTATTTTTCATTAAATATTAGTTACTTAACTTATTGATGTTTAAATTCATAAATAAATTTTCTTTGTTAGTATAAATATCAATTACTAGTATGAACATCAGAAAATTAGTTTTTTCTTATACAATTTGAATACTTTATGCATCCGTGATTAGTTTTAATGTACATTGTAACTGTACATTTTAAAGTATGCAATGTTTGATACACATAAATGTATATTTTGACGTCCGAATTATAAACTATGTTTACATATTATCATTTTCACATTTTTTTTTTTAGAGTCCTAAGATTTAAAAAAAAAAGAAAAAAATTAAGTTACACCGTTTTATTTTTTGAATGATTGATTATTAACATGCCATCATTTGCTTTTGTTAAAAAAAAATATTTTAGATGTTTGAGATCAATTTATATATCAGTTTTTATTTTTTCAAAACTTTCTGCTGAAAGGTTGAAGGGGGGGGGGCGTCAAAATGGACATTTGTAGGGGTAAAACTACCTAATATGCAAAAACCCTGAAATCTGCTATTTGCATGCAGATGGGGGGGGGTTAATAATGGTATATTATATATCTACCTGTAATAAATAATATTTAAAGGGTTCTTAATGCATTTTAAGGCAAACAATCAAAATGACAAATTTCTATAAAAACAAAATAATTTAACATAAAATTCAGAAGCAGCAAAAATTTTAAAAACCCTGAATTCAGGGGCAGCCCCTGAAAAGTTTCACCCCTGCATTTGTTGATATTTATACTAACAATAGCAGCTTATTTACAATATGATTGCAGCAATAAATAACAATACAATGAGAGGCGGCGGATTTGAGTTAGATTGTACCCTACACCCATTTCGATATGGCACGCTCCCCCTCTCATGTTTTGAAGTATATTATGCATTTGTAATAGTAATAATAGCAATAAATATGATACAGCTAAAGGAGAAATATTTTTCTTAGATATATCAATCTCTAAGCAATCTTTATATAATAATCATTACATAAGTAAAAAATAAATAATCATATCTGATTATGAAAAAAATCAATTACTTTATTTGGTTTCTCCTACAAAAAATGTTAATAAGCAGAATTTAATTTTTTATTTAATCACTTAAGAACTGACTAACTTTCTTTTTATATTTTTATTAATCAAAATAGAAATTATTTTGATTCATAAGTAGATACACTGTAAAAAAATAACTATTACCAGCTGCAAGAAACTCTCTGTGATTGGAGAAAATAATGATTTTCTCCAATCAGAGAGAGTTTCTTGCAGCTGGTAATAGTTATTTTTTTACAGTGTAGGTTAATTTGTTTAAAAATAGTTTCTTTACAGCTTCTTGTTCGATATTTTATATTTAAATCATTGCATACTTAATTATTTTCAGAAAATAATTTCTCTCATCAAATCATAACATGTTTGACTCATGACAGAGAGAGCAGATCATGCTTTGAAATTTGTATTATCGGCTTAAAATCTATTCGATTGCTCTTAATTTTTGGATTTGTGTTCAAAATTAAATCATTTTTAAGAATTTAATATAAGCTTAAAAAAAATTGCCACACTCTACCTGGATAATCCATTGCTGGACGTTTAATCGCCATAAGAAAACAGCAGCATCCCAAGCTACATATTGCCGCTGCTTAGTCCAGAGGATCAACCGTTCAAATATAACACTATCTTTTTTTATTAATATCACACAATCAACAGATTGGGAAGAAAATCATATATAGAGAAAATTCATTTTTCCAGCTCAGTGAAATTAATGGCAGGACCAGGAGTCAAACCCCAGATGTTTGACTTAGATGGTCAAAGATCTTAGACCGTGTAAGTCAAAGATCCGGGCATTATTTTCACTCAGTTGGAAAAATCAATTTTCAATAACACTATCTATTCGTATATTTCAAACCACTATCTAAAAATCTGTAACGTGTTAAACAGGGATTGATAAAGTGTTTTATAATTGGCAAAAAATAAAAACAATTAATTAAAAATGTTTCTCATTCCTATTAAATACTGGTTGTCCTTCAAATTTAACTGCCACTACTGTTCAAATTTTAATTATCTTTAAAACTTAGGCGCCCCTAGGCACGGGCCTAAGCCAAAATCTGTCGTTAAAATCAATATTAAAAAAAATAAACTAGCTTTTAATAAACAGCTTATTCTTAATAAAATTTGAATTTTCTCTTTTTTTTTAATACTTTTCATTAGTTTTTCTTTTAATCTTAAAATAATAAAAAATACACCAGAGAACCGTTGAAAAGTAATAGTGAAAAACTGAATAAACACTATAAACTGCAAAAAACCCAAAACAATTAAGTTGGCACGAGTGCCGCAAACAAAGCGATGATGCACAATTTATAGTGTTTTATTCAAGGTTTTTTACTTGATAGCTTTTAAGCTTGCTTTCTAAACCTAATATCTTTAATCTTTTATATTCTGGTTTTCCTAAAACATTTAATAACCGTTTATGAGTTTTAAATGTTCTTGTTACTGAGCAAATAAAATGAAAATAAAAAGCTTAAGTACTTTTTTGTTTGAATAAAATATCTTAAAGCTGTATTTCATTGAAAATATCCCCTCTTCCTACAAAGAAAAAAGAATATGGGGAATAAAGCTAAATATACGCTTTTTGAGAACAATGAATAAGTTATATTTCACATGCAAGGTTTAAACGTGTTTTTCATTTTATCTAAAAAAGAAAAGGATATTCTCACTTATTTTCTAAATGTTAGTTTCATAAGGATATTCCTGTTATCCAAGAATATTTTCACCTCACGTATTTAATATTTTAAATATATATACATAATAATTATTTTGGCAGAAATAAATGACTTTACGTGTTAAAAAAAATTATATAATTTAGGCTTACTAAATAAAAAAAAAGGGGGGGGGTACTTTTTTCATAACGATACTATAGGGCTGTTATAAAAAAATGTACTGTCAAGGTACTAGTACTAATATGATAAAGCTATTATGAAAATTTTTAGTAATCCCATGGGGATGATGAAAAAGAGAAGTATACAAAAACTATTTTTCTTTTATTAAGAATATGACATAACAGATTTAAGTTATTAATGTTACTGAAGACTAAACATTAGCTCATTAAAAATATATTTTTAATAGTGTGTATAACTTTAAAATCATCTAAATTATTAATAAATATCAATTTTGTAATGATTTAAAACTTTTCAATAACAATGCTTGCACACATAAGCATATATGATTGTGTTTGCAAACTTGAAAAAGAAAAGAATGTGAAAAGCTTACTAATTTATAGTTATTAATGAAGTACACATTTGACAGCAGAATAATTTATTGTATTTTTGTAGATTTAATGTTGATAAAGATTTACGATCCGTTACGGTAGTTTTGGTTTTCAATACGGGTAAAATATAAAGTTTTAATACCTAGTAAACAAGACATGATAAACTATGTAACGAGACAGAAAGACAAAGTGAGTATAAACTTAAAACTAATTTTAATTGAACAGAAAGTAATTACGGAAATTGTACCTGAGGGGGGAAAAAAACTGACAGTAAATTCTATTTTAATTACATGTATAAAAAAGATAATTTAAAATACACATCGGTACATAAGTAAAATATGTACAGCTTTCTAAAGACAATTTATTAAAAAAGGAATGTTAATCTTAAGTGCAATTTTTTTCATCGTCTTTAACTAACACTCGATAAATTTCATTAAAATGTATTTGATAAAGATTTAAATATTAACAATAACCGTTCATTGCTTTTTTATTTGTACAAGGATCAATATAGTCCAAGATTATTAATGCGACAAACACAGGTAGCATTATTCTGGGCTATCCAAGAAAAAACATGGCTGAAAAAAGTAAACAAATAGACTGCCGGATAAGACTGCCGTAACAATAATATTGTTACGGATGCCGTAGCAATAGCCACAGCCTAAACAAAAACTCTAAATGGAAACAGACTACATTGTAAACAAAAACTACAAACGTAAACTAACACTCTAAATGTAAACAAGGACTACAAATGTAAACAGACTCTAAATGTAAACAAAGTTTAAAATAAAAACAAAGACTCTAAATATAAACAAAGGATAAAAATGTAAACAAAGACTACAAATGTAAACAAAGACTACAAATGTAAACAAAGGTTCTAAATGTAAACAAACACGCTATATGTAAACAAAGACTACAAATGTAAACAAAGACCCCAAATGGAACTCTAAATCTAAACAAAAAATAAAAATGTAAACAGACTACAAATGTAAACAAAACTAAAAGTAAACAAATACTACAAATATAAACAACGACTACAAATGTAAACAAAACTAAATGTAAACAAATACTAGAAATATAAACAAAGACTCTAAATGTAACCAAAAATTCTTGGTGTAAACAAGGACTCTAGGTGTAAAAAAGGACTACAAACGTAAACAAAGTCTCTAAATATAAACAAAGTCTAAATGTAAACAAAGACTACAAGCGTAAACAAAGACTGCAAATGTAAACAAAAACTCTACATGTAAACAATCTCTCTAAATGTAAACAAAGACTACAAATATAAACGGACTCTAAATGTAAACAAAGTCACTAAATTTAAACAAAGAATGCAAATGTAAACAAAGACTATAAATGTTAAGAAAGTTTACAACTGTAAACAAAGACTACAAATGTAAACAAAGACACTAAACGTAAACAAAAACTACAAATGTAAACAGACTCTAAGTGTAAACAGACAACAAATGTAAACAAAGCCTCTACATATAAACAAAGTACCTAAATGTAAGCAGACTACAAATGTAAACAAAGAATACAAATGTAAACAAAGAGCACAAATGTTAAGTGACTCAAACTGTAAACAAACTCTCTAAATGTAAACAAAGTCTACAAATGTAAACAGACTATAAATGAAAACAGACTCTAAATGCAAACAGACTAAAAGTGTAAACAAAGACTACAAATATAAACAGACTCTAAATGGAAACAGACTACAAATGTAAACAAAAACTACAAACGTAAACCAACACTCTAAATGTAAACAAAGACTACAAATGTAAACAAAGGGACTAAATGTAAACACTCTAAATGTAAACAAAGACTACATATGTAAACAAAGAATTTAAATGTAAATAAAGACTACAAATGTAAACAAAGACCTTAAATGTAAACAGACTCTAAGTGAAAACAAAGACTAAAAATGTAAACAAAGACTACAGACGTAAACAAAGACTCTAAATGTAAAGAAGGTCTCTAAATGCAAACAAAGATTACAAATATAAACAAAGACTACAAATGTAAACAAAGACTACAAATATAAACAGACTCTAAATGGAAACAGACCACAAATGTAAACAAAAACTATAAACGTAAACTAACACTCTATATGTAAACAGACTACAAATGTAAACAAAACTAAATGTAAACAAATACTAGAAATATAAACAAAGGCTCTAAATGTAACCAAAGACTGCAAACGTAAACAAAGTCTCTAAATGTAAACAAAAAATAAAAATGTAAACAAAGACTCTAAATGTAATAAAAAACTCTGGGTATAAACAAGGACTCTAGGTGTAAACAAGGACTACAAATGTAAACAGACTCTAAATGTTAAAGTCTAAAAATAAAAACAAAGACTCTAAATGTAAACAAAGGCTAAAAATGTAAACAAAGACTACAAATGTAAACAAAGGCTCTTAATGTAAACAAACAAGCTATATGTAAACAAAGACTACAAATGTAAACAAAGACACTAAATGGAACTCTAAATGTAAACAAAGAATAAAAATGTAAACAAAGACTACTAATGTAAACAAAGGCTCTAAATGTAAACAAACAAGCTATATGTAAACAAAGACTACAAATGTAAACAAAGACACTAAATGGAACTCTAAATGTAAACAAAGAATAAAAATGTAAACAAAGACTACAAATGTAAACAAAGACCTTAAATGTAAACAGACTCTAAATGAAAACAAAGACTAAAAATGTAAAAAAACGACTACAAACGTAAACAAAGACTCCAAATGTAAAGAAGTTCTCTAAATGCAATCAAAGATTACAAATGTAAACAAAAACTACAAATGTAAACAAAGGCTACAAATATAAACAAAAACTCTAAATGGAAACAGACTACAAATGTAAACAAAAACTACAAACGTAAACTAACACTCTAAATGTAAACAAGGACTACAAGTGTAAACAGACTCTAAATGTAAACAAAGTCTAAAAATAAAAACAAAGACTCTAAAAGTAAACAAAGGATAAAAATGTAAACAAAGGCTACAAATGTAAACAAAGGCTCTAAATGTAAACAAACACGCTATATGTAAACAAAGACTACAAATGTAAACAAAGACCCCAAATGGAACTCTAAATCTAAACAAAAAATTAAAATGTAAACAGACTACAAATGTAAACAAAACTAAAAGTAAACAAATACTACAAATATAAACAACGACTACAAATGTAAACAAAACTAAATGTAAACAAATACTAGAAATATAAACAAAGACTCTAAATGTAACCAAAAATTCTTGGTGTAAACAAGGACTCTAGGTGTAAAAAAGGATTACAAACGTAAACAAAGTCTCTAAATATGAACAAAGTCTAAATGTAAACAAAGACTACAAGCGTAAACAAAGACTGCAAATGTAAACAAAAACTCTACATGTAAACAATCTCTCTAAATGTAAACAAAGACTACAAATATAAACGGACTCTAAATGTAAACAAAGTCACTAAATTTAAACAAAGAATGCAAATGTAAACAAAGACTATAAATGTTAAGAAAGTTTACAACTGTAAACAAAGACACTAAACGTAAACAAAAACTACAAATATAAACAGACTCTAAGTGTAAACAGACAACAAATGTAAACAAAGCCTCTACATATAAACAAAGTACCTAAATGTAAGCAGACTACAAATGTAAACAAAGAATACAAATGTAAACAAAGAGCACAAATGTTAAGTGACTCAAACTGTAAACAAACTCTCTAAATGTAAACAAAGTCTACAAATGTAAACAGACTATAAATGAAAACAGACTCTAAATGCAAACAGACTAAAAGTGTAAACAAAGACTACAAATATAAACAGACTCTAAATGGAAACAGACTACAAATGTAAACAAAAACTACAAACGTAAACCAACACTCTAAATGTAAACAAAGACTACAAATGTAAACAAAGGGACTAAATGTAAACACTCTAAATGTAAACTAAGACTACATATGTAAACAAAGAATTTAAATGTAAATAAAGACTACAAATGTAAACAAAGACCTTAAATGTAAACAGACTCTAAGTGAAAACAAAGACTAAAAATGTAAACAAAGACTACAGACGTAAACAAAGACTCTAAATGTAAAGAAGGTCTCTAAATGCAAACAAAGATTACAAATGTAAACAAAGACTACAAATGTAAACAAAGACTACAAATATAAACAGACTCTAAATGGAAACAGACTACAAATGTAAACAAAAACTATAAACGTAAACTAACACTCTATATGTAAACAGACTACAAATGTAAACAAAACTAAATGTAAACAAATACTAGAAATATAAACAAAGGCTCTAAATGTAACCAAAGACTGCAAACGTAATTAAAGTCTCTAAATGTAAACAAAAAATAAAAATGTAAACAAAGACTCTAAATGTAATAAAAAACTCTGGGTATAAACAAGGACTCTAGGTGTAAACAAGGACTACAAATGTAAACAGACTCTAAATGTAAACAAAGTCTAAAAATAAAAACAAAGACTCTAAATGTAAACAAAGGCTAAAAATGTAAACAAAGACTACAAATGTAAACAAAGGCTCTTAATGTAAACAAACAAGCTATATGTAAACAAAGACTACAAATGTAAACAAAGACACTAAATGGAACTCTAAATGTAAACAAAGAATAAAAATGTAAACAAAGACTACTAATGTAAACAAAGGCTCTAAATGTAAACAAACAAGCTATATGTAAACAAAGACTACAAATGTAAACAAAGACACTAAATGGAACTCTAAATGTAAACAAAGAATAAAAATGTAAACAAAGACTACAAATGTAAACAAAGACCTTAAATGTAAACAGACTCTAAATGAAAACAAAGACTAAAAATGTAAAAAAACGACTACAAACGTCAACAAAGACTCCAAATGTAAAGAAGTTCTCTAAATGCAATCAAAGATTACAAATGTAAACAAAAACTACAAATGTAAACAAAGGCTACAAATATAAACAAAAACTCTAAATGGAAACAGACTACAAATGTAAACAAAAACTACAAACGTAAACTAACACTCTAAATGTAAACAAGGACTACAAGTGTAAACAGACTCTAAATGTAAACAAAGTCTAAAAATAAAAACAAAGACTCTAAATGTAAACAAAGGCTACAAATGTAAACAAAGGCTCTAAATGTAAACAAACACGCTATATGTAAACAAAGACTACAAATGTAAACAAAGACCCCAAATGGAACTCTAAATCTAAACAAAAAATAAAAATGTAAACAGACTACAAATGTAAACAAAACTAAAAGTAAACAAATACTACAAATATAAACAACGACTACAAATGTAAACAAAACTAAATGTAAACAAATACTAGAAATATAAACAAAGACTCTAAATGTAACCAAAAATTCTTGGTGTAAACAAGGACTCTAGGTGTAAAAAAGGATTACAAACGTAAACAAAGTCTCTAAATATGAACAAAGTCTAAATGTAAACAAAGACTACAAGCGTAAACAAAGACTGCAAATGTAAACAAAAACTCTACATGTAAACAATCTCTCTAAAAGTAAACAAAGACTACAAATATAAACGGACTCTAAATGTAAACAAAGTCACTAAATTTAAACAAAGAATGCAAATGTAAACAAAGACTATAAATGTTAAGAAAGTTTACAACTGTAAACAAAGACTACAAATGTAAACAAAGACACTAAACGTAAACAAAAACTACAAATGTAAACAGACTCTAAGTGTAAACAGACAACAAATGTAAACAAAGCCTCTACATATAAACAAAGTACCTAAATGTAAGCAGACTACAAATGTAAACAAAGAATACAAATGTAAACAAAGAGCACAAATGTTAAGTGACTCAAACTGTAAACAAACTCTCTAAATGTAAACAAAGTCTACAAATGTAAACAGACTATAAATGAAAACAGACTCTAAATGCAAACAGACTAAAAGTGTAAACAAAGACTACAAATATAAACAGACTCTAAATGGAAACAGACTACAAATGTAAACAAAAACTACAAACGTAAACCAACACTCTAAATGTAAACAAAGACTACAAATGTAAACAAAGGGACTAAATGTAAACACTCTAAATGTAAACAAAGACTACATATGTAAACAAAGAATTTAAATGTAAATAAAGACTACAAATGTAAACAAAGACCTTAAATGTAAAGAGACTCTAAGTGAAAACAAAGACTAAAAATTTAAACAAAGACTACAGACGTAAACAAAGACTCTAAATGTAAAGAAGGTCTCTAAATGCAAACAAAGATTACAAATGTAAACAAAGACTACAAATGTAAACAAAGACTACAAATATAAACAGACTCTAAATGGAAACAGACTACAAATGTAAACAAAAACTATAAACGTAAACTAACACTCTATATGTAAACAGACTACAAATGTAAACAAAACTAAATGTAAACAAATACTAGAAATATAAACAAAGGCTCTAAATGTAACCAAAGACTGCAAACGTAAACAAAGTCTCTAAATGTAAACAAAAAATAAAAATGTAAACAAAGACTCTAAATGTAATAAAAAACTCTGGGTATAAACAAGGACTCTAGGTGTAAACAAGGACTACAAATGTAAACAGACTCTAAATGTTAAAGTCTAAAAATAAAAACAAAGACTCTAAATGTAAACAAAGGCTAAAAATGTAAACAAAGACTACAAATGTAAACAAAGGCTCTTAATGTAAACAAACAAGCTATATGTAAACAAAGACTACAAATGTAAACAAAGACACTAAATGGAACTCTAAATGTAAACAAAGAATAAAAATGTAAACAAAGACTACTAATGTAAACAAAGGCTCTAAATGTAAACAAACAAGCTATATATAAACAAAGACTACAAATGTAAACAAAGACACTAAATGGAACTCTAAATGTAAACAAAGAATAAAAATGTAAACAAAGACTACAAATGTAAACAAAGACCTTAAATGTAAACAGACTCTAAATGAAAACAAAGACTAAAAATGTAAACAAAGACTACAAACGTAAACAAAGACTCCAAATGTAAAGAAGTTCTCTAAATGCAAACAAAGATTACAAATGTAAACAAAAACTACAAATGTAAACAAAGGCTACAAATATAAACAAAAACTCTAAATGGAAACAGACTACATTGTAAACAAAAACTACAAACGTAAACTAACACTCTAAATGTAAACAAGGACTACAAATGTAAACAGACTCTAAATGTAAACAAAGTTTAAAATAAAAACAAAGACTCTAAATGTAAACAAAGGATAAAAATGTAAACAAAGACTACAAATGTAAACAAAGGCTCTAAATGTAAACAAACACGCTATATGTAAACAAAGACTACAAATGTAAACAAAGACCCCAAATGGAACTCTAAATCTAAACAAAAAATAAAAATGTAAACAGACTACAAATGTAAACAAAACTAAAAGTAAACAAATACTACAAATATAAACAACGACTACAAATGTAAACAAAACTAAATGTAAACAAATACTAGAAATATAAACAAAGACTCTAAATGTAACCAAAAATTCTTGGTGTAAACAAGGACTCTAGGTGTAAAAAAGGACTACAAACGTAAACAAAGTCTCTAAATATAAACAAAGTCTAAATGTAAACAAAGACTACAAGTGTAAACAAAGACTGCAAATGTAAACAAAAACTCTACATGTAAACAATCTCTCTAAATGTAAACAAAGACTACAAATATAAACGGACTCTAAATATAAACAAAGTCGCTAAATTTAAACAAAGAATACAAATGTAAACAAAGACTATAAATGTTAAGAAAGTTTACAACTGTAAACAAAGACTACAAATGTAAACAAAGACACTAAACGTAAACAAAAACTACAAATGTATACAGACTCTAAGTGTAAACAGACAACAAATGTAAACAAAGCCTCTACATATAAACAAAGTACCTAAATGTAAGCAGACTACAAATGTAAACAAAGAATACAAATGTAAACAAAGAGCACAAATGTTAAGTGACTCAAACTGTAAACAAACTCTCTAAATGTAAACAAAGTCTACAAATGTAAACAGACTATAAATGAAAACAGACTCTAAATGCAAACAGACTAAAAGTGTAAACAAAGACTACAAATATAAACAGACTCTAAATGGAAACAGAATACAAATGTAAACAAAAACTACAAACGTAAACCAACACTCTAAATGTAAACAAAAACTACAAATGTAAACAAAGGGACTAAATGTAAACACTCTAAATGTAAACAAAGACTACATATGTAAACAAAGAATTTAAATGTAAATAAAGACTACAAATGTAAACAAAGACCTTAAATGTAAACAGACTCTAAGTGAAAACAAAGACTAAAAATGTAAACAAAGACTACAGACGTAAACAAAGACTCTAAATGTAAAGAAGGTCTCTAAATGCAAACAAAGATTACAAATGTAAACAAAGACTACAAATGTAAACAAAGACTACAAATATAAACAGACTCTAAATGGAAACAGACTACAAATGTAAACAAAAACTATAAACGTAAACTAACACTCTATATGTAAACAGACTACAAATGTAAACAAAACTAAATGTAAACAAATACTAGAAATAAAAACAAAGGCTCTAAATGTAACCAAAGACTGCAAACGTAAACAAAGTCTCTAAATGTAAACAAAAAATAAAAATGTAAACAAAGACTCTAAATGTAATAAAAAACTCTGGGTATAAACAAGGACTCTAGGTGTAAACAAAGACTACAAATGTAAACAGACTCTAAATGTAAACAAAGTCTAAAAATAAAAACAAAGACTCTAAATGTAAACAAAGGCTAAAAATGTAAACAAAGACTACAAATGTAAACAAAGGCTCTTAATGTAAACAAACAAGCTATATGTAAACAAAGACTACAAATGTAAACAAAGACACTAAATGGAACTCTAAATGTAAACAAAGAATAAAAATGTAAACAAAGACTACTAATGTAAACAAAGGCTCTAAATGTAAACAAACAAGCTATATGTAAACAAAGACTACAAATGTAAACAAAGACACTAAATGGAACTCTAAATGTAAACAAAGAATAAAAATGTAAACAAAGACTACAAATGTAAACAAAGACCTTAAATGTAAACAGACTCTAAATGAAAACAAAGACTAAAAATGTAAAAAAACGACTACAAACGTAAACAAAGACTCCAAATGTAAAGAAGTTCTCTAAATGCAATCAAAGATTACAAATGTAAACAAAAACTACAAATGTAAACAAAGGCTACAAATATAAACAAAAACTCTAAATGGAAACAGACTACAAATGTAAACAAAAACTACAAACGTAAACTAACACTCTAAATGTAAACAAGGACTACAAGTGTAAACAGACTCTAAATGTAAACAAAGTCTAAAAATAAAAACAAAGACTCTAAAAGTAAACAAAGGATAAAAATGTAAACAAAGGCTACAAATGTAAACAAAGGCTCTAAATGTAAACAAACACGCTATATGTAAACAAAGACTACAAATGTAAACAAAGACCCCAAATGGAACTCTAAATCTAAACAAAAAATAAAAATGTAAACAGACTACAAATGTAAACAAAACTAAAAGTAAACAGATACTACAAATATAAACAACGACTACAAATGTAAACAAAACTAAATGTAAACAAATACTAGAAATATAAACAAAGACTCTAAATGTAACCAAAAGTTCTTGGTGTAAACAAGGACTCTAGGTGTAAAAAAGGATTACAAACGTAAACAAAGTCTCTAAATATGAACAAAGTCTAAATGTAAACAAAGACTACAAGCGTAAACAAAGACTGCAAATGTAAACAAAAACTCTACATGTAAACAATCTCTCTAAATGTAAACAAAGACTACAAATATAAACGGACTCTAAATGTAAACAAAGTCACTAAATTTAAACAAAGAATGCAAATGTAAACAAAGACTATAAATGTTAAGAAAGTTTAGAACTGTAAACAAAGACTACAAATGTAAACAAAGACACTAAACGTAAACAAAAACTACAAATATAAACAGACTCTAAGTGTAAACAGACAACAAATGTAAACAAAGCCTCTACATATAAACAAAGTACCTAAATGTAAGCAGACTACAAATGTAAACAAAGAATACAAATGTAAACAAAGAGCACAAATGTTAAGTGACTCAAACTGTAAACAAACTCTCTAAATGTAAACAAAGTCTACAAATGTAAACAGACTATAAATGAAGACAGACTCTAAATGCAAACAGACTAAAAGTGTAAACAAAGACTACAAATATAAACAGACTCTAAATGGAAACAGACTACAAATGTAAACAAAAACTACAAACGTAAACCAACACTCTAAATGTAAACAAAGACTACAAATGTAAACAAAGGGACTAAATGTAAACACTCTAAATGTAAACAAAGACTACATATGTAAACAAAGAATTTAAATGTAAATAAAGACTACAAATGTAAACAAAGACCTTAAATGTAAACAGACTCTAAGTGAAAACAAAGACTAAAAATGTAAACAAAGACTACAGACGTAAACAAAGACTCTAAATGTAAAGAAGGTCTCTAAATGCAAACAAAGATTACAAATGTAAACAAAGACTACAAATGTAAACAAAGACTACAAATATAAACAGACTCTAAATGGAAACAGACTACAAATGTAAACAAAAACTATAAACGTAAACTAACACTCTATATGTAAACAGACTACAAATGTAAACAAAACTAAATGTAAACAATTACTAGAAATATAAACAAAGGCTCTAAATGTAACCAAAGACTGCAAACGTAATTAAAGTCTCTAAATGTAAACAAAAAATAAAAATGTAAACAAAGACTCTAAATGTAATAAAAAACTCTGGGTATAAACAAGGACTCTAGGTGTAAACAAGGACTACAAATGTAAACAGACTCTAAATGTAAACAAAGTCTAAAAATAAAAACAAAGACTCTAAATGTAAACAAAGGCTAAAAATGTAAACAAAGACTACAAATGTAAACAAAGACACTAAATGGAACTCTAAATGTAAACAAAGAATAAAAATGTAAACAAAGACTACTAATGTAAACAAAGGCTCTAAATGTAAACAAACAAGCTATATGTAAACAAACACTACAAATATAAACAAAGACACTAAATGGAACTCTAAATGTAAACAAAGAATAAAAATGTAAACAAAGACTACAAATGTAAACAAGGACCTTAAATGTAAACAGACTCTAAATGAAAACAAAGACTAAAAATGTAAAAAAACGACTACAAACGTCAACAAAGACTCCAAATGTAAAGAAGTTCTCTAAATGCAATCAAAGATTACAAATGTAAACAAAAACTACAAATGTAAACAAAGGCTACAAATATAAACAAAAACTCTAAATGGAAACAGACTACAAATGTAAACAAAAACTACAAACGTAAACTAACACTCTAAATGTAAACAAGGACTACAAGTGTAAACAGACTCTAAATGTAAACAAAGTCTAAAAATAAAAACAAAGACTCTAAATGTAAACAAAGGCTACAAATGTAAACAAAGGCTCTAAATGTAAACAAACACGCTATATGTAAACAAAGACTACAAATGTAAACAAAGACCCCAAATGGAACTCTAAATCTAAACAAAAAATAAAAATGTAAACAGACTACAAATGTAAACAAAACTAAAAGTAAACAAATACTACAAATATAAACAACGACTACAAATGTAAACAAAACTAAATGTAAACAAATACTAGAAATATAAACAAAGACTCTAAATGTAACCAAAAATTCTTGGTGTAAACAAGGACTCTAGGTGTAAAAAAGGATTACAAACGTAAACAAAGTCTCTAAATATGAACAAAGTCTAAATGTAAACAAAGACTACAAGCGTAAACAAAGACTGCAAATGTAAACAAAAACTCTACATGTAAACAATCTCTCTAAAAGTAAACAAAGACTACAAATATAAACGGACTCTAAATGTAAACAAAGTCACTAAATTTAAACAAAGAATGCAAATGTAAACAAAGACTATAAATGTTAAGAAAGTTTACAACTGTAAACAAAGACTACAAATGTAAACAAAGACACTAAACGTAAACAAAAACTACAAATGTAAACAGACTCTAAGTGTAAACAGACAACAAATGTAAACAAAGCCTCTACATATAAACAAAGTACCTAAATGTAAGCAGACTACAAATGTAAACAAAGAATACAAATGTAAACAAAGAGCACAAATGTTAAGTGACTCAAACTGTAAACAAACTCTCTAAATGTAAACAAAGTCTACAAATGTAAACAGACTATAAATGAAAACAGACTCTAAATGCAAACAGACTAAAAGTGTAAACAAAGACTACAAATATAAACAGACTCTAAATGGAAACAGACTACAAATGTAAACAAAAACTACAAACGTAAACCAACACTCTAAATGTAAACAAAGACTACAAATGTAAACAAAGGGACTAAATGTAAACACTCTAAATGTAAACAAAGACTACATATGTAAACAAAGAATTTAAATGTAAATAAAGACTACAAATGTAAACAAAGACCTTAAATGTAAAGAGACTCTAAGTGAAAACAAAGACTAAAAATGTAAACAAAGACTACAGACGTAAACAAAGACTCTAAATGTAAAGAAGGTCTCTAAATGCAAACAAAGATTACAAATGTAAACAAAGACTACAAATGTAAACAAAGACTACAAATATAAACAGACTCTAAATGGAAACAGACTACAAATGTAAACAAAAACTATAAACGTAAACTAACACTCTATATGTAAACAGACTACAAATGTAAACAAAACTAAATGTAAACAAATACTAGAAATATAAACAAAGGCTCTAAATGTAACCAAAGACTGCAAACGTAAACAAAGTCTCTAAATGTAAACAAAAAATAAAAATGTAAACAAAGACTCTAAATGTAATAAAAAACTCTGGGTATAAACAAGGACTCTAGGTGTAAACAAGGACTACAAATGTAAACAGACTCTAAATGTTAACAAAGTCTAAAAATAAAAACAAAGACTCTAAATGTAAACAAAGGCTAAAAATGTAAACAAAGACTACAAATGTAAACAAAGGCTCTTAATGTAAACAAACAAGCTATATGTAAACAAAGACTACAAATGTAAACAAAGACACTAAATGGAACTCTAAATGTAAACAAAGAATAAAAATGTAAACAAAGACTACTAATGTAAACAAAGGCTCTAAATGTAAACAAACAAGCTATATATAAACAAAGACTACAAATGTAAACAAAGACACTAAATGGAACTCTAAATGTAAACAAAGAATAAAAATGTAAACAAAGACTACAAATGTAAACAAAGACTACAAATGTAAACAAAGACCTTAAATGTAAACAGACTCTAAATGAAAACAAAGACTAAAAATGTAAAAAAAGACTACAAACGTAAACAAAGACTCCAAATGTAAAGAAGTTCTCTAAATGCAAACAAAGATTACAAATGTAAACAAAAACTACAAATGTAAACAAAGGCTACAAATATAAACAAAAACTCTAAATGGAAACAGACTACATTGTAAACAAAAACTACAAACGTAAACTAACACTCTAAATGTAAACAAGGACTACAAATGTAAACAGACTCTAAATGTAAACAAAGTCTAAAAATAAAAACAAAGACTCTAAAAGTAAACAAAGGATAAAAATGTAAACAAAGGCTACAAATGTAAACAAAGGCTCTAAATGTAAACAAACACGCTATATGTAAACAAAGACTACAAATGTAAACAAAGACCCCAAATGGAACTCTAAATCTAAACAAAAAATAAAAATGTAAACAGACTACAAATGTAAACAAAACTAAAAGTAAACAAATACTACAAATATAAACAACGACTACAAATGTAAACAAAACTAAATGTAAACAAATACTAGAAATATAAACAAAGACTCTAAATGTAACCAAAAATTCTTGGTGTAAACAAGGACTCTAGGTGTAAAAAAGGATTACAAACGTAAACAAAGTCTCTAAATATGAACAAAGTCTAAATGTAAACAAAGACTACAAGCGTAAACAAAGACTGCAAATGTAAACAAAAACTCTACATGTAAACAATCTCTCTAAATGTAAACAAAGACTACAAATATAAACGGACTCTAAATGTAAACAAAGTCACTAAATTTAAACAAAGAATGCAAATGTAAACAAAGACTATAAATGTTAAGAAAGTTTACAACTGTAAACAAAGACTACAAATGTAAACAAAGACACTAAACGTAAACAAAAACTACAAATGTAAACAGACTCTAAGTGTAAACAGACAACAAATGTAAACAAAGCCTCTACATATAAACAAAGTACCTAAATGTAAGCAGACTACAAATGTAAACAAAGAATACAAATGTAAACAAAGAGCACAAATGTTAAGTGACTCAAACTGTAAACAAAATCTCTAAATGTAAACAAAGTCTACAAATGTAAACAGACTCTAAATGCAAACAGACTAAAAGTGTAAACAAAGACTACAAATATAAACAGACTCTAAATGGAAACAGACTACAAATGTAAACAAAAACTACAAACGTAAACCAACACTCTAAATGTAAACAAAGACTACAAATGTAAACAAAGGGACTAAATGTAAACACTCTAAATGTAAACAAAGACTACATATGTAAACAAAGAATTTAAATGTAAATAAAGACTACAAATGTAAACAAAGACCTTAAATGTAAACAGACTCTAAGTGAAAACAAAGACTAAAAATGTAAACAAAGACTACAGACGTAAACAAAGACTCTAAATGTAAAGAAGGTCTCTAAATGCAAACAAAGATTACAAATGTATACAAAGACTACAAATGTAAACAAAGACTACAAATATAAACAGACTCTAAATGGAAACAGACTACAAATGTAAACAAAAACTATAAACGTAAACTAACACTCTATATGTAAACAGACTACAAATGTAAACAAAACTAAATGTAAACAAATACTAGAAATATAAACAAAGGCTCTAAATGTAACCAAAGACTGCAAACGTAAACAAAGTCTCTAAATGTAAACAAAAAATAAAAATGTAAACAAAGACTCTAAATGTAATAAAAAACTCTGGGTATAAACAAGGACTCTAGGTGTAAACAAGGACTACAAATGTAAACAGACTCTAAATGTTAACAAAGTCTAAAAATAAAAACAAAGACTCTAAATGTAAACAAAGGCTAAAAATGTAAACAAAGACTACAAATGTAAACAAAGGCTCTTAATGTAAACAGACAAGCTATATGTAAACAAAGACTACAAATGTAAACAAAGACACTAAATGGAACTCTAAATGTAAACAAAGAATAAAAATGTAAACAAAGACTACTAATGTAAACAAAGGCTCTAAATGTAAACAAACAAGCTATATATAAACAAAGACTACAAATGTAAACAAAGACACTAAATGGAACTCTAAATGTAAACAAAGAATAAAAATGTAAACAAAGACTACAAATGTAAACAAAGACCTTAAATGTAAACAGACTCTAAATGAAAACAAAGACTAAAAATGTAAAAAAACGACTACAAACGTAAACAAAGACTCCAAATGTAAAGAAGTTCTCTAAATGCAATCAAAGATTACAAATGTAAACAAAAACTACAAATGTAAACAAAGGCTACAAATATAAACAAAAACTCTAAATGGAAACAGACTACAAATGTAAACAAAAACTACAAACGTAAACTAACACTCTAAATGTAAACAAGGACTACAAGTGTAAACAGACTCTAAATGTAAACAAAGTCTAAAAATAAAAACAATGACTCTAAATGTAAACAAAGGCTACAAATGTAAACAAAGGCTCTAAATGTAAACAAACACGCTATATGTAAACAAAGACTACAAATGTAAACAAAGACCCCAAATGGAACTCTAAATCTAAACAAAAAATAAAAATGTAAACAGACTACAAATGTAAACAAAACTAAAAGTAAACAAATACTACAAATATAAACAACGACTACAAATGTAAACAAAACTAAATGTAAACAAATACTAGAAATATAAACAAAGACTCTAAATGTAACCAAAAATTCTTGGTGTAAACAAGGACTCTAGGTGTAAAAAAGGATTACAAACGTAAACAAAGTCTCTAAATATGAACAAAGTCTAAATGTAAACAAAGACTACAAGCGTAAACAAAGACTGCAAATGTAAACAAAAACTCTACATGTAAACAATCTCTCTAAATGTAAACAAAGACTACAAATATAAACGGACTCTAAATGTAAACAAAGTCACTAAATTTAAACAAAGAATGCAAATGTAAACAAAGACTATAAATGTTAAGAAAGTTTACAACTGTAAACAAAGACTACAAATGTAAACAAAGACACTAAACGTAAACAAAAACTACAAATGTAAACAGACTCTAAGTGTAAACAGACAACAAATGTAAACAAAGCCTCTACATATAAACAAAGTACCTAAATGTAAGCAGACTACAAATGTAAACAAAGAATACAAATGCAAACAAAGAGCACAAATGTTAAGTGACTCAAACTGTAAACAAACTCTCTAAATGTAAACAAAGTCTACAAATGTAAACAGACTATAAATGAAAACAGACTCTAAATGCAAACGGACTAAAAGTGTAAACAAAGACTACAAATATAAACAGACTCTAAATGGAAACAGACTACAAATGTAAACAAAAACTACAAACGTAAACCAACACTCTAAATGTAAACAAAGACTACAAATGTAAACAAAGGGACTAAATGTAAACACTCTAAATGTAAACAAAGACTACATATGTAAACAAAGAATTTAAATGTAAATAAAGACTACAAATGTAAACAAAGACCTTAAATGTAAAGAGACTCTAAGTGAAAACAAAGACTAAAAATGTAAACAAAGACTACAGACGTAAACAAAGACTCTAAATGTAAAGAAGGTCTCTAAATGCAAACAAAGATTACAAATGTAAACAAAGACTACAAATGTAAACAAAGACTACAAATATAAACAGACTCTAAATGGAAACCGACTACAAATGTAAACAAAAACTATAAACGTAAACTAACACTCTATATGTAAACAGACTACAAATGTAAACAAAACTAAATGTAAACAAATACTAGAAATATAAACAAAGGCTCTAAATGTAACCAAAGACTGCAAACGTAAACAAAGTCTCTAAATGTAAACAAAAAATAAAAATGTAAACAAAGACTCTAAATGTAATAAAAAACTCTGGGTATAAACAAGGACTCTAGGTGTAAACAAGGACTACAAATGTAAAAAGACTCTAAATGTTAACAAAGTCTAAAAATAAAAACAAAGACTCTAAATGTAAACAAAGGCTAAAAATGTAAACAAAGACTACAAATGTAAACAAAGGCTCTTAATGTAAACAGACAAGCTATATGTAAACAAAGACTACAAATGTAAACAAAGACACTAAATGGAACTCTAAATGTAAACAAAGAATAAAAATGTAAACAAAGACTACTAATGTAAACAAAGGCTCTAAATGTAAACAAACAAGCTATATATAAACAAAGACTACAAATGTAAACAAAGACACTAAATGGAACTCTAAATGTAAACAAAGAATAAAAATGTAAACAAAGACTACAAATGTAAACAAAGACCTTAAATGTAAACAGACTCTAAATGAAAACAAAGACTAAAAATGTAAAAAAACGACTACAAACGTAAACAAAGACTCCAAATGTAAAGAAGTTCTCTAAATGCAATCAAAGATTACAAATGTAAACAAAAACTACAAATGTAAACAAAGGCTACAAATATAAACAAAAACTCTAAATGGAAACAGACTACAAATGTAAACAAAAACTACAAACGTAAACTAACACTCTAAATGTAAACAAGGACTACAAGTGTAAACAGACTCTAAATGTAAACAAAGGATAAAAATGTAAACAAAGGCTACAAATGTAAACAAAGGCTCTAAATGTAAACAAACACGCTATATGTAAACAAAGACTACAAATGTAAACAAAGACCCCAAATGGAACTCTAAATCTAAACAAAAAATAAAAATGTAAACAGACTACAAATGTAAACAAAACTAAAAGTAAACAAATACTACAAATATAAACAACGACTACAAATGTAAACAAAACTAAATGTAAACAAATACTAGAAATATAAACAAAGACTCTAAATGTAACCAAAAATTCTTGGTGTAAACAAGGACTCTAGGTGTAAAAAAGGATTACAAACGTAAACAAAGTCTCTAAATATGAACAAAGTCTAAATGTAAACAAAGACTACAAGCGTAAACAAAGACTGCAAATGTAAACAAAAACTCTACATGTAAACAATCTCTCTAAATGTAAACAAAGACTACAAATATAAACGGACTCTAAATGTAAACAAAGTCACTAAATTTAAACAAAGAATGCAAATGTAAACAAAGACTATAAATGTTAAGAAAGTTTACAACTGTAAACAAAGACTACAAATGTAAACAAAGACACTAAACGTAAACAAAAACTACAAATGTAAACAGACTCTAAGTGTAAACAGACAACAAATGTAAACAAAGCCTCTACATATAAACAAAGTACCTAAATGTAAGCAGACTACAAATGTAAACAAAGAATACAAATGTAAACAAAGAGCACAAATGTTAAGTGACTCAAACTGTAAACAAAATCTCTAAATGTAAACAAAGTCTACAAATGTAAACAGACTCTAAATGCAAACAGACTAAAAGTGTAAACAAAGACTACAAATATAAACAGACTCTAAATGGAAACAGACTACAAATGTAAACAAAAACTACAAACGTAAACCAACACTCTAAATGTAAACAAAGACTACAAATGTAAACAAAGGGACTAAATGTAAACACTCTAAATGTAAACAAAGACTACATATGTAAACAAAGAATTTAAATGTAAATAAAGACTACAAATGTAAACAAAGACCTTAAATGTAAACAGACTCTAAGTGAAAACAAAGACTAAAAATGTAAACAAAGACTACAGACGTAAACAAAGACTCTAAATGTAAAGAAGGTCTCTAAATGCAAACAAAGATTACAAATGTATACAAAGACTACAAATGTAAACAAAGACTACAAATATAAACAGACTCTAAATGGAAACAGACTACAAATGTAAACAAAAACTATAAACGTAAACTAACACTCTATATGTAAACAGACTACAAATGTAAACAAAACTAAATGTAAACAAATACTAGAAATATAAACAAAGGCTCTAAATGTAACCAAAGACTGCAAACGTAAACAAAGTCTCTAAATGTAAACAAAAAATAAAAATGTAAACAAAGACTCTAAATGTAATAAAAAACTCTGGGTATAAACAAGGACTCTAGGTGTAAACAAGGACTACAAATGTAAAAAGACTCTAAATGTTAACAAAGTCTAAAAATAAAAACAAAGACTCTAAATGTAAACAAAGGCTAAAAATGTAAACAAAGACTACAAATGTAAACAAAGGCTCTTAATGTAAACAGACAAGCTATATGTAAACAAAGACTACAAATGTAAACAAAGACACTAAATGGAACTCTAAATGTAAACAAAGAATAAAAATGTAAACAAAGACTACTAATGTAAACAAAGGCTCTAAATGTAAACAAACAAGCTATATATAAACAAAGACTACAAATGTAAACAAAGACACTAAATGGAACTCTAAATGTAAACAAAGAATAAAAATGTAAACAAAGACTACAAATGTAAACAAAGACCTTAAATGTAAACAGACTCTAAATGAAAACAAAGACTAAAAATGTAAAAAAACGACTACAAACGTAAACAAAGACTCCAAATGTAAAGAAGTTCTCTAAATGCAATCAAAGATTACAAATGTAAACAAAAACTACAAATGTAAACAAAGGCTACAAATATAAACAAAAACTCTAAATGGAAACAGACTACAAATGTAAACAAAAACTACAAACGTAAACTAACACTCTAAATGTAAACAAGGACTACAAGTGTAAACAGACTCTAAATGTAAACAAAGTCTAAAAATAAAAACAAAGACTCTAAATGTAAACAAAGGCTACAAATGTAAACAAAGGCTCTAAATGTAAACAAACACGCTATATGTAAACAAAGACTACAAATGTAAACAAAGACCCCAAATGGAACTCTAAATCTAAACAAAAAATAAAAATGTAAACAGACTACAAATGTAAACAAAACTAAAAGTAAACAAATACTACAAATATAAACAACGACTACAAATGTAAACAAAACTAAATGTAAACAAATACTAGAAATATAAACAAAGACTCTAAATGTAACCAAAAATTCTTGGTGTAAACAAGGACTCTAGGTGTAAAAAAGGATTACAAACGTAAACAAAGTCTCTAAATATGAACAAAGTCTAAATGTAAACAAAGACTACAAGCGTAAACAAAGACTGCAAATGTAAACAAAAACTCTACATGTAAACAATCTCTCTAAATGTAAACAAAGACTACAAATATAAACGGACTCTAAATGTAAACAAAGTCACTAAATTTAAACAAAGAATGCAAATGTAAACAAAGACTATAAATGTTAAGAAAGTTTACAACTGTAAACAAAGACTACAAATGTAAACAAAGACACTAAACGTAAACAAAAACTACAAATGTAAACAGACTCTAAGTGTAAACAGACAACAAATGTAAACAAAGCCTCTACATATAAACAAAGTACCTAAATGTAAGCAGACTACAAATGTAAACAAAGAATACAAATGCAAACAAAGAGCACAAATGTTAAGTGACTCAAACTGTAAACAAACTCTCTAAATGTAAACAAAGTCTACAAATGTAAACAGACTATAAATGAAAACAGACTCTAAATGCAAACAGACTAAAAGTGTAAACAAAGACTACAAATATAAACAGACTCTAAATGGAAACAGACTACAAATGTAAACAAAAACTACAAACGTAAACCAACACTCTAAATGTAAACAAAGACTACAAATGTAAACAAAGGGACTAAATGTAAACACTCTAAATGTAAACAAAGACTACATATGTAAACAAAGAATTTAAATGTAAATAAAGACTACAAATGTAAACAAAGACCTTAAATGTAAAGAGACTCTAAGTGAAAACAAAGACTAAAAATGTAAACAAAGACTACAGACGTAAACAAAGACTCTAAATGTAAAGAAGGTCTCTAAATGCAAACAAAGATTACAAATGTAAACAAAGACTACAAATGTAAACAAAGACTACAAATATAAACAGACTCTAAATGGAAACCGACTACAAATGTAAACAAAAACTATAAACGTAAACTAACACTCTATATGTAAACAGACTACAAATGTAAACAAAACTAAATGTAAACAAATACTAGAAATATAAACAAAGGCTCTAAATGTAACCAAAGACTGCAAACGTAAACAAAGTCTCTAAATGTAAACAAAAAATAAAAATGTAAACAAAGACTCTAAATGTAATAAAAAACTCTGGGTATAAACAAGGACTCTAGGTGTAAACAAGGACTACAAATGTAAACAGACTCTAAATGTTAACAAAGTCTAAAAATAAAAACAAAGACTCTAAATGTAAACAAAGGCTAAAAATGTAAACAAAGACTACAAATGTAAACAAAGACTCTTAATGTAAACAGACAAGCTATATGTAAACAAAGACTACAAATGTAAACAAAGACACTAAATGGAACTCTAAATGTAAACAAAGAATAAAAATGTAAACAAAGACTACTAATGTAAACAAAGGCTCTAAATGTAAACAAACAAGCTATATATAAACAAAGACTACAAATGTAAACAAAGACACTAAATGGAACTCTAAATGTAAACAAAGAATAAAAATGTAAACAAAGACTACAAATGTAAACAAAGACCTTAAATGTAAAAAGACTCTAAATGAAAACAAAGACTAAAAATGTAAAAAAACGACTACAAACGTAAACAAAGACTCCAAATGTAAAGAAGTTCTCTAAATGCAATCAAAGATTACAAATGTAAACAAAAACTACAAATGTAAACAAAGGCTACAAATATAAACAAAAACTCTAAATGGAAACAGACTACAAATGTAAACAAAAACTACAAACGTAAACTAACACTCTAAATGTAAACAAGGACTACAAGTGTAAACAGACTCTAAATATAAACAAAGTCTAAAAATAAAAACAAAAACTCTAAATGTAAACAAAGGCTACAAATGTAAACAAAGGCTCTAAATGTAAACAAACACGCTATATGTAAACAAAGACTACAAATGTAAACAAAGACCCCAAATGGTACTCTAAATCTAAACAAAAAATAAAAATGTAAACAGACTACAAATGTAAACAAAACTAAAAGTAAACAAATACTACAAATATAAACAACGACTACAAATGTAAACAAAACTAAATGTAAACAAATACTAGAAATATAAACAAAGACTCTAAATGTAACCAAAAATTCTTGGTGTAAACAAGGACTCTAGGTGTAAAAAAGGATTACAAACGTAAACAAAGTCTCTAAATATGAACAAAGTCTAAATGTAAACAAAGACTACAAGCGTAAACAAGGACTGCAAATGTAAACAAAAACTCTACATGTAAACAATCTCTCTAAATGTAAACAAAGACTACAAATATAAACGGACTCTAAATGTAAACAAAGTCACTAAATTTAAACAAAGAATGCAAATGTAAACAAAGACTATAAATGTTAAGAAAGTTTACAACTGTAAACAAAGACTACAAATGTAAACAAAGACACTAAACGTAAACAAAAACTACAAATGTAAACAGACTCTAAGTGTAAACAGACAACAAATGTAAACAAAGCCTCTACATATAAACAAAGTACCTAAATGTAAGCAGACTACAAATGTAAACAAAGAATACAAATGCAAACAAAGAGCACAAATGTTAAGTGACTCAAACTGTAAACAAACTCTCTAAATGTAAACAAAGTCTACAAATGTAAACAGACTATAAATGAAAACAGACTCTAAATGCAAACAGACTAAAAGTGTAAACAAAGACTACAAATATAAACAGACTCTAAATGGAAACAGACTACAAATGTAAACAAAAACTACAAACGTAAACCAACACTCTAAATGTAAACAAAGACTACAAATGTAAACAAAGGGACTAAATGTAAACACTCTAAATGTAAACAAAGACTACATATGTAAACAAAGAATTTAAATGTAAATAAAGACTACAAATGTAAACAAAGACCTTAAATGTAAAGAGACTCTAAGTGAAAACAAAGACTAAAAATGTAAACAAAGACTACAGACGTAAACAAAGACTCTAAATGTAAAGAAGGTCTCTAAATGCAAACAAAGATTACAAATGTAAACAAAGACTACAAATGTAAACAAAGACTACAAATATAAACAGACTCTAAATGGAAACCGACTACAAATGTAAACAAAAACTATAAACGTAAACTAACACTCTATATGTAAACAGACTACAAATGTAAACAAAACTAAATGTAAACAAATACTAGAAATATAAACAAAGGCTCTAAATGTAACCAAAGACTGCAAACGTAAACAAAGTCTCTAAATGTAAACAAAAAATAAAAATGTAAACAAAGACTCTAAATGTAATAAAAAACTCTGGGTATAAACAAGGACTCTAGGTGTAAACAAGGACTACAAATGTAAACAGACTCTAAATGTTAACAAAGTCTAAAAATAAAAACAAAGACTCTAAATGTAAACAAAGGCTAAAAATGTAAACAAATACTACAAATGTAAACAAAGGCTCTTAATGTAAACAGACAAGCTATATGTAAACAAAGACTACAAATGTAAACAAAGACACTAAATGGAACTCTAAATGTAAACAAAGAATAAAAATGTAAACAAAGACTACTAATGTAAACAAAGGCTCTAAATGTAAACAAACAAGCTATATATAAACAAAGACTACAAATGTAAACAAAGACACTAAATGGAACTCTAAATGTAAACAAAGAATAAAAATGTAAACAAAGACTACAAATGTAAACAAAGACCTTAAATGTAAACAGACTCTAAATGAAAACAAAGACTAAAAATGTAAAAAAACGACTACAAACGTAAACAAAGACTCCAAATGTAAAGAAGTTCTCTAAATGCAATCAAAGATTACAAATGTAAACAAAAACTACAAATGTAAACAAAGGCTACAAATATAAACAAAAACTCTAAATGGAAACAGACTACAAATGTAAACAAAAACTACAAACGTAAACTAACACTCTAAATGTAAACAAGGACTACAAGTGTAAACAGACTCTAAATGTAAACAAAGGATAAAAATGTAAACAAAGGCTACAAATGTAAACAAAGGCTCTAAATGTAAACAAACACGCTATATGTAAACAAAGACTACAAATGTAAACAAAGACCCCAAATGGAACTCTAAATCTAAACAAAAAATAAAAATGTAAACAGACTACAAATGTAAACAAAACTAAAAGTAAACAAATACTACAAATATAAACAACGACTACAAATGTAAACAAAACTAAATGTAAACAAATACTAGAAATATAAACAAAGACTCTAAATGTAACCAAAAATTCTTGGTGTAAACAAGGACTCTAGGTGTAAAAAAGGATTACAAACGTAAACAAAGTCTCTAAATATGAACAAAGTCTAAATGTAAACAAAGACTACAAGCGTAAACAAAGACTGCAAATGTAAACAAAAACTCTACATGTAAACAATCTCTCTAAATGTAAACAAAGACTACAAATATAAACGGACTCTAAATGTAAACAAAGTCACTAAATTTAAACAAAGAATGCAAATGTAAACAAAGACTATAAATGTTAAGAAAGTTTACAACTGTAAACAAAGACTACAAATGTAAACAAAGACACTAAACGTAAACAAAAACTACAAATGTAAACAGACTCTAAGTGTAAACAGACAACAAATGTAAACAAAGCCTCTACATATAAACAAAGTACCTAAATGTAAGCAGACTACAAATGTAAACAAAGAATACAAATGTAAACAAAGAGCACAAATGTTAAGTGACTCAAACTGTAAACAAAATCTCTAAATGTAAACAAAGTCTACAAATGTAAACAGACTCTAAATGCAAACAGACTAAAAGTGTAAACAAAGACTACAAATATAAACAGACTCTAAATGGAAACAGACTACAAATGTAAACAAAAACTACAAACGTAAACCAACACTCTAAATGTAAACAAAGACTACAAATGTAAACAAAGGGACTAAATGTAAACACTCTAAATGTAAACAAAGACTACATATGTAAACAAAGAATTTAAATGTAAATAAAGACTACAAATGTAAACAAAGACCTTAAATGTAAACAGACTCTAAGTGAAAACAAAGACTAAAAATGTAAACAAAGACTACAGACGTAAACAAAGACTCTAAATGTAAAGAAGGTCTCTAAATGCAAACAAAGATTACAAATGTATACAAAGACTACAAATGTAAACAAAGACTACAAATATAAACAGACTCTAAATGGAAACAGACTACAAATGTAAACAAAAACTATAAACGTAAACTAACACTCTATATGTAAACAGACTACAAATGTAAACAAAACTAAATGTAAACAAATACTAGAAATATAAACAAAGGCTCTAAATGTAACCAAAGACTGCAAACGTAAACAAAGTCTCTAAATGTAAACAAAAAATAAAAATGTAAACAAAGACTCTAAATGTAATAAAAAACTCTGGGTATAAACAAGGACTCTAGGTGTAAACAAGGACTACAAATGTAAAAAGACTCTAAATGTTAACAAAGTCTAAAAATAAAAACAAAGACTCTAAATGTAAACAAAGGCTAAAAATGTAAACAAAGACTACAAATGTAAACAAAGGCTCTTAATGTAAACAGACAAGCTATATGTAAACAAAGACTACAAATGTAAACAAAGACACTAAATGGAACTCTAAATGTAAACAAAGAATAAAAATGTAAACAAAGACTACTAATGTAAACAAAGGCTCTAAATGTAAACAAACAAGCTATATATAAACAAAGACTACAAATGTAAACAAAGACACTAAATGGAACTCTAAATGTAAACAAAGAATAAAAATGTAAACAAAGACTACAAATGTAAACAAAGACCTTAAATGTAAACAGACTCTAAATGAAAACAAAGACTAAAAATGTAAAAAAACGACTACAAACGTAAACAAAGACTCCAAATGTAAAGAAGTTCTCTAAATGCAATCAAAGATTACAAATGTAAACAAAAACTACAAATGTAAACAAAGGCTACAAATATAAACAAAAACTCTAAATGGAAACAGACTACAAATGTAAACAAAAACTACAAACGTAAACTAACACTCTAAATGTAAACAAGGACTACAAGTGTAAACAGACTCTAAATGTAAACAAAGTCTAAAAATAAAAACAAAGACTCTAAATGTAAACAAAGGCTACAAATGTAAACAAAGGCTCTAAATGTAAACAAACACGCTATATGTAAACAAAGACTACAAATGTAAACAAAGACCCCAAATGGAACTCTAAATCTAAACAAAAAATAAAAATGTAAACAGACTACAAATGTAAACAAAACTAAAAGTAAACAAATACTACAAATATAAACAACGACTACAAATGTAAACAAAACTAAATGTAAACAAATACTAGAAATATAAACAAAGACTCTAAATGTAACCAAAAATTCTTGGTGTAAACAAGGACTCTAGGTGTAAAAAAGGATTACAAACGTAAACAAAGTCTCTAAATATGAACAAAGTCTAAATGTAAACAAAGACTACAAGCGTAAACAAAGACTGCAAATGTAAACAAAAACTCTACATGTAAACAATCTCTCTAAATGTAAACAAAGACTACAAATATAAACGGACTCTAAATGTAAACAAAGTCACTAAATTTAAACAAAGAATGCAAATGTAAACAAAGACTATAAATGTTAAGAAAGTTTACAACTGTAAACAAAGACTACAAATGTAAACAAAGACACTAAACGTAAACAAAAACTACAAATGTAAACAGACTCTAAGTGTAAACAGACAACAAATGTAAACAAAGCCTCTACATATAAACAAAGTACCTAAATGTAAGCAGACTACAAATGTAAACAAAGAATACAAATGCAAACAAAGAGCACAAATGTTAAGTGACTCAAACTGTAAACAAACTCTCTAAATGTAAACAAAGTCTACAAATGTAAACAGACTATAAATGAAAACAGACTCTAAATGCAAACAGACTAAAAGTGTAAACAAAGACTACAAATATAAACAGACTCTAAATGGAAACAGACTACAAATGTAAACAAAAACTACAAACGTAAACCAACACTCTAAATGTAAACAAAGACTACAAATGTAAACAAAGGGACTAAATGTAAACACTCTAAATGTAAACAAAGACTACATATGTAAACAAAGAATTTAAATGTAAATAAAGACTACAAATGTAAACAAAGACCTTAAATGTAAAGAGACTCTAAGTGAAAACAAAGACTAAAAATGTAAACAAAGACTACAGACGTAAACAAAGACTCTAAATGTAAAGAAGGTCTCTAAATGCAAACAAAGATTACAAATGTAAACAAAGACTACAAATGTAAACAAAGACTACAAATATAAACAGACTCTAAATGGAAACCGACTACAAATGTAAACAAAAACTATAAACGTAAACTAACACTCTATATGTAAACAGACTACAAATGTAAACAAAACTAAATGTAAACAAATACTAGAAATATAAACAAAGGCTCTAAATGTAACCAAAGACTGCAAACGTAAACAAAGTCTCTAAATGTAAACAAAAAATAAAAATGTAAACAAAGACTCTAAATGTAATAAAAAACTCTGGGTATAAACAAGGACTCTAGGTGTAAACAAGGACTACAAATGTAAACAGACTCTAAATGTTAACAAAGTCTAAAAATAAAAACAAAGACTCTAAATGTAAACAAAGGCTAAAAATGTAAACAAAGACTACAAATGTAAACAAAGACTCTTAATGTAAACAGACAAGCTATATGTAAACAAAGACTACAAATGTAAACAAAGACACTAAATGGAACTCTAAATGTAAACAAAGAATAAAAATGTAAACAAAGACTACTAATGTAAACAAAGGCTCTAAATGTAAACAAACAAGCTATATATAAACAAAGACTACAAATGTAAACAAAGACACTAAATGGAACTCTAAATGTAAACAAAGAATAAAAATGTAAACAAAGACTACAAATGTAAACAAAGACCTTAAATGTAAACAGACTCTAAATGAAAACAAAGACTAAAAATGTAAAAAAACGACTACAAACGTAAACAAAGACTCCAAATGTAAAGAAGTTCTCTAAATGCAATCAAAGATTACAAATGTAAACAAAAACTACAAATGTAAACAAAGGCTACAAATATAAACAAAAACTCTAAATGGAAACAGACTACAAATGTAAACAAAAACTACAAACGTAAACTAACACTCTAAATGTAAACAAGGACTACAAGTGTAAACAGACTCTAAATGTAAACAAAGTCTAAAAATAAAAACAAAAACTCTAAATGTAAACAAAGGCTACAAATGTAAACAAAGGCTCTAAATGTAAACAAACACGCTATATGTAAACAAAGACTACAAATGTAAACAAAGACCCCAAATGGTACTCTAAATCTAAACAAAAAATAAAAATGTAAACAGACTACAAATGTAAACAAAACTAAAAGTAAACAAATACTACAAATATAAACAACGACTACAAATGTAAACAAAACTAAATGTAAACAAATACTAGAAATATAAACAAAGACTCTAAATGTAACCAAAAATTCTTGGTGTAAACAAGGACTCTAGGTGTAAAAAAGGATTACAAACGTAAACAAAGTCTCTAAATATGAACAAAGTCTAAATGTAAACAAAGACTACAAGCGTAAACAAGGACTGCAAATGTAAACAAAAACTCTACATGTAAACAATCTCTCTAAATGTAAACAAAGACTACAAATATAAACGGACTCTAAATGTAAACAAAGTCACTAAATTTAAACAAAGAATGCAAATGTAAACAAAGACTATAAATGTTAAGAAAGTTTACAACTGTAAACAAAGACTACAAATGTAAACAAAGACACTAAACGTAAACAAAAACTACAAATGTAAACAGACTCTAAGTGTAAACAGACAACAAATGTAAACAAAGCCTCTACATATAAACAAAGTACCTAAATGTAAGCAGACTACAAATGTAAACAAAGAATACAAATGCAAACAAAGAGCACAAATGTTAAGTGACTCAAACTGTAAACAAACTCTCTAAATGTAAACAAAGTCTACAAATGTAAACAGACTATAAATGAAAACAGACTCTAAATGCAAACAGACTAAAAGTGTAAACAAAGACTACAAATATAAACAGACTCTAAATGGAAACAGACTACAAATGTAAACAAAAACTACAAACGTAAACCAACACTCTAAATGTAAACAAAGACTACAAATGTAAACAAAGGGACTAAATGTAAACACTCTAAATGTAAACAAAGACTACATATGTAAACAAAGAATTTAAATGTAAATAAAGACTACAAATGTAAACAAAGACCTTAAATGTAAAGAGACTCTAAGTGAAAACAAAGACTAAAAATGTAAACAAAGACTACAGACGTAAACAAAGACTCTAAATGTAAAGAAGGTCTCTAAATGCAAACAAAGATTACAAATGTAAACAAAGACTACAAATGTAAACAAAGACTACAAATATAAACAGACTCTAAATGGAAACCGACTACAAATGTAAACAAAAACTATAAACGTAAACTAACACTCTATATGTAAACAGACTACAAATGTAAACAAAACTAAATGTAAACAAATACTAGAAATATAAACAAAGGCTCTAAATGTAACCAAAGACTGCAAACGTAAACAAAGTCTCTAAATGTAAACAAAAAATAAAAATGTAAACAAAGACTCTAAATGTAATAAAAAACTCTGGGTATAAACAAGGACTCTAGGTGTAAACAAGGACTACAAATGTAAACAGACTCTAAATGTTAACAAAGTCTAAAAATAAAAACAAAGACTCTAAATGTAAACAAAGGCTAAAAATGTAAACAAAGACTACAAATGTAAACAAAGGCTCTTAATGTAAACAAACAAGCTATATGTAAACAAAGACTACAAATGTAAACAGACACTAAATGGAACTCTAAATGTAAACAAAGAATAAAAATGTAAACAAAGACTACTAATGTAAACAAAGGCTCTAAATGTAAACAAACAAGCTATATATAAACAAAGACTACAAATGTAAACAAAGACACTAAATGGAACTCTAAATGTAAACAAAGAATAAAAATATAAACAAAGACTACAAATGTAAACAAAGACCTTAAATGTAAACAGACTCTAAATGAAAACAAAGACTAAAAATGTAAAAAAAGACTACAAACGTAAACAAAGACTCCAAATGTAAAGAAGTTCTCTAAATGCAAACAAAGATTACAAATGTAAACAAAAACTACAAATGTAAACAAAGGCTACAAATATAAACAAAAACTCTAAATGGAAACAGACTACAAATGTAAACAAAAACTACAAACGTAAACTAACACTCTAAATGTAAACAAGGACTACAAGTGTAAACAGACTCTAAATGTAAACAAAGTCTAAAAATAAAAACAAAGACTCTAAATGTAAACAAAGGCTACAAATGTAAACAAAGGCTCTAAATGTAAACAAACACGCTATATGTAAACAAAGACTACAAATGTAAACAAAGACCCCAAATGGAACTCTAAATCTAAACAAAAAATAAAAATGTAAACAGACTACAAATGTAAACAAAACTAAAAGTAAACAAATACTACAAATATAAACAACGAGTACAAATGTAAACAAAACTAAATGTAAACAAATACTAGAAATATAAACAAAGACTCTAAATGTAACCAAAAATTCTTGGTGTAAACAAGGACTCTAGGTGTAAAAAAGGATTACAAACGTAAACAAAGTCTCTAAATATGAACAAAGTCTAAATGTAAACAAAGACTACAAGCGTAAACAAAGACTGCAAATGTAAACAAAAACTCTACATGTAAACAATCTCTCTAAATGTAAACAAAGACTACAAATATAAACGGACTCTAAATGTAAACAAAGTCACTAAATTTAAACAAAGAATGCAAATGTAAACAAAGACTATAAATGTTAAGAAAGTTTACAACTGTAAACAAAGACTACAAATGTAAACAAAGACACTAAACGTAAACAAAAACTACAAATGTAAACAGACTCTAAGTGTAAACAGACAACAAATGTAAACAAAGCCTCTACATATAAACAAAGTACCTAAATGTAAGCAGACTACAAATGTAAACAAAGAATACAAAAGTAAACAAAGAGCACAAATGTAAAGTGACTCAAACTGTAAACAAAATCTCTAAATGTAAACAAAGTCTACAAATGTAAACAGACTATAAATGAAAACAGACTCTAAATGCAAACAGACTAAAAGTGTAAACAAAGACTACAAATATAAACAGACTCTAAATGGAAACAGACTACAAATGTAAACAAAAACTACAAACGTAAACCAACACTCTAAATGTAAACAAAGACTACAAATGTAAACAAAGGGACTAAATGTAAACACTCTAAATGTAAACAAAGACTACATATGTAAACAAAGAATTTAAATGTAAATAAAGACTACAAATGTAAACAAAGACCTTAAATGTAAACATACTCTAAGTGAAAACAAAGACTAAAAATGTAAACAAAGACTACAGACGTAAACAAAGACTCTAAATGTAAAGAAGGTCTCTAAATGCAAACAAAGATTACAAATGTAAACAAAGACTACAAATGTAAACAAAGACTACAAATATAAACAGACTCTAAATGGAAACAGACTACAAATGTAAACAAAAACTATAAACGTAAACTAACACTCTATATGTAAACAGACTACAAATGTAAACAAAACTAAATGTAAACAAATACTAGAAATATAAACAAAGGCTCTAAATGTAACCAAAGACTGCAAACGTAAACAAAGTCTCTAAATGTAAACAAAAAATAAAAATGTAAACAAAGACTCTAAATGTAATAAAAAACTCTGGGTATAAACAAGGACTCTAGGTGTAAACAAGGACTACAAATGTAAAAAGACTCTAAATGTTAACAAAGTCTAAAAATAAAAACAAAGACTCTAAATGTAAACAAAGGCTAAAAATGTAAACAAAGCCTACAAATGTAAACAAAGGCTCTTAATGTAAACAGACAAGCTATATGTAAACAAAGACTACAAATGTAAACAAAGACACTAAATGGAACTCTAAATGTAAACAAAGAATAAAAATGTAAACAAAGACTACTAATGTAAACAAAGGCTCTAAATGTAAACAAACAAGCTATATATAAACAAAGACTACAAATGTAAACAAAGACACTAAATGGAACTCTAAATGTAAACAAAGAATAAAAATGTAAACAAAGACTACAAATGTAAACAAAGACCTTAAATGTAAACAGACTCTAAATGAAAACAAAGACTAAAAATGTAAAAAAACGACTACAAACGTAAACAAAGACTCCAAATGTAAAGAAGTTCTCTAAATGCAATCAAAGATTACAAATGTAAACAAAAACTACAAATGTAAACAAAGGCTACAAATATAAACAAAAACTCTAAATGGAAACAGACTACAAATGTAAACAAAAACTACAAACGTAAACTAACACTCTAAATGTAAACAAGGACTACAAGTGTAAACAGACTCTAAATGTAAACAAAGTCTAAAAATAAAAACAAAGACTCTAAATGTAAACAAAGGCTACAAATGTAAACAAAGGCTCTAAATGTAAACAAACACGCTATATGTAAACAAAGACTACAAATGTAAACAAAGACCCCAAATGGAACTCTAAATCTAAACAAAAAATAAAAATGTAAACAGACTACAAATGTAAACAAAACTAAAAGTAAACAAATACTACAAATATAAACAACGACTACAAATGTAAACAAAACTAAATGTAAACAAATACTAGAAATATAAACAAAGACTCTAAATGTAACCAAAAATTCTTGGTGTAAACAAGGACTCTAGGTGTAAAAAAGGATTACAAACGTAAACAAAGTCTCTAAATATGAACAAAGTCTAAATGTAAACAAAGACTACAAGCGTAAACAAAGACTGCAAATGTAAACAAAAACTCTACATGTAAACAATCTCTCTAAATGTAAACAAAGACTACAAATATAAACGGACTCTAAATGTAAACAAAGTCACTAAATTTAAACAAAGAATGCAAATGTAAACAAAGACTATAAATGTTAAGAAAGTTTACAACTGTAAACAAAGACTACAAATGTAAACAAAGACACTAAACGTAAACAAAAACTACAAATGTAAACAGACTCTAAGTGTAAACAGACAACAAATGTAAACAAAGCCTCTACATATAAACAAAGTACCTAAATGTAAGCAGACTACAAATGTAAACAAAGAATACAAATGCAAACAAAGAGCACAAATGTTAAGTAACTCAAACTGTAAACAAACTCTCTAAATGTAAACAAAGTCTACAAATGTAAACAGACTATAAATGAAAACAGACTCTAAATGCAAACGGACTAAAAGTGTAAACAAAGACTACAAATATAAACAGACTCTAAATGGAAACAGACTACAAATGTAAACAAAAACTACAAACGTAAACCAACACTCTAAATGTAAACAAAGACTACAAATGTAAACAAAGGGACTAAATGTAAACACTCTAAATGTAAACAAAGACTACATATGTAAACAAAGAATTTAAATGTAAATAAAGACTACAAATGTAAACAAAGACCTTAAATGTAAAGAGACTCTAAGTGAAAACAAAGACTAAAAATGTAAACAAAGACTACAGACGTAAACAAAGACTCTAAATGTAAAGAAGGTCTCTAAATGCAAACAAAGATTACAAATGTAAACAAAGACTACAAATGTAAACAAAGACTACAAATATAAACAGACTCTAAATGGAAACCGACTACAAATGTAAACAAAAACTATAAACGTAAACTAACACTCTATATGTAAACAGACTACAAATGTAAACAAAACTAAATGTAAACAAATACTAGAAATATAAACAAAGGCTCTAAATGTAACCAAAGACTGCAAACGTAAACAAAGTCTCTAAATGTAAACAAAAAATAAAAATGTAAACAAAGACTCTAAATGTAATAAAAAACTCTGGGTATAAACAAGGACTCTAGGTGTAAACAAGGACTACAAATGTAAACAGACTCTAAATGTTAACAAAGTCTAAAAATAAAAACAAAGACTCTAAATGTAAACAAAGGCTAAAAATGTAAACAAAGACTACAAATGTAAACAAAGGCTCTTAATGTAAACAGACAAGCTATATGTAAACAAAGACTACAAATGTAAACAAAGACACTAAATGGAACTCTAAATGTAAACAAAGAATAAAAATGTAAACAAAGACTACTAATGTAAACAAAGGCTCTAAATGTAAACAAACAAGCTATATATAAACAAAGACTACAAATGTAAACAAAGACACTAAATGGAACTCTAAATGTAAACAAAGAATAAAAATGTAAACAAAGACTACAAATGTAAACAAAGACCTTAAATGTAAACAGACTCTAAATGAAAACAAAGACTAAAAATGTAAAAAAACGACTACAAACGTAAACAAAGACTCCAAATGTAAAGAAGTTCTCTAAATGCAATCAAAGATTACAAATGTAAACAAAAACTACAAATGTAAACAAAGGCTACAAATATAAACAAAAACTCTAAATGGAAACAGACTACAAATGTAAACAAAAACTACAAACGTAAACTAACACTCTAAATGTAAACAAGGACTACAAGTGTAAACAGACTCTAAATGTAAACAAAGTCTAAAAATAAAAACAAAGACTCTAAATGTAAACAAAGGCTACAAATGTAAACAAAGGCTCTAAATGTAAACAAACACGCTATATGTAAACAAAGACTACAAATGTAAACAAAGACCCCAAATGGAACTCTAAATCTAAACAAAAAATAAAAATGTAAACAGACTACAAATGTAAACAAAACTAAAAGTAAACAAATACTACAAATATAAACAACGACTACAAATGTAAACAAAACTAAATGTAAACAAATACTAGAAATATAAACAAAGACTCTAAATGTAACCAAAAATTCTTGGTGTAAACAAGGACTCTAGGTGTAAAAAAGGATTACAAACGTAAACAAAGTCTCTAAATATGAAAAAGTCTAAATGTAAACAAAGACTACAAGCGTAAACAAAGACTGCAAATGTAAACAAAAACTCTACATGTAAACAATCTCTCTAAATGTAAACAAAGACTACAAATATAAACGGACTCTAAATGTAAACAAAGTCACTAAATTTAAACAAAGAATGCAAATGTAAACAAAGACTATAAATGTTAAGAAAGTTTACAACTGTAAACAAAGACTACAAATGTAAACAAAGACACTAAACGTAAACAAAAACTACAAATGTAAACAGACTCTAAGTGTAAACAGACAACAAATGTAAACAAAGCCTCTACATATAAACAAAGTACCTAAATGTAAGCAGACTACAAATGTAAACAAAGAATACAAATGCAAACAAAGAGCACAAATGTTAAGTGACTCAAACTGTAAACAAACTCTCTAAATGTAAACAAAGTCTACAAATGTAAACAGACTATAAATGAAAACAGACTCTAAATGCAAACAGACTAAAAGTGTAAACAAAGACTACAAATATAAACAGACTCTAAATGGAAACAGACTACAAATGTAAACAAAAACTACAAACGTAAACCAACACTCTAAATGTAAACAAAGACTACAAATGTAAACAAAGGGACTAAATGTAAACACTCTAAATGTAAACAAAGACTACATATGTAAACAAAGAATTTAAATGTAAATAAAGACTACAAATGTAAACAAAGACCTTAAATGTAAAGAGACTCTAAGTGAAAACAAAGACTAAAAATGTAAACAAAGACTACAGACGTAAACAAAGACTCTAAATGTAAAGAAGGTCTCTAAATGCAAACAAAGATTACAAATGTAAACAAAGACTACAAATGTAAACAAAGACTACAAATATAAACAGACTCTAAATGGAAACCGACTACAAATGTAAACAAAAACTATAAACGTAAACTAACACTCTATATGTAAACAGACTACAAATGTAAACAAAACTAAATGTAAACAAATACTAGAAATATAAACAAAGGCTCTAAATGTAACCAAAGACTGCAAACGTAAACAAAGTCTCTAAATGTAAACAAAAAATAAAAATGTAAACAAAGACTCTAAATGTAATAAAAAACTCTGGGTATAAACAAGGACTCTAGGTGTAAACAAGGACTACAAATGTAAACAGACTCTAAATGTTAACAAAGTCTAAAAATAAAAACAAAGACTCTAAATGTAAACAAAGGCTAAAAATGTAAACAAAGACTACAAATGTAAACAAAGGCTCTTAATGTAAACAAACAAGCTATATGTAAACAAAGACTACAAATGTAAACAGACACTAAATGGAACTCTAAATGTAAACAAAGAATAAAAATGTAAACAAAGACTACTAATGTAAACAAAGGCTCTAAATGTAAACAAACAAGCTATATATAAACAAAGACTACAAATGTAAACAAAGACACTAAATGGAACTCTAAATGTAAACAAAGAATAAAAATGTAAACAAAGACTACAAATGTAAACAAAGACCTTAAATGTAAACAGACTCTAAATGAAAACAAAGACTAAAAATGTAAAAAAAGACTACAAACGTAAACAAAGACTCCAAATGTAAAGAAGTTCTCTAAATGCAAACAAAGATTACAAATGTAAACAAAAACTACAAATGTAAACAAAGGCTACAAATATAAACAAAAACTCTAAATGGAAACAGACTACAAATGTAAACAAAAACTACAAACGTAAACTAACACTCTAAATGTAAACAAGGACTACAAGTGTAAACAGACTCTAAATGTAAACAAAGTCTAAAAATAAAAACAAAGACTCTAAATGTAAACAAAGGATAAAAATGTAAACAAAGACTACAAATGTAAACAAAGGCTCTAAATGTAAACAAACACGCTATATGTAAACAAAGACTACAAATGTAAACAAAGACCCCAAATGGAACTCTAAATCTAAACAAAAAATAAAAATGTAAACAGACTACAAATGTAAACAAAACTAAAAGTAAACAAATACTACAAATATAAACAACGACTACAAATGTAAACAAAACTAAATGTAAACAAATACTAGAAATATAAACAAAGACTCTAAATGTAACCAAAAATTCTTGGTGTAAACAGGACTCTAGGTGTAAAAAAGGACTACAAACGTAAACAAAGTCTCTAAATATAAACAAAGTCTAAATGCAAACAAAGACTACAAGCGTAAACAAAGACTGCAAATGTAAACAAAAACTCTACATGTAAACAATCTCTCTAAATGTAAACAAAGACTACAAATATAAACGGACTCTAAATGTAAACAAAGTCGCTAAATTTAAGCAAAGAATGCAAATGTAAACAAAGACTATAAATGTTAAGAAAGTTTACAACTGTAAACAAAGACTACAAATGTAAACAAAGACACTAAACGTAAACAAAAACTACAAATGTAAACAGACTCTAAGTGGAAACAGACAACAAATGTAAACAAAGCCTCTACATATAAACAAAATACCTAAATGTAAGCAGACTACAAATGTAAACAAAGACTACAAATGTAAACAAAGAGCACAAATGTTAAGTGACTCAAACTGTAAACAAACTCTCTAAATGTAAACAAAGTCTACAAATGTAAACAGACTATAAATGAAAACAGACTCTAAATGCAAACAGACTAAAAGTGTAAACAAAGACTACAAATATAAAGACTCTAAATGGAAACAGACTACAAATGTAAACAAAAACTACAAACGTAAACCAACACTCTAAATGTAAACAAAGACTACAAATGTAAACAAAGGGACTAAATGTAAACACTCTAAATGTAAACAAAGACTACATATGTAAACAAAGAATTTAAATGTAAATAAAGACTACAAATGTAAACAAAGACCTTAAATGTAAACAGACTCTAAGTGAAAACAAAGACTAAAAATGTAAACAAAGACTACAGACGTAAACAAAGACTCTAAATGTAAAGAAGGTCTCTAAATGCAAACAAAGATTACAAATGTAAACAAAGACTACAAATGTAAACAAAGACTACAAATATAAACAGACTCTAAATGGAAACAGACTACAAATGTAAACAAAAACTATAAACGTAAACTAACACTCTATATGTAAACAGACTACAAATGTAAACAAAACTAAATGTAAACAAATACTAGAAATATAAACAAAGGCTCTAAATGTAACCAAAGACTGCAAACGTAAACAAAGTCTCTAAATGTAAACAAAAAATAAAAATGTAAACAAAGACTCTAAATGTAATAAAAAACTCTGGGTATAAACAAGGACTCTAGGTGTAAACAAGGACTACAAATGTAAACAGACTCTAAATGTTAACAAAGTCTAAAAATAAAAACAAAGACTCTAAATGTAAACAAAGGCTAAAAATGTAAACAAAGACTACAAATGTAAACAAAGGCTCTTAATGTAACAGACAAGCTATATGTAAACAAAGACTACAAATGTAAACAAAGACACTAAATGGAACTCTAAATGTAAACAAAGAATAAAAATGTAAACAAAGACTACTAATGTAAACAAAGGCTCTAAATGTAAACAAACAAGCTATATATAAACAAAGACTACAAATGTAAACAAAGACACTAAATGGAACTCTAAATGTAAACAAAGAATAAAAATGTAAACAAAGACTACAAATATAAACAAAGACCTTAAATGTAAACAGACTCTAAATGAAAACAAAGACTAAAAATGTAAAAAAACGACTACAAACGTAAACAAAGACTCCAAATGTAAAGAAGTTCTCTAAATGCAATCAAAGATTACAAATGTAAACAAAAACTACAAATGTAAACAAAGGCTACAAATATAAACAAAAACTCTAAATGGAAACAGACTACAAATGTAAACAAAAACTACAAACGTAAACTAACACTCTAAATGTAAACAAGGACTACAAGTGTAAACAGACTCTAAATGTAAACAAAGTCTAAAAATAAAAACAAAGACTCTAAATGTAAACAAAGGCTACAAATGTAAACAAAGGCTCTAAATGTAAACAAACACGCTATATGTAAACAAAGACTACAAATGTAAACAAAGACCCCAAATGGAACTCTAAATCTAAAAAAAAAATAAAAATGTAAACAGACTACAAATGTAAACAAAACTAAAAGTAAACAAATACTACAAATATAAACAACGACTACAAATGTAAACAAAACTAAATGTAAACAAATACTAGAAATATAAACAAAGACTCTAAATGTAACCAAAAATTCTTGGTGTAAACAAGGACTCTAGGTGTAAAAAAGGATTACAAACGTAAACAAAGTCTCTAAATATGAACAAAGTCTAAATGTAAACAAAGACTACAAGCGTAAACAAAGACTGCAAATGTAAACAAAAACTCTACATGTAAACAATCTCTCTAAATGTAAACAAAGACTACAAATATAAACGGACTCTAAATGTAAACAAAGTCACTAAATTTAAACAAAGAATGCAAATGTAAACAAAGACGATAAATGTTAAGAAAGTTTACAACTGTAAACAAAGACTACAAATGTAAACAAAGACACTAAACGTAAACAAAAACTACAAATGTAAACAGACTCTAAGTGTAAACAGACAACAAATGTAAACAAAGCCTCTACATATAAACAAAGTACCTAAATGTAAGCAGACTACAAATGTAAACAAAGAATACAAATGTAAACAAAGAGCACAAATGTTAAGTGACTCAAACTGTAAACAAACTCTCTAAATGTAAACAAAGTCTACAAATGTAAACAGACTATAAATGAAAACAGACTCTAAATGCAAACAGACTAAAAGTGTAAACAAAGACTACAAATATAAACAGACTCTAAATGGAAACAGACTACAAATGTAAACATAAACTACAAACGTAAACCAACACTCTAAATGTAAACAAAGACTACAAATGTAAACAAAGGGACTAAATGTAAACACTCTAAATGTAAACAAAGACTACATATGTAAACAAAGAATTTAAATGTAAATAAAGACTACAAATGTAAACAAAGACCTTAAATGTAAACAGACTCTAAGTGAAAACAAAGACTAAAAATGTAAACAAAGACTACAGACGTAAACAAAGACTCTAAATGTAAAGAAGGTCTCTAAATGCAAACAAAGATTACAAATGTAAACAAAGACTACAAATGTAAACAAAGACTACAAATATAAACAGACTCTAAATGGAAACAGACTACAAATGTAAACAAAAACTATAAACGTAAACTAACACTCTATATGTAAACAGACTACAAATGTAAACAAAACTAAATGTAAACAAATACTAGAAATATAAACAAAGGCTCTAAATGTAACCAAAGACTGCAAACGTAAACAAAGTTTCTAAATGTAAACAAAAAATAAAAATGTAAACAAAGACTCTAAATGTAATAAAAAACTCTGGGTATAAACAAGGACTCTAGGTGTAAACAAGGACTACAAATGTAAACAGACTCTAAATGTTAACAAAGTCTAAAAATAAAAACAAAGACTCTAAATGTAAACAAAGGCTAAAAATGTAAACAAAGACTACAAATGTAAACAAAGGCTCTTAATGTAAACAGACAAGCTATATGTAAACAAAGACTACAAATGTAAACAAAGACACTAAATGGAACTCTAAATGTAAACAAAGAATAAAAATGTAAACAAAGAATACTAATGTAAACAAAGGCACTAAATGTAAACAAACAAGCTATATATAAACAAAGACTACAAATGTAAACAAAGACACTAAATGGAACTCTAAATGTAAACAAAGAATAAAAATGTAAACAAAGACTACAAATGTAAACAAAGACCTTAAATGTAAACAGACTCTAAATGAAAACAAAGACTAAAAATGTAAAAAAACGACTACAAACGTAAACAAAGACTCCAAATGTAAAGAAGTTCTCTAAATGCAATCAAAGTTTACAAATGTAAACAAAAACTACAAATGTAAACAAAGGCTACAAATATAAACAAAAACTCTAAATGGAAACAGACTACAAATGTAAACAAAAACTACAAACGTAAACTAACACTCTAAATGTAAACAAGGACTACAAGTGTAAACAGACTCTAAATGTAAACAAAGTCTAAAAATAAAAACAAAGACTCTAAATGTAAACAAAGGCTACAAATGTAAACAAAGGCTCTAAATGTAAACAAACACGCTATATGTAAACAAAGACTACAAATGTAAACAAAGACCCCAAATGGAACTCTAAATCTAAACAAAAAATAAAAATGTAAACAGACTACAAATGTAAACAAAACTAAAAGTAAACAAATACTACAAATATAAACAACGACTACAAATGTAAACAAAACTAAATGTAAACAAATACTAGAAATATAAACAAAGACTCTAAATGTAACCAAAAATTCTTGGTGTAAACAAGGACTCTAGGTGTAAAAAAGGATTACAAACGTAAACAAAGTCTCTAAATATGAACAAAGTCTAAATGTAAACAAAGACTACAAGCGTAAACAAAGACTGCAAATGTAAACAAAAACTCTACATGTAAACAATCTCTCTAAATGTAAACAAAGACTACAAATATAAACGGACTCTAAATGTAAACAAAGTCACTAAATTTAAACAAAGAATGCAAATGTAAACAAAGACTATAAATGTTAAGAAAGTTTACAACTGTAAACAAAGACTACAAATGTAAACAAAGACACTAAACGTAAACAAAAACTACAAATGCAAACAGACTCTAAGTGTAAACAGACAACAAATGTAAACAAAGCCTCTACATATAAACAAAGTACCTAAATGTAAGCAGACTACAAATGTAAACAAAGAATACAAATGTAAACAAAGAGCACAAATGTTAAGTGACTCAAACTGTAAACAAACTCTCTAAATGTAAACAAAGTCTACAAATGTAAACAGACTATAAATGAAAACAGACTCTAAATGCAAACAGACTAAAAGTGTAAACAAAGACTACAAATATAAACAGACTCTAAATGGAAACAGACTACAAATGTAAACATAAACTACAAACGTAAACCAACACTCTAAATGTAAACAAAGACTACAAATGTAAACAAAGGGACTAAATGTAAACACTCTAAATGTAAACAAAGACTACATATGTAAACAAAGAATTTAAATGTAAATAAAGACTACAAATGTAAACAAAGACCTTAAATGTAAACAGACTCTAAGTGAAAACAAAGACTAAAAATGTAAACAAAGACTACAGACGTAAACAAAGACTCTAAATGTAAAGAAGGTCTCTAAATGCAAACAAAGATTACAAATGTAAACAAAGACTACAAATGTAAACAAAGACTACAAATATAAACAGACTCTAAATGGAAACAGACTACAAATGTAAACAAAAACTATAAACGTAAACTAACACTCTATATGTAAACAGACTACAAATGTAAACAAAACTAAATGTAAACAAATACTAGAAATATAAACAAAGGCTCTAAATGTAACCAAAGACTGCAAACGTAAACAAAGTTTCTAAATGTAAACAAAAAATAAAAATGTAAACAAAGACTCTAAATGTAATAAAAAACTCTGGGTATAAACAAGGACTCTAGGTGTAAACAAGGACTACAAATGTAAACAGACTCTAAATGTTAACAAAGTCTAAAAATAAAAACAAAGACTCTAAATGTAAACAAAGGCTAAAAATGTAAACAAAGACTACAAATGTAAACAAAGGCTCTTAATGTAAACAGACAAGCTATATGTAAACAAAGACTACAAATGTAAACAAAGACACTAAATGGAACTCTAAATGTAAACAAAGAATAAAAATGTAAACAAAGAATACTAATGTAAACAAAGGCACTAAATGTAAACAAACAAGCTATATATAAACAAAGACTACAAATGTAAACAAAGACACTAAATGGAACTCTAAATGTAAACAAAGAATAAAAATGTAAACAAAGACTACAAATGTAAACAAAGACCTTAAATGTAAACAGACTCTAAATGAAAACAAAGACTAAAAATGTAAAAAAACGACTACAAACGTAAACAAAGACTCCAAATGTAAAGAAGTTCTCTAAATGCAATCAAAGTTTACAAATGTAAACAAAAACTACAAATGTAGACAAAGGCTACAAATATAAACAAAAACTCTAAATGGAAACAGACTACAAATGTAAACAAAAACTACAAACGTAAACTAACACTCTAAATGTAAACAAGGACTACAAGTGTAAACAGACTCTAAATGTAAACAAAGTCTAAAAATAAAAACAAAGACTCTAAATGTAAACAAAGGCTACAAATGTAAACAAAGGCTCTAAATGTAAACAAACACGCTATATGTAAACAAAGACTACAAATGTAAACAAAGACCCCAAATGGAACTCTAAATCTAAACAAAAAATAAAAATGTAAACAGACTACAAATGTAAACAAAACTAAAAGTAAACAAATACTACAAATATAAACAACGACTACAAATGTAAACAAAACTAAATGTAAACAAATACTAGAAATATAAACAAAGACTCTAAATGTAACCAAAAATTCTTGGTGTAAACAAGGACTCTAGGTGTAAAAAAGGATTACAAACGTAAACAAAGTCTCTAAATATGAACAAAGTCTAAATGTAAACAAAGACTACAAGCGTAAACAAAGACTGCAAATGTAAACAAAAACTCTACATGTAAACAATCTCTCTAAATGTAAACAAAGACTACAAATATAAACGGACTCTAAATGTAAACAAAGTCACTAAATTTAAACAAAGAATGCAAATGTAAACAAAGACTATAAATGTTAAGAAAGTTTACAACTGTAAACAAAGACTACAAATGTAAACAAAGACACTAAACGTAAACAAAAACTACAAATGTAAACAGACTCTAAGTGTAAACAGACAACAAATGTAAACAAAGCCTCTACATATAAACAAAGTACCTAAATGTAAGCAGACTACAAATGTAAACAAAGAATACAAATGTAAACAAAGAGCACAAATGTTAAGTGACTCAAACTGTAAACAAACTCTCTAAATGTAAACAAAGTCTACAAATGTAAACAGACTATAAATGAAAACAGACTCTAAATGCAAACAGACTAAAAGTGTAAACAAAGACTACAAATATAAACAGACTCTAAATGGAAACAGACTACAAATGTAAACAAAAACTACAAACGTAAACCAACACTCTAAATGTAAACAAAGACTACAAATGTAAACAAAGGGACTAAATGTAAACACTCTAAATGTAAACAAAGACTACATATGTAAACAAAGAATTTAAATGTAAATAAAGACTACAAATGTAAACAAAGACCTTAAATGTAAAGAGACTCTAAGTGAAAACAAAGACTAAAAATGTAAACAAAGACTACAGACGTAAACAAAGACTCTAAATGTAAAGAAGGTCTCTAAATGCAAACAAAGATTACAAATGTAAACAAAGACTACAAATGTAAACAAAGACTACAAATATAAACAGACTCTAAATGGAAACAGACTACAAATGTAAACAAAAACTATAAACGTAAACTAACACTCTATATGTAAACAGACTACAAATGTAAACAAAACTAAATGTAAACAAATACTAGAAATATAAACAAAGGCTCTAAATGTAACCAAAGACTGCAAACGTAAACAAAGTCTCTAAATGTAAACAAAAAATAAAAATGTAAACAAAGACTCTAAATGTAATAAAAAACTCTGGGTATAAACAAGGACTCTAGGTGTAAACAAGGACTACAAATGTAAACAGACTCTAAATGTTAACAAAGTCTAAAAATAAAAACAAAGACTCTAAATGTAAACAAAGGCTAAAAATGTAAACAAAGACTACAAATGTAAACAAAGGCTCTTAATGTAAACAAACAAGCTATATGTAAACAAAGACTACAAATGTAAACAGACACTAAATGGAACTCTAAATGTAAACAAAGAATAAAAATGTAAACAAAGACTACTAATGTAAACAAAGGCTCTAAATGTAAACAAACAAGCTATATATAAACAAAGACTACAAATGTAAACAAAGACACTAAATGGAACTCTAAATGTAAACAAAGAATAAAAATGTAAACAAAGACTACAAATGTAAACAAAGACCTTAAATGTAAACAGACTCTAAATGAAAACAAAGACTAAAAATGTAAAAAAAGACTACAAACGTAAACAAAGACTCCAAATGTAAAGAAGTTCTCTAAATGCAAACAAAGATTACAAATGTAAACAAAAACTACAAATGTAAACAAAGGCTACAAATATAAACAAAAACTCTAAATGGAAACAGACTACAAATGTAAACAAAAACTACAAACGTAAACTAACACTCTAAATGTAAACAAGGACTACAAGTGTAAACAGACTCTATATGTAAACAAAGTCTAAAAATAAAAACAAAGACTCTAAATGTAAACAAAGGATAAAAATGTAAACAAAGACTACAAATGTAAACAAAGGCTCTAAATGTAAACAAACACGCTATATGTAAACAAAGACTACAAATGTAAACAAAGACCCCAAATGGAACTCTAAATCTAAACAAAAAATAAAAATGTAAACAGACTACAAATGTAAACAAAACTAAAAGTAAACAAATACTACAAATATAAACAACGACTACAAATGTAAACAAAACTAAATGTAAACAAATACTAGAAATATAAACAAAGACTCTAAATGTAACCAAAAATTCTTGGTGTAAACAAGGACTCTAGGTGTAAAAAAGGATTACAAACGTAAAAAAAGTCTCTAAATATAAACAGTCTAAATGTAAACAAAGACTACAAGCGTAAACAAAGACTGCAAATGTAAACAAAAACTCTACATGTAAACAATCTCTCTAAATGTAAACAAAGACTACAAATATAAACGGACTCTAAATGTAAACAAAGTCAATAAATTTAAACAAAGAATGCAAATGTAAACAAAGACTATAAATGTCAAGAAAGTTTACAACTGTAAACAAACACTACAAATGTAAACAAAGACACTAAACGTAAACAAAAACTACAAATGTAAACAGACTCTAAGTGTAAACAGACAACAAATGTAAACAAAGCCTCTACATATAAACAAAGTACCTAAATGTAAGCAGACTACAAATGTAAACAAAGAATACAAATGTAAACAAAGAGCACAAATGTTAAGTGACTCAAACTGTAAACAAACTCTCTAAATGTAAACAAAGTCTACAAATGTAAACAGACTATAAATGAAAACAGACTCTAAATGCAAACAGACTAAAAGTGTAAACAAAGACTACAAATATAAACAGACTCTAAATGGAAACAGACTACAAATGTAAACAAAAACTACAAACGTAAACCAACACTCTAAATGTAAACAAAGACTACAAATGTAAACAAAGGGACTAAATGTAAGCACTCTAAATGTAAACAAAGACTACATATGTAAACAAAGAATTTAAATGTAAATAAAGACTACAAATGTAAACAAAGACCTTAAATGTAAACAGACTCTAAGTGAAAACAAAGACTAAAAATGTAAACAAAGACTACAGACGTAAACAAAGACTCTAAATGTAAAGAAGGTCTCTAAATGCAAACAAAGATTACAAATGTAAACAAAGACTACAAATGTAAACAAAGACTACAAATATAAACAGACTCTAAATGGAAACAGACTACAAATGTAAACAAAAACTATAAACGTAAACTAACACTCTATATGTAAACAGACTACAAATGTAAACAAAACTAAATGTAAACAAATACTAGAAATATAAACAAAGGCTCTAAATGTAACCAAAGACTGCAAACGTAAACAAAGTCTCTAAATGTAAACAAAAAATAAAAATGTAAACAAAGACTCTAAATGTAATAAAAAACTCTGGGTATAAACAAGGACTCTAGGTGTAAACAAGGACTACAAATGTAAACAGACTCTAAATGTTAACAAAGTCTAAAAATAAAAACAAAGACTCTAAATGTAAACAAAGGCTAAAAATGTAAACAAAGACTACAAATGTAAACAAAGGCTCTTAATGTAAACAGACAAGCTATATGTAAACAAAGACTACAAATGTAAACAAAGACACTAAATGGAACTCTAAATGTAAACAAAGAATAAAAATGTAAACAAAGACTACTAATGTAAACAAAGGCTCTAAATGTAAACAAACAAGCTATATATAAACAAAGACTACAAATGTAAACAAAGACACTAAATGGAACTCTAAATGTAAACAAAGAATAAAAATGTAAACAAAGACTACAAATGTAAACAAAGACCTTAAATGTAAACAGACTCTAAATGAAAACAGACTAAAAATGTAAACAAAGACTACAAACGTAAACAAAGACTCCAAATGTAAAGAAGTTCTCTAAATGCAAACAAAGATTACAAATGTAAACAAAAACTACAAATGGAAACAAAGGCTACAAATATAAACAAAAACTCTAAATGGAAACAGACTACAAATGTAAACAAAAACTACAAACGTAAACTAACACTCTAAATGTAAACAAGGACTACAAATGTAAACAGACTCTAAATGTAAACAAAGTCTAAAAATAAAAACAAAGACTCTAAAAGTAAACAAAGGATAAAAATGTAAACAAAGGCTACAAATGTAAACAAAGGCTCTAAATGTAAACAAACACGCTATATGTAAACAAAGACTACAAATGTAAACAAAGACCCCAAATGGAACTCTAAATCTAAACAAAAAATAAAAATGTAAACAGACTACAAATGTAAACAAAACTAAAAGTAAACAAATACTACAAATATAAACAACGACTACAAATGTAAACAAAACTAAATGTAAACAAATACTAGAAATATAAACAAAGACTCTAAATGTAACCAAAAATTCTTGGTGTAAACAAGGACTCTAGGTGTAAAAAAGGATTACAAACGTAAACAAAGTCTCTAAATATGAACAAAGTCTAAATGTAAACAAAGACTACAAGCGTAAACAAAGACTGCAAATGTAAACAAAAACTCTACATGTAAACAATCTCTCTAAATGTAAACAAAGACTACAAATATAAACGGACTCTAAATGTAAACAAAGTCACTAAATTTAAACAAAGAATGCAAATGTAAACAAAGACTATAAATGTTAAAAAAGTTTACAACTGTAAACAAAGACTACAAATGTAAACAAAGACACTAAACGTAAACAAAAACTACAAATGTAAACAGACTCTAAGTGTAAACAGACAACAAATGTAAACAAAGCCTCTACATATAAACAAAGTACCTAAATGTAAGCAGACTACAAATGTAAACAAAGAATACAAATGTAAACAAAGAGCACAAATGTTAAGTGACTCAAACTGTAAACAAAATCTCTAAATGTAAACAAAGTCTACAAATGTAAACAGACTATAAATGAAAACAGACTCTAAATGCAAACAGACTAAAAGTGTAAACAAAGACTACAAATATAAACAGACTCTAAATGGAAACAGACTACAAATGTAAACAAAAACTACAAACGTAAACCAACACTCTAAATGTAAACAAAGACTACAAATGTAAACAAAGGGACTAAATGTAAACACTCTAAATGTAAACAAAGACTACATATGTAAACAAAGAATTTAAATGTAAATAAAGACTACAAATGTAAACAAAGACCTTAAATGTAAACAGACTCTAAGTGAAAACAAAGACTAAAAATGTAAACAAAGACTACAGACGTAAACAAAGACTCTAAATGTAAAGAAGGTCTCTAAATGCAAACAAAGATTACAAATGTAAACAAAGACTACAAATGTAAACAAAGACTACAAATATAAACAGACTCTAAATGGAAACAGACTACAAATGTAAACAAAAACTATAAACGTAAACTAACACTCTATATGTAAACAGACTATAAATGTAAACAAAACTAAATGTAAACAAATACTAGAAATATAAACAAAGGCTCTAAATGTAACCAAAGACTGCAAACGTAAACAAAGTCTCTAAATGTAAACAAAAAATAAAAATGTAAACAAAGACTCTAAATGTAATAAAAAACTCTGGGTATAAACAAGGACTCTAGGTGTAAACAAGGACTACAAATGTAAAAAGACTCTAAATGTTAACAAAGTCTAAAAATAAAAACAAAGACTCTAAATGTAAACAAAGGCTAAAAATGTAAACAAAGACTACAAATGTAAACAAAGGCTCTTAATGTAAACAGACAAGCTATATGTAAACAAAGACTACAAATGTAAACAAAGACACTAAATGGAACTCTAAATGTAAACAAAGAATAAAAATGTAAACAAAGACTACTAATGTAAACAAAGGCTCTAAATGTAAACAAACAAGCTATATATAAACAAAGACTACAAATGTAAACAAAGACACTAAATGGAACTCTAAATGTAAACAAAGAATAAAAATGTAAACAAAGACTACAAATGTAAACAAAGACCTTAAATGTAAACAGACTCTAAATGAAAACAAAGACTAAAAATGTAAAAAAACGACTACAAACGTAAACAAAGACTCCAAATGTAAAGAAGTTCTCTAAATGCAATCAAAGATTACAAATGTAAACAAAAACTACAAATGTAAACAAAGGCTACAAATATAAACAAAAACTCTAAATGGAAACAGACTACAAATGTAAACAAAAACTACAAACGTAAACTAACACTCTAAATGTAAACAAGGACTACAAGTGTAAACAGACTCTAAATGTAAACAAAGTCTAAAAATAAAAACAAAGACTCTAAATGTAAACAAAGGCTACAAATGTAAACAAAGGCTCTAAATGTAAACAAACACGCTATATGTAAACAAAGACTACAAATGTAAACAAAGACCCCAAATGGAACTCTAAATCTAAACAAAAAATAAAAATGTAAACAGACTACAAATGTAAACAAAACTAAAAGTAAACAAATACTACAAATATAAACAACGACTACAAATGTAAACAAAACTAAATGTAAACAAATACTAGAAATATAAACAAAGACTCTAAATGTAACCAAAAATTCTTGGTGTAAACAAGGACTCTAGGTGTAAAAAAGGATTACAAACGTAAACAAAGTCTCTAAATATGAACAAAGTCTAAATGTAAACAAAGACTACAAGCGTAAACAAAGACTGCAAATGTAAACAAAAACTCTACATGTAAACAATCTCTCTAAATGTAAACAAAGACTACAAATATAAACGGACTCTAAATGTAAACAAAGTCACTAAATTTAAACAAAGAATGCAAATGTAAACAAAGACTATAAATGTTAAGAAAGTTTACAACTGTAAACAAAGACTACAAATGTAAACAAAGACACTAAACGTAAACAAAAACTACAAATGTAAACAGACTCTAAGTGTAAACAGACAACAAATGTAAACAAAGCCTCTACATATAAACAAAGTACCTAAATGTAAGCAGACTACAAATGTAAACAAAGAATACAAATGATAACAAAGAGCACAAATGTTAAGTGACTCAAACTGTAAACAAACTCTCTAAATGTAAACAAAGTCTACAAATGTAAACAGACTATAAATGAAAACAGACTCTAAATGCAAACGGACTAAAAGTGTAAACAAAGACTACAAATATAAACAGACTCTAAATGGAAACAGACTACAAATGTAAACAAAAACTACAAACGTAAACCAACACTCTAAATGTAAACAAAGACTACAAATGTAAACAAAGGGACTAAATGTAAACACTCTAAATGTAAACAAAGACTACATATGTAAACAAAGAATTTAAATGTAAATAAAGACTACAAATGTAAACAAAGACCTTAAATGTAAAGAGACTCTAAGTGAAAACAAAGACTAAAAATGTAAACAAAGACTACAGACGTAAACAAAGACTCTAAATGTAAAGAAGGTCTCTAAATGCAAACAAAGATTACAAATGTAAACAAAGACTACAAATGTAAACAAAGACTACAAATATAAACAGACTCTAAATGGAAACCGACTACAAATGTAAACAAAAACTATAAACGTAAACTAACACTCTATATGTAAACAGACTACAAATGTAAACAAAACTAAATGTAAACAAATACTAGAAATATAAACAAAGGCTCTAAATGTAACCAAAGACTGCAAACGTAAACAAAGTCTCTAAATGTAAACAAAAAATAAAAATGTAAACAAAGACTCTAAATGTAATAAAAAACTCTGGGTATAAACAAGGACTCTAGGTGTAAACAAGGACTACAAATGTAAACAGACTCTAAATGTTAACAAAGTCTAAAAATAAAAACAAAGACTCTAAATGTAAACAAAGGCTAAAAATGTAAACAAAGACTACAAATGTAAACAAAGGCTCTTAATGTAAACAGACAAGCTATATGTAAACAAAGACTACAAATGTAAACAAAGACACTAAATGGAACTCTAAATGTAAACAAAGAATAAAAATGTAAACAAAGACTACTAATGTAAACAAAGGCTCTAAATGTAAACAAACAAGCTATATATAAACAAAGACTACAAATGTAAACAAAGACACTAAATGGAACTCTAAATGTAAACAAAGAATAAAAATGTAAACAAAGACTACAAATGTAAACAAAGACCTTAAATGTAAACAGACTCTAAATGAAAACAAAGACTAAAAATGTAAAAAAACGACTACAAACGTAAACAAAGACTCCAAATGTAAAGAAGTTCTCTAAATGCAATCAAAGATTACAAATGTAAACAAAAACTACAAATGTAAACAAAGGCTACAAATATAAACAAAAACTCTAAATGGAAACAGACTACAAATGTAAACAAAAACTACAAACGTAAACTAACACTCTAAATGTAAACAAGGACTACAAGTGTAAACAGACTCTAAATGTAAACAAAGTCTAAAAATAAAAACAAAGACTCTAAATGTAAACAAAGGCTACAAATGTAAACAAAGGCTCTAAATGTAAACAAACACGCTATATGTAAACAAAGACTACAAATGTAAACAAAGACCCCAAATGGAACTCTAAATCTAAACAAAAAATAAAAATGTAAACAGACTACAAATGTAAACAAAACTAAAAGTAAACAAATACTACAAATATAAACAACGACTACAAATGTAAACAAAACTAAATGTAAACAAATACTAGAAATATAAACAAAGACTCTAAATGTAACCAAAAATTCTTGGTGTAAACAAGGACTCTAGGTGTAAAAAAGGATTACAAACGTAAACAAAGTCTCTAAATATGAACAAAGTCTAAATGTAAACAAAGACTACAAGCGTAAACAAAGACTGCAAATGTAAACAAAAACTCTACATGTAAACAATCTCTCTAAATGTAAACAAAGACTACAAATATAAACGGACTCTAAATGTAAACAAAGTCACTAAATTTAAACAAAGAATGCAAATGTAAACAAAGACTATAAATGTTAAGAAAGTTTACAACTGTAAACAAAGACTACAAATGTAAACAAAGACACTAAACGTAAACAAAAACTACAAATGTAAACAGACTCTAAGTGTAAACAGACAACAAATGTAAACAAAGCCTCTACATATAAACAAAGTACCTAAATGTAAGCAGACTACAAATGTAAACAAAGAATACAAATGCAAACAAAGAGCACAAATGTTAAGTGACTCAAACTGTAAACAAACTCTCTAAATGTAAACAAAGTCTACAAATGTAAACAGACTATAAATGAAAACAGACTCTAAATGCAAACAGACTAAAAGTGTAAACAAAGACTACAAATATAAACAGACTCTAAATGGAAACAGACTACAAATGTAAACAAAAACTACAAACGTAAACCAACACTCTAAATGTAAACAAAGACTACAAATGTAAACAAAGGGACTAAATGTAAACACTCTAAATGTAAACAAAGACTACATATGTAAACAAAGAATTTAAATGTAAATAAAGACTACAAATGTAAACAAAGACCTTAAATGTAAAGAGACTCTAAGTGAAAACAAAGACTAAAAATGTAAACAAAGACTACAGACGTAAACAAAGACTCTAAATGTAAAGAAGGTCTCTAAATGCAAACAAAGATTACAAATGTAAACAAAGACTACAAATGTAAACAAAGACTACAAATATAAACAGACTCTAAATGGAAACCGACTACAAATGTAAACAAAAACTATAAACGTAAACTAACACTCTATATGTAAACAGACTACAAATGTAAACAAAACTAAATGTAAACAAATACTAGAAATATAAACAAAGGCTCTAAATGTAACCAAAGACTGCAAACGTAAACAAAGTCTCTAAATGTAAACAAAAAATAAAAATGTAAACAAAGACTCTAAATGTAATAAAAAACTCTGGGTATAAACAAGGACTCTAGGTGTAAACAAGGACTACAAATGTAAACAGACTCTAAATGTTAACAAAGTCTAAAAATAAAAACAAAGACTCTAAATGTAAACAAAGGCTAAAAATGTAAACAAAGACTACAAATGTAAACAAAGGCTCTTAATGTAAACAAACAAGCTATATGTAAACAAAGACTACAAATGTAAACAGACACTAAATGGAACTCTAAATGTAAACAAAGAATAAAAATGTAAACAAAGACTACTAATGTAAACAAAGGCTCTAAATGTAAACAAACAAGCTATATATAAACAAAGACTACAAATGTAAACAAAGACACTAAATGGAACTCTAAATGTAAACAAAGAATAAAAATGTAAACAAAGACTTCAAATGTAAACAAAGACCTTAAATGTAAACAGACTCTAAATGAAAACAAAGACTAAAAATGTAAAAAAAGACTACAAACGTAAACAAAGACTCCAAATGTAAAGAAGTTCTCTAAATGCAAACAAAGATTACAAATGTAAACAAAAACTACAAATGTAAACAAAGGCTACAAATATAAACAAAAACTCTAAATGGAAACAGACTACAAATGTAAACAAAAACTACAAACGTAAACTAACACTCTAAATGTAAACAAGGACTACAAGTGTAAACAGACTCTAAATGTAAACAAAGTCTAAAAATAAAAACAAAGACTCTAAATGTAAACAAAGGATAAAAATGTAAACAAAGGCTACAAATGTAAACAAAGGCTCTAAATGTAAACAAACACGCTATATGTAAACAAAGACTACAAATGTAAACAAAGACCCCAAATGGAACTCTAAATCTAAACAAAAAATAAAAATGTAAACAGACTACAAATGTAAACAAAACTAAAAGTAAACAAATACTACAAATATAAACAACGACTACAAATGTAAACAAAACTAAATGTAAACAAATACTAGAAATATAAACAAAGACTCTAAATGTAACCAAAAATTCTTGGTGTAAACAAGGACTCTAGGTGTAAAAAAGGATTACAAACGTAAAAAAAGTCTCTAAATATAAACAAAGTCTAAATGTAAACAAAGACTACAAGCGTAAACAAAGACTGCAAATGTAAACAAAAACTCTACATGTAAACAATCTCTCTAAATGTAAACAAAGACTACAAATATAAACGGACTCTAAATGTAAACAAAGTCAATAAATTTAAACAAAGAATGCAAATGTAAACAAAGACTATAAATGTCAAGAAAGTTTACAACTGTAAACAAACACTACAAATGTAAACAAAGACACTAAACGTAAACAAAAACTACAAATGTAAACAGACTCTAAGTGTAAACAGACAACAAATGTAAACAAAGCCTCTACATATAAACAAAGTACCTAAATGTAAGCAGACTACAAATGTAAACAAAGAATACAAATGTAAACAAAGAGCACAAATGTTAAGTGACTCAAACTGTAAACAAACTCTCTAAATGTAAACAAAGTCTACAAATGTAAACAGACTATAAATGAAAACAGACTCTAAATGCAAACAGACTAAAAGTGTAAACAAAGACTACAAATATAAACAGACTCTAAATGGAAACAGACTACAAATGTAAACAAAAACTACAAACGTAAACCAACACTCTAAATGTAAACAAAGACTACAAATGTAAACAAAGGGACTAAATGTAAACACTCTAAATGTAAACAAAGACTACATATGTAAACAAAGAATTTAAATGTAAATAAAGACTACAAATGTAAACAAAGACCTTAAATGTAAACAGACTCTAAGTGAAAACAAAGACTAAAAATGTAAACAAAGACTACAGACGTAAACAAAGACTCTAAATGTAAAGAAAGTCTCTAAATGCAAACAAAGATTACAAATGTAAACAAAGACTACAAATGTAAACAAAGACTACAAATATAAACAGACTCTAAATGGAAACAGACTACAAATGTAAACAAAAACTATAAACGTAAACTAACACTCTATATGTAAACAGACTACAAATGTAAACAAAACTAAATGTAAACAAATACTAGAAATATAAACAAAGGCTCTAAATGTAACCAAAGACTGCAAACGTAAACAAAGTCTCTAAATGTAAACAAAAAATAAAAATGTAAACAAAGACTCTAAATGTAATAAAAAACTCTGGGTATAAACAAGGACTCTAGGTGTAAACAAGGACTACAAATGTAAACAGACTCTAAATGTTAACAAAGTCTAAAAATAAAAACAAAGACTCTAAATGTAAACAAAGGCTAAAAATGTAAACAAAGACTACAAATGTAAACAAAGGCTCTTAATGTAAACAGACAAGCTATATGTAAACAAAGACTACAAATGTAAACAAAGACACTAAATGGAACTCTAAATGTAAACAAAGAATAAAAATGTAAACAAAGACTACTAATGTAAACAAAGGCTCTAAATGTAAACAAACAAGCTATATATAAACAAAGACTACAAATGTAAACAAAGACACTAAATGGAACTCTAAATGTAAACAAAGAATAAAAATGTAAACAAAGACTACAAATGTAAACAAAGACCTTAAATATAAACAGACTCTAAATGAAAACAAAGACTAAAAATGTAAACAAAGACTACAAACGTAAACAAAGACTCCAAATGTAAAGAAGTTCTCTAAATGCAAACAAAGATTACAAATGTAAACAAAAACTACAAATGTAAACAAAGGCTACAAATATAAACAAAAACTCTAAATGGAAACAGACTACATTGTAAACAAAAACTACAAACGTAAACTAACACTCTAAATGTAAACAAGGACTACAAATGTAAACAGACTCTAAATGTAAACAAAGTCTAAAAATAAAAACAAAGACTCTAAATGTAAACAAAGGATAAAAATGTAAACAAAGACTACAAATGTAAACAAAGGCTCTAAATGTAAACAAACACGCTATATGTAAACAAAGACTACAAATGTAAACAAAGACCCCAAATGGAACTCTAAATCTAAACAAAAAATAAAAATGTAAACAGACTACAAATGTAAACAAAACTAAAAGTAAACAAATACTACAAATATAAACAACGACTACAAATGTAAACAAAACTAAATGTAAACAAATACTAGAAATATAAACAAAGACTCTAAATGTAACCAAAAATTCTTGGTGTAAACAGGACTCTAGGTGTAAAAAAGGACTACAAACGTAAACAAAGTCTCTAAATATAAACAAAGTCTAAATGCAAACAAAGACTACAAGCGTAAACAAAGACTGCAAATGTAAACAAAAACTCTACATGTAAACAATCTCTCTAAATGTAAACAAAGACTACAAATATAAACGGACTCTAAATGTAAACAAAGTCGCTAAATTTAAGCAAAGAATGCAAATGTAAACAAAGACTATAAATGTTAAGAAAGTTTACAACTGTAAACAAAGACTACAAATGTAAACAAAGACACTAAACGTAAACAAAAACTACAAATGTAAACAGACTCTAAGTGGAAACAGACAACAAATGTAAACAAAGCCTCTACATATAAACAAAATACCTAAATGTAAGCAGACTACAAATGTAAACAAAGAATACAAATGTAAACAAAGAGCACAAATGTTAAGTGACTCAAACTGTAAACAAACTCTCTAAATGTAAACAAAGTCTACAAATGTAAACAGACTATAAATGAAAACAGACTCTAAATGCAAACAGACTAAAAGTGTAAACAAAGACTACAAATATAAAGACTCTAAATGGAAACAGACTACAAATGTAAACAAAAACTACAAACGTAAACCAACACTCTAAATGTAAACAAAGACTACAAATGTAAACAAAGGGACCAAATGTAAACACTCTAAATGTAAACAAAGACTACATATGTAAACAAAGAATTTAAATGTAAATAAAGACTACAAATGTAAACAAAGACCTTAAATGTAAACAGACTCTAAGTGAAAACAAAGACTAAAAATGTAAACAAAGACTACAGACGTAAACAAAGACTCTAAATGTAAAGAAGGTCTCTAAATGCAAACAAAGATTACAAATGTAAACAAAGACTACAAATGTAAACAAAGACTACAAATATAAACAGACTCTAAATGGAAACAGACTACAAATGTAAACAAAAACTATAAACGTAAACTAACACTCTATATGTAAACAGACTACAAATGTAAACAAAACTAAATGTAAACAAATACTAGAAATATAAACAAAGGCTCTAAATGTAACCAAAGACTGCAAACGTAAACAAAGTCTCTAAATGTAAACAAAAAATAAAAATGTAAACAAAGACTCTAAATGTAATAAAAAACTCTGGGTATAAACAAGGACTCTAGGTGTAAACAAGGACTACAAATGTAAACAGACTCTAAATGTTAACAAAGTCTAAAAATAAAAACAAAGACTCTAAATGTAAACAAAGGCTAAAAATGTAAACAAAGACTACAAATGTAAACAAAGGCTCTTAATGTAACAGACAAGCTATATGTAAACAAAGACTACAAATGTAAACAAAGACACTAAATGGAACTCTAAATGTAAACAAAGAATAAAAATGTAAACAAAGACTACTAATGTAAACAAAGGCTCTAAATGTAAACAAACAAGCTATATATAAACAAAGACTACAAATGTAAACAAAGACACTAAATGGAACTCTAAATGTAAACAAAGAATAAAAATGTAAACAAAGACTACAAATGTAAACAAAGACCTTAAATGTAAACAGACTCTAAATGAAAACAAAGACTAAAAATGTAAAAAAACGACTACAAACGTAAACAAAGACTCCAAATGTAAAGAAGTTCTCTAAATGCAATCAAAGATTACAAATGTAAACAAAAACTACAAATGTAAACAAAGGCTACAAATATAAACAAAAACTCTAAATGGAAACAGACTACAAATGTAAACAAAAACTACAAACGTAAACTAACACTCTAAATGTAAACAAGGACTACAAGTGTAAACAGACTCTAAATGTAAACAAAGTCTAAAAATAAAAACAAAGACTCTAAATGTAAACAAAGGCTACAAATGTAAACAAAGGCTCTAAATGTAAACAAACACGCTATATGTAAACAAAGACTACAAATGTAAACAAAGACCCCAAATGGAACTCTAAATCTAAAAAAAAAATAAAAATGTAAACAGACTACAAATGTAAACAAAACTAAAAGTAAACAAATACTACAAATATAAACAACGACTACAAATGTAAACAAAACTAAATGTAAACAAATACTAGAAATATAAACAAAGACTCTAAATGTAACCAAAAATTCTTGGTGTAAACAAGGACTCTAGGTGTAAAAAAGGATTACAAACGTAAACAAAGTCTCTAAATATGAACAAAGTCTAAATGTAAACAAAGACTACAAGCGTAAACAAAGACTGCAAATGTAAACAAAAACTCTACATGTAAACAATCTCTCTAAATGTAAACAAAGACTACAAATATAAACGGACTCTAAATGTAAACAAAGTCACTAAATTTAAACAAAGAATGCAAATGTAAACAAAGACTATAAATGTTAAGAAAGTTTACAACTGTAAACAAAGACTACAAATGTAAACAAAGACACTAAACGTAAACAAAAACTACAAATGTAAACAGACTCTAAGTGTAAACAGACAACAAATGTAAACAAAGCCTCTACATATAAACAAAGTACCTAAATGTAAGCAGACTACAAATGTAAACAAAGAATACAAATGTAAACAAAGAGCACAAATGTTAAGTGACTCAAACTGTAAACAAACTCTCTAAATGTAAACAAAGTCTACAAATGTAAACAGACTATAAATGAAAACAGACTCTAAATGCAAACAGACTAAAAGTGTAAACAAAGACTACAAATATAAACAGACTCTAAATGGAAACAGACTACAAATGTAAACATAAACTACAAACGTAAACCAACACTCTAAATGTAAACAAAGACTACAAATGTAAACAAAGGGACTAAATGTAAACACTCTAAATGTAAACAAAGACTACATATGTAAACAAAGAATTTAAATGTAAATAAAGACTACAAATGTAAACAAAGACCTTAAATGTAAACAGACTCTAAGTGAAAACAAAGACTAAAAATGTAAACAAAGACTACAGACGTAAACAAAGACTCTAAATGTAAAGAAGGTCTCTAAATGCAAACAAAGATTACAAATGTAAACAAAGACTACAAATGTAAACAAAGACTACAAATATAAACAGACTCTAAATGGAAACAGACTACAAATGTAAACAAAAACTATAAACGTAAACTAACACTCTATATGTAAACAGACTACAAATGTAAACAAAACTAAATGTAAACAAATACTAGAAATATAAACAAAGGCTCTAAATGTAACCAAAGACTGCAAACGTAAACAAAGTCTCTAAATGTAAACAAAAAATAAAAATGTAAACAAAGACTCTAAATGTAATAAAAAACTCTGGGTATAAACAAGGACTCTAGGTGTAAACAAGGACTACAAATGTAAACAGACTCTAAATGTTAACAAAGTCTAAAAATAAAAACAAAGACTCTAAATGTAAACAAAGGCTAAAAATGTAAACAAAGACTACAAATGTAAACAAAGGCTCTTAATGTAAACAGACAAGCTATATGTAAACAAAGACTACAAATGTAAACAAAGACACTAAATGGAACTCTAAATGTAAACAAAGAATAAAAATGTAAACAAAGAATACTAATGTAAACAAAGGCACTAAATGTAAACAAACAAGCTATATATAAACAAAGACTACAAATGTAAACAAAGACACTAAATGGAACTCTAAATGTAAACAAAGAATAAAAATGTAAACAAAGACTACAAATGTAAACAAAGACCTTAAATGTAAACAGACTCTAAATGAAAACAAAGACTAAAAATGTAAAAAAACGACTACAAACGTAAACAAAGACTCCAAATGTAAAGAAGTTCTCTAAATGCAATCAAAGATTACAAATGTAAACAAAAACTACAAATGTAAACAAAGGCTACAAATATAAACAAAAACTCTAAATGGAAACAGACTACAAATGTAAACAAAAACTACAAACGTAAACTAACACTCTAAATGTAAACAAGGACTACAAGTGTAAACAGACTCTAAATGTAAACAAAGTCTAAAAATAAAAACAAAGACTCTAAATGTAAACAAAGGCTACAAATGTAAACAAAGGCTCTAAATGTAAACAAACACGCTATATGTAAACAAAGACTACAAATGTAAACAAAGACCCCAAATGGAACTCTAAATCTAAACAAAAAATAAAAATGTAAACAGACTACAAATGTAAACAAAACTAAAAGTAAACAAATACTACAAATATAAACAACGACTACAAATGTAAACAAAACTAAATGTAAACAAATACTAGAAATATAAACAAAGACTCTAAATGTAACCAAAAATTCTTGGTGTAAACAAGGACTCTAGGTGTAAAAAAGGATTACAAACGTAAAAAAAGTCTCTAAATATAAACAAAGTCTAAATGTAAACAAAGACTACAAGCGTAAACAAAGACTGCAAATGTAAACAAAAACTCTACATGTAAACAATCTCTCTAAATGTAAACAAAGACTACAAATATAAACGGACTCTAAATGTAAACAAAGTCAATAAATTTAAACAAAGAATGCAAATGTAAACAAAGACTATAAATGTCAAGAAAGTTTACAACTGTAAACAAACACTACAAATGTAAACAAAGACACTAAACGTAAACAAAAACTACAAATGTAAACAGACTCTAAGTGTAAACAGACAACAAATGTAAACAAAGCCTCTACATATAAACAAAGTACCTAAATGTAAGCAGACTACAAATGTAAACAAAGAATACAAATGTAAACAAAGAGCACAAATGTTAAGTGACTCAAACTGTAAACAAACTCTCTAAATGTAAACAAAGTCTACAAATGTAAACAGACTATAAATGAAAACAGACTCTAAATGCAAACAGACTAAAAGTGTAAACAAAGACTACAAATATAAACAGACTCTAAATGGAAACAGACTACAAATGTAAACAAAAACTACAAACGTAAACCAACACTCTAAATGTAAACAAAGACTACAAATGTAAACAAAGGGACTAAATGTAAACACTCTAAATGTAAACAAAGACTACATATGTAAACAAAGAATTTAAATGTAAATAAAGACTACAAATGTAAACAAAGACCTTAAATGTAAACAGACTCTAAGTGAAAACAAAGACTAAAAATGTAAACAAAGACTACAGACGTAAACAAAGACTCTAAATGTAAAGAAAGTCTCTAAATGCAAACAAAGATTACAAATGTAAACAAAGACTACAAATGTAAACAAAGACTACAAATATAAACAGACTCTAAATGGAAACAGACTACAAATGTAAACAAAAACTATAAACGTAAACTAACACTCTATATGTAAACAGACTACAAATGTAAACAAAACTAAATGTAAACAAATACTAGAAATATAAACAAAGGCTCTAAATGTAACCAAAGACTGCAAACGTAAACAAAGTCTCTAAATGTAAACAAAAAATAAAAATGTAAACAAAGACTCTAAATGTAATAAAAAACTCTGGGTATAAACAAGGACTCTAGGTGTAAACAAGGACTACAAATGTAAACAGACTCTAAATGTTAACAAAGTCTAAAAATAAAAACAAAGACTCTAAATGTAAACAAAGGCTAAAAATGTAAACAAAGACTACAAATGTAAACAAAGGCTCTTAATGTAAACAGACAAGCTATATGTAAACAAAGACTACAAATGTAAACAAAGACACTAAATGGAACTCTAAATGTAAACAAAGAATAAAAATGTAAACAAAGACTACTAATGTAAACAAAGGCTCTAAATGTAAACAAACAAGCTATATATAAACAAAGACTACAAATGTAAACAAAGACACTAAATGGAACTCTAAATGTAAACAAAGAATAAAAATGTAAACAAAGACTACAAATGTAAACAAAGACCTTAAATATAAACAGACTCTAAATGAAAACAAAGACTAAAAATGTAAACAAAGACTACAAACGTAAACAAAGACTCCAAATGTAAAGAAGTTCTCTAAATGCAAACAAAGATTACAAATGTAAACAAAAACTACAAATGTAAACAAAGGCTACAAATATAAACAAAAACTCTAAATGGAAACAGACTACATTGTAAACAAAAACTACAAACGTAAACTAACACTCTAAATGTAAACAAGGACTACAAATGTAAACAGACTCTAAATGTAAACAAAGTCTAAAAATAAAAACAAAGACTCTAAATGTAAACAAAGGATAAAAATGTAAACAAAGACTACAAATGTAAACAAAGGCTCTAAATGTAAACAAACACGCTATATGTAAACAAAGACTACAAATGTAAACAAAGACCCCAAATGGAACTCTAAATCTAAACAAAAAATAAAAATGTAAACAGACTACAAATGTAAACAAAACTAAAAGTAAACAAATACTACAAATATAAACAACGACTACAAATGTAAACAAAACTAAATGTAAACAAATACTAGAAATATAAACAAAGACTCTAAATGTAACCAAAAATTCTTGGTGTAAACAGGACTCTAGGTGTAAAAAAGGACTACAAACGTAAACAAAGTCTCTAAATATAAACAAAGTCTAAATGCAAACAAAGACTACAAGCGTAAACAAAGACTGCAAATGTAAACAAAAACTCTACATGTAAACAATCTCTCTAAATGTAAACAAAGACTACAAATATAAACGGACTCTAAATGTAAACAAAGTCGCTAAATTTAAGCAAAGAATGCAAATGTAAACAAAGACTATAAATGTTAAGAAAGTTTACAACTGTAAACAAAGACTACAAATGTAAACAAAGACACTAAACGTAAACAAAAACTACAAATGTAAACAGACTCTAAGTGGAAACAGACAACAAATGTAAACAAAGCCTCTACATATAAACAAAATACCTAAATGTAAGCAGACTACAAATGTAAACAAAGAATACAAATGTAAACAAAGAGCACAAATGTTAAGTGACTCAAACTGTAAACAAACTCTCTAAATGTAAACAAAGTCTACAAATGTAAACAGACTATAAATGAAAACAGACTCTAAATGCAAACAGACTAAAAGTGTAAACAAAGACTACAAATATAAAGACTCTAAATGGAAACAGACTACAAATGTAAACAAAAACTACAAACGTAAACCAACACTCTAAATGTAAACAAAGACTACAAATGTAAACAAAGGGACCAAATGTAAACACTCTAAATGTAAACAAAGACTACATATGTAAACAAAGAATTTAAATGTAAATAAAGACTACAAATGTAAACAAAGACCTTAAATGTAAACAGACTCTAAGTGAAAACAAAGACTAAAAATGTAAACAAAGACTACAGACGTAAACAAAGACTCTAAATGTAAAGAAGGTCTCTAAATGCAAACAAAGATTACAAATGTAAACAAAGACTACAAATGTAAACAAAGACTACAAATATAAACAGACTCTAAATGGAAACAGACTACAAATGTAAACAAAAACTATAAACGTAAACTAACACTCTATATGTAAACAGACTACAAATGTAAACAAAACTAAATGTAAACAAATACTAGAAATATAAACAAAGGCTCTAAATGTAACCAAAGACTGCAAACGTAAACAAAGTCTCTAAATGTAAACAAAAAATAAAAATGTAAACAAAGACTCTAAATGTAATAAAAAACTCTGGGTATAAACAAGGACTCTAGGTGTAAACAAGGACTACAAATGTAAACAGACTCTAAATGTTAACAAAGTCTAAAAATAAAAACAAAGACTCTAAATGTAAACAAAGGCTAAAAATGTAAACAAAGACTACAAATGTAAACAAAGGCTCTTAATGTAACAGACAAGCTATATGTAAACAAAGACTACAAATGTAAACAAAGACACTAAATGGAACTCTAAATGTAAACAAAGAATAAAAATGTAAACAAAGACTACTAATGTAAACAAAGGCTCTAAATGTAAACAAACAAGCTATATATAAACAAAGACTACAAATGTAAACAAAGACACTAAATGGAACTCTAAATGTAAACAAAGAATAAAAATGTAAACAAAGACTACAAATGTAAACAAAGACCTTAAATGTAAACAGACTCTAAATGAAAACAAAGACTAAAAATGTAAAAAAACGACTACAAACGTAAACAAAGACTCCAAATGTAAAGAAGTTCTCTAAATGCAATCAAAGATTACAAATGTAAACAAAAACTACAAATGTAAACAAAGGCTACAAATATAAACAAAAACTCTAAATGGAAACAGACTACAAATGTAAACAAAAACTACAAACGTAAACTAACACTCTAAATGTAAACAAGGACTACAAGTGTAAACAGACTCTAAATGTAAACAAAGTCTAAAAATAAAAACAAAGACTCTAAATGTAAACAAAGGCTACAAATGTAAACAAAGGCTCTAAATGTAAACAAACACGCTATATGTAAACAAAGACTACAAATGTAAACAAAGACCCCAAATGGAACTCTAAATCTAAAAAAAAAATAAAAATGTAAACAGACTACAAATGTAAACAAAACTAAAAGTAAACAAATACTACAAATATAAACAACGACTACAAATGTAAACAAAACTAAATGTAAACAAATACTAGAAATATAAACAAAGACTCTAAATGTAACCAAAAATTCTTGGTGTAAACAAGGACTCTAGGTGTAAAAAAGGATTACAAACGTAAACAAAGTCTCTAAATATGAACAAAGTCTAAATGTAAACAAAGACTACAAGCGTAAACAAAGACTGCAAATGTAAACAAAAACTCTACATGTAAACAATCTCTCTAAATGTAAACAAAGACTACAAATATAAACGGACTCTAAATGTAAACAAAGTCACTAAATTTAAACAAAGAATGCAAATGTAAACAAAGACTATAAATGTTAAGAAAGTTTACAACTGTAAACAAAGACTACAAATGTAAACAAAGACACTAAACGTAAACAAAAACTACAAATGTAAACAGACTCTAAGTGTAAACAGACAACAAATGTAAACAAAGCCTCTACATATAAACAAAGTACCTAAATGTAAGCAGACTACAAATGTAAACAAAGAATACAAATGTAAACAAAGAGCACAAATGTTAAGTGACTCAAACTGTAAACAAACTCTCTAAATGTAAACAAAGTCTACAAATGTAAACAGACTATAAATGAAAACAGACTCTAAATGCAAACAGACTAAAAGTGTAAACAAAGACTACAAATATAAACAGACTCTAAATGGAAACAGACTACAAATGTAAACATAAACTACAAACGTAAACCAACACTCTAAATGTAAACAAAGACTACAAATGTAAACAAAGGGACTAAATGTAAACACTCTAAATGTAAACAAAGACTACATATGTAAACAAAGAATTTAAATGTAAATAAAGACTACAAATGTAAACAAAGACCTTAAATGTAAACAGACTCTAAGTGAAAACAAAGACTAAAAATGTAAACAAAGACTACAGACGTAAACAAAGACTCTAAATGTAAAGAAGGTCTCTAAATGCAAACAAAGATTACAAATGTAAACAAAGACTACAAATGTAAACAAAGACTACAAATATAAACAGACTCTAAATGGAAACAGACTACAAATGTAAACAAAAACTATAAACGTAAACTAACACTCTATATGTAAACAGACTACAAATGTAAACAAAACTAAATGTAAACAAATACTAGAAATATAAACAAAGGCTCTAAATGTAACCAAAGACTGCAAACGTAAACAAAGTCTCTAAATGTAAACAAAAAATAAAAATGTAAACAAAGACTCTAAATGTAATAAAAAACTCTGGGTATAAACAAGGACTCTAGGTGTAAACAAGGACTACAAATGTAAACAGACTCTAAATGTTAACAAAGTCTAAAAATAAAAACAAAGACTCTAAATGTAAACAAAGGCTAAAAATGTAAACAAAGACTACAAATGTAAACAAAGGCTCTTAATGTAAACAGACAAGCTATATGTAAACAAAGACTACAAATGTAAACAAAGACACTAAATGGAACTCTAAATGTAAACAAAGAATAAAAATGTAAACAAAGAATACTAATGTAAACAAAGGCACTAAATGTAAACAAACAAGCTATATATAAACAAAGACTACAAATGTAAACAAAGACACTAAATGGAACTCTAAATGTAAACAAAGAATAAAAATGTAAACAAAGACTACAAATGTAAACAAAGACCTTAAATGTAAACAGACTCTAAATGAAAACAAAGACTAAAAATGTAAAAAAACGACTACAAACGTAAACAAAGACTCCAAATGTAAAGAAGTTCTCTAAATGCAATCAAAGATTACAAATGTAAACAAAAACTACAAATGTAAACAAAGGCTACAAATATAAACAAAAACTCTAAATGGAAACAGACTACAAATGTAAACAAAAACTACAAACGTAAACTAACACTCTAAATGTAAACAAGGACTACAAGTGTAAACAGACTCTAAATGTAAACAAAGTCTAAAAATAAAAACAAAGACTCTAAATGTAAACAAAGGCTACAAATGTAAACAAAGGCTCTAAATGTAAACAAACACGCTATATGTAAACAAAGACTACAAATGTAAACAAAGACCCCAAATGGAACTCTAAATCTAAACAAAAAATAAAAATGTAAACAGACTACAAATGTAAACAAAACTAAAAGTAAACAAATACTACAAATATAAACAACGACTACAAATGTAAACAAAACTAAATGTAAACAAATACTAGAAATATAAACAAAGACTCTAAATGTAACCAAAAATTCTTGGTGTAAACAAGGACTCTAGGTGTAAAAAAGGATTACAAACGTAAACAAAGTCTCTAAATATGAACAAAGTCTAAATGTAAACAAAGACTACAAGCGTAAACAAAGACTGCAAATGTAAACAAAAACTCTACATGTAAACAATCTCTCTAAATGTAAACAAAGACTACAAATATAAACGGACTCTAAATGTAAACAAAGTCACTAAATTTAAACAAAGAATGCAAATGTAAACAAAGACTATAAATGTTAAGAAAGTTTACAACTGTAAACAAAGACTACAAATGTAAACAAAGACACTAAACGTAAACAAAAACTACAAATGTAAACAGACTCTAAGTGTAAACAGACAACAAATGTAAACAAAGCCTCTACATATAAACAAAGTACCTAAATGTAAGCAGACTACAAATGTAAACAAAGAATACAAATGTAAACAAAGAGCACAAATGTTAAGTGACTCAAACTGTAAACAAACTCTCTAAATGTAAACAAAGTCTACAAATGTAAACAGACTATAAATGAAAACAGACTCTAAATGCAAACAGACTAAAAGTGTAAACAAAGACTACAAATATAAACAGACTCTAAATGGAAACAGACTACAAATGTAAACAAAAACTACAAACGTAAACCAACACTCTAAATGTAAACAAAGACTACAAATGTAAACAAAGGGACTAAATGTAAACACTCTAAATGTAAACAAAGACTACATATGTAAACAAAGAATTTAAATGTAAATAAAGACTACAAATGTAAACAAAGACCTTAAATGTAAAGAGACTCTAAGTGAAAACAAAGACTAAAAATGTAAACAAAGACTACAGACGTAAACAAAGACTCTAAATGTAAAGAAGGTCTCTAAATGCAAACAAAGATTACAAATGTAAACAAAGACTACAAATGTAAACAAAGACTACAAATATAAACAGACTCTAAATGGAAACAGACTACAAATGTAAACAAAAACTATAAACGTAAACTAACACTCTATATGTAAACAGACTACAAATGTAAACAAAACTAAATGTAAACAAATACTAGAAATATAAACAAAGGCTCTAAATGTAACCAAAGACTGCAAACGTAAACAAAGTCTCTAAATGTAAACAAAAAATAAAAATGTAATCAAAGACTCTAAATGTAATAAAAAACTCTGGGTATAAACAAGGACTCTAGGTGTAAACAAGGACTACAAATGTAAACAGACTCTAAATGTTAACAAAGTCTAAAAATAAAAACAAAGACTCTAAATGTAAACAAAGGCTAAAAATGTAAACAAAGACTACAAATGTAAACAAAGGCTCTTAATGTAAACAAACAAGCTATATGTAAACAAAGACTACAAATGTAAACAGACACTAAATGGAACTCTAAATGTAAACAAAGAATAAAAATGTAAACAAAGACTACTAATGTAAACAAAGGCTCTAAATGTAAACAAACAAGCTATATATAAACAAAGACTACAAATGTAAACAAAGACACTAAATGGAACTCTAAATGTAAACAAAGAATAAAAATGTAAACAAAGACTACAAATGTAAACAAAGACCTTAAATGTAAACAGACTCTAAATGAAAACAAAGACTAAAAATGTAAAAAAACGACTACAAACGTAAACAAAGACTCCAAATGTAAAGAAGTTCTCTAAATGCAATCAAAGATTACAAATGTAAACAAAAACTACAAATGTAAACAAAGGCTACAAATATAAACAAAAACTCTAAATGGAAACAGACTACAAATGTAAACAAAAACTACAAACGTAAACTAACACTCTAAATGTAAACAAGGACTACAAGTGTAAACAGACTCTAAATGTAAACAAAGTCTAAAAATAAAAACAAAGACTCTAAATGTAAACAAAGGCTACAAATGTAAACAAAGGCTCTAAATGTAAACAAACACGCTATATGTAAACAAAGACTACAAATGTAAACAAAGACCCCAAATGGAACTCTAAATCTAAACAAAAAATAAAAATGTAAACAGACTACAAATGTAAACAAAACTAAAAGTAAACAAATACTACAAATATAAACAACGACTACAAATGTAAACAAAACTAAATGTAAACAAATACTAGAAATATAAACAAAGACTCTAAATGTAACCAAAAATTCTTGGTGTAAACAAGGACTCTAGGTGTAAAAAAGGATTACAAACGTAAACAAAGTCTCTAAATATGAACAAAGTCTAAATGTAAACAAAGACTACAAGCGTAAACAAAGACTGCAAATGTAAACAAAAACTCTACATGTAAACAATCTCTCTAAATGTAAACAAAGACTACAAATATAAACGGACTCTAAATGTAAACAAAGTCACTAAATTTAAACAAAGAATGCAAATGTAAACAAAGACTATAAATGTTAAGAAAGTTTACAACTGTAAACAAAGACTACAAATGTAAACAAAGACACTAAACGTAAACAAAAACTACAAATGTAAACAGACTCTAAGTGTAAACAGACAACAAATGTAAACAAAGCCTCTACATATAAACAAAGTACCTAAATGTAAGCAGACTACAAATGTAAACAAAGAATACAAATGTAAACAAAGAGCACAAATGTTAAGTGACTCAAACTGTAAACAAACTCTCTAAATGTAAACAAAGTCTACAAATGTAAACAGACTATAAATGAAAACAGACTCTAAATGCAAACAGACTAAAAGTGTAAACAAAGACTACAAATATAAACAGACTCTAAATGGAAACAGACTACAAATGTAAACATAAACTACAAACGTAAACCAACACTCTAAATGTAAACAAAGACTACAAATGTAAACAAAGGGACTAAATGTAAACACTCTAAATGTAAACAAAGACTACATATGTAAACAAAGAATTTAAATGTAAATAAAGACTACAAATGTAAACAAAGACCTTAAATGTAAACAGACTCTAAGTGAAAACAAAGACTAAAAATGTAAACAAAGACTACAGACGTAAACAAAGACTCTAAATGTAAAGAAGGTCTCTAAATGCAAACAAAGATTACAAATGTAAACAAAGACTACAAATGTAAACAAAGACTACAAATATAAACAGACTCTAAATGGAAACAGACTACAAATGTAAACAAAAACTATAAACGTAAACTAACACTCTATATGTAAACAGACTACAAATGTAAACAAAACTAAATGTAAACAAATACTAGAAATATAAACAAAGGCTCTAAATGTAACCAAAGACTGCAAACGTAAACAAAGTCTCTAAATGTAAACAAAAAATAAAAATGTAAACAAAGACTCTAAATGTAATAAAAAACTCTGGGTATAAACAAGGACTCTAGGTGTAAACAAGGACTACAAATGTAAACAGACTCTAAATGTTAACAAAGTCTAAAAATAAAAACAAAGACTCTAAATGTAAACAAAGGCTAAAAATGTAAACAAAGACTACAAATGTAAACAAAGGCTCTTAATGTAAACAGACAAGCTATATGTAAACAAAGACTACAAATGTAAACAAAGACACTAAATGGAACTCTAAATGTAAACAAAGAATAAAAATGTAAACAAAGAATACTAATGTAAACAAAGGCACTAAATGTAAACAAACAAGCTATATATAAACAAAGACTACAAATGTAAACAAAGACACTAAATGGAACTCTAAATGTAAACAAAGAATAAAAATGTAAACAAAGACTACAAATGTAAACAAAGACCTTAAATGTAAACAGACTCTAAATGAAAACAAAGACTAAAAATGTAAAAAAACGACTACAAACGTAAACAAAGACTCCAAATGTAAAGAAGTTCTCTAAATGCAATCAAAGATTACAAATGTAAACAAAAACTACAAATGTAAACAAAGGCTACAAATATAAACAAAAACTCTAAATGGAAACAGACTACAAATGTAAACAAAAACTACAAACGTAAACTAACACTCTAAATGTAAACAAGGACTACAAGTGTAAACAGACTCTAAATGTAAACAAAGTCTAAAAATAAAAACAAAGACTCTAAATGTAAACAAAGGCTACAAATGTAAACAAAGGCTCTAAATGTAAACAAACACGCTATATGTAAACAAAGACTACAAATGTAAACAAAGACCCCAAATGGAACTCTAAATCTAAACAAAAAATAAAAATGTAAACAGACTACAAATGTAAACAAAACTAAAAGTAAACAAATACTACAAATATAAACAACGACTACAAATGTAAACAAAACTAAATGTAAACAAATACTAGAAATATAAACAAAGACTCTAAATGTAACCAAAAATTCTTGGTGTAAACAAGGACTCTAGGTGTAAAAAAGGATTACAAACGTAAACAAAGTCTCTAAATATGAACAAAGTCTAAATGTAAACAAAGACTACAAGCGTAAACAAAGACTGCAAATGTAAACAAAAACTCTACATGTAAACAATCTCTCTAAATGTAAACAAAGACTACAAATATAAACGGACTCTAAATGTAAACAAAGTCACTAAATTTAAACAAAGAATGCAAATGTAAACAAAGACTATAAATGTTAAGAAAGTTTACAACTGTAAACAAAGACTACAAATGTAAACAAAGACACTAAACGTAAACAAAAACTACAAATGTAAACAGACTCTAAGTGTAAACAGACAACAAATGTAAACAAAGCCTCTACATATAAACAAAGTACCTAAATGTAAGCAGACTACAAATGTAAACAAAGAATACAAATGTAAACAAAGAGCACAAATGTTAAGTGACTCAAACTGTAAACAAACTCTCTAAATGTAAACAAAGTCTACAAATGTAAACAGACTATAAATGAAAACAGACTCTAAATGCAAACAGACTAAAAGTGTAAACAAAGACTACAAATATAAACAGACTCTAAATGGAAACAGACTACAAATGTAAACAAAAACTACAAACGTAAACCAACACTCTAAATGTAAACAAAGACTACAAATGTAAACAAAGGGACTAAATGTAAACACTCTAAATGTAAACAAAGACTACATATGTAAACAAAGAATTTAAATGTAAATAAAGACTACAAATGTAAACAAAGACCTTAAATGTAAAGAGACTCTAAGTGAAAACAAAGACTAAAAATGTAAACAAAGACTACAGACGTAAACAAAGACTCTAAATGTAAAGAAGGTCTCTAAATGCAAACAAAGATTACAAATGTAAACAAAGACTACAAATGTAAACAAAGACTACAAATATAAACAGACTCTAAATGGAAACAGACTACAAATGTAAACAAAAACTATAAACGTAAACTAACACTCTATATGTAAACAGACTACAAATGTAAACAAAACTAAATGTAAACAAATACTAGAAATATAAACAAAGGCTCTAAATGTAACCAAAGACTGCAAACGTAAACAAAGTCTCTAAATGTAAACAAAAAATAAAAATGTAATCAAAGACTCTAAATGTAATAAAAAACTCTGGGTATAAACAAGGACTCTAGGTGTAAACAAGGACTACAAATGTAAACAGACTCTAAATGTTAACAAAGTCTAAAAATAAAAACAAAGACTCTAAATGTAAACAAAGGCTAAAAATGTAAACAAAGACTACAAATGTAAACAAAGGCTCTTAATGTAAACAAACAAGCTATATGTAAACAAAGACTACAAATGTAAACAGACACTAAATGGAACTCTAAATGTAAACAAAGAATAAAAATGTAAACAAAGACTACTAATGTAAACAAAGGCTCTAAATGTAAACAAACAAGCTATATATAAACAAAGACTACAAATGTAAACAAAGACACTAAATGGAACTCTAAATGTAAACAAAGAATAAAAATGTAAACAAAGACTACAAATGTAAACAAAGACCTTAAATGTAAACAGACTCTAAATGAAAACAAAGACTAAAAATGTAAAAAAAGACTACAAACGTAAACAAAGACTCCAAATGTAAAGAAGTTCTCTAAATGCAAACAAAGATTACAAATGTAAACAAAAACTACAAATGTAAACAAAGGCTACAAATATAAACAAAAACTCTAAATGGAAACAGACTACAAATGTAAACAAAAACTACAAACGTAAACTAACACTCTAAATGTAAACAAGGACTACAAGTGTAAACAGACTCTAAATGTAAACAAAGTCTAAAAATAAAAACAAAGACTCTAAATGTAAACAAAGGATAAAAATGTAAACAAAGGCTACAAATGTAAACAAAGGCTCTAAATGTAAACAAACACGCTATATGTAAACAAAGACTACAAATGTAAACAAAGACCCCAAATGGAACTCTAAATCTAAACAAAAAATAAAAATGTAAACAGACTACAAATGTAAACAAAACTAAAAGTAAACAAATACTACAAATATAAACAACGACTACAAATGTAAACAAAACTAAATGTAAACAAATACTAGAAATATAAACAAAGACTCTAAATGTAACCAAAAATTCTTGGTGTAAACAAGGACTCTAGGTGTAAAAAAGGATTACAAACGTAAAAAAGTCTCTAAATATAAACAGTCTAAATGTAAACAAAGACTACAAGCGTAAACAAAGACTGCAAATGTAAACAAAAACTCTACATGTAAACAATCTCTCTAAATGTAAACAAAGACTACAAATATAAACGGACTCTAAATGTAAACAAAGTCAATAAATTTAAACAAAGAATGCAAATGTAAACAAAGACTATAAATGTCAAGAAAGTTTACAACTGTAAACAAACACTACAAATGTAAACAAAGACACTAAACGTAAACAAAAACTACAAATGTAAACAGACTCTAAGTGTAAACAGACAACAAATGTAAACAAAGCCTCTACATATAAACAAAGTACCTAAATGTAAGCAGACTACAAATGTAAACAAAGAATACAAATGTAAACAAAGAGCACAAATGTTAAGTGACTCAAACTGTAAACAAACTCTCTAAATGTAAACAAAGTCTACAAATGTAAACAGACTATAAATGAAAACAGACTCTAAATGCAAACAGACTAAAAGTGTAAACAAAGACTACAAATATAAACAGACTCTAAATGGAAACAGACTACAAATGTAAACAAAAACTACAAACGTGAACCAACACTCTAAATGTAAACAAAGACTACAAATGTAAACAAAGGGACTAAATGTAAACACTCTAAATGTAAACAAAGACTACATATGTAAACAAAGAATTTAAATGTAAATAAAGACTACAAATGTAAACAAAGACCTTAAATGTAAACAGACTCTAAGTGAAAACAAAGACTAAAAATGTAAACAAAGACTACAGACGTAAACAAAGACTCTAAATGTAAAGAAGGTCTCTAAATGCAAACAAAGATTACAAATGTAAACAAAGACTACAAATGTGAACAAAGACTACAAATATAAACAGACTCTAAATGGAAACAGACTACAAATGTAAACAAAAACTATAAACGTAAACTAACACTCTATATGTAAACAGACTACAAATGTAAACAAAACTAAATGTAAACAAATACTAGAAATATAAACAAAGGCTCTAAATGTAACCAAAGACTGCAAACGTAAACAAAGTCTCTAAATGTAAACAAAAAATAAAAATGTAAACAAAGACTCTAAATGTAATAAAAAACTCTGGGTATAAACAAGGACTCTAGGTGTAAACAAGGACTACAAATGTAAACAGACTCTAAATGTTAACAAAGTCTAAAAATAAAAACAAAGACTCTAAATGTAAACAAAGGCTAAAAATGTAAACAAAGACTACAAATGTAAACAAAGGCTCGTAATGTAAACAGACAAGCTATATGTAAACAAAGACTACAAATGTAAACAAAGACACTAAATGGAACTCTAAATGTAAACAAAGAATAAAAATGTAAACAAAGACTACTAATGTAAACAAAGGCTCTAAATGTAAACAAACAAGCTATATATAAACAAAGACTACAAATGTAAACAAAGACACTAAATGGAACTCTAAATGTAAACAAAGAATAAAAATGTAAACAAAGACTACAAATGTAAACAAAGACCTTAAATGTAAACAGACTCTAAATGAAAACAGACTAAAAATGTAAACAAAGACTACAAACGTAAACAAAGACTCCAAATGTAAAGAAGTTCTCTAAATGCAAACAAAGATTACAAATGTAAACAAAAACTACAAATGGAAACAAAGGCTACAAATATAAACAAAAACTCTAAATGGAAACAGACTACAAATGTAAACAAAAACTACAAACGTAAACTAACACTCTAAATGTAAACAAGGACTACAAATGTAAACAGACTCTAAATGTAAACAAAGTCTAAAAATAAAAACAAAGACTCTAAATGTAAACAAAGGATAAAAATGTAAACAAAGGCTACAAATGTAAACAAAGGCTCTAAATGTAAACAAACAAGCTATATGTAAACAAAGACTACAAATGTAAACAAAGACCCCAAATGGAACTCTAAATCTAAACAAAAAATAAAAATGTAAACAGACTACAAATGTAAACAAAACTAAAAGTAAACAAATACTACAAATATAAACAACGACTACAAATGTAAACAAAACTAAATGTAAACAAATACTAGAAATATAAACAAAGACTCTAAATGTAACCAAAAATTCTTGGTGTAAACAGGACTCTAGGTGTAAAAAAGGACTACAAACGTAAACAAAGTCTCTAAATATAAAGAAAGTCTAAATGTAAACAAAGACTACAAGCGTAAACAAAGACTGCAAATGTAAACAAAAACTCTACATGTAAACAATCTCTCTAAATGTAAACAAAGACTACAAATATAAACGGACTCTAAATGTAAACAAAGTCGCTAAATTTAAGCAAAGAATGCAAATGTAAACAAAGACTATAAATGTTAAGAAAGTTTACAACTGTAAACAAAGACTACAAATGTAAACAAAGACACTAAACGTAAACAAAAACTACAAATGTAAACAGACTCTAAGTGGAAACAGACAACAAATGTAAACAAAGCCTCTACATATAAACAAAATACCTAAATGTAAGCAGACTACAAATGTAAACAAAGAATACAAATGTAAACAAAGAGCACAAATGTTAAGTGACTTAAACTGTAAACAAACTCTCTAAATGTAAACAAAGTCTACAAATGTAAACAGACTATAAATGAAAACAGACTCTAAATGCAAACAGACTAAAAGTGTAAACAAAGACTACAAATATAAAGACTCTAAATGGAAACAGACTACAAATGTAAACAAAAACTACAAACGTAAACCAACACTCTAAATGTAAACAAAGACTACAAATGTAAACAAAGGGACTAAATGTAAACACTCTAAATGTAAACAAAGACTACATATGTAAACAAAGAATTTAAATGTAAATAAAGACTACAAATGTAAACAAAGACCTTAAATGTAAACAGACTCTAAGTGAAAACAAAGACTAAAAATGTAAACAAAGACTACAGACGTAAACAAAGACTCTAAATGTAAAAAAGGTCTCTAAATGCAAACAAAGATTACAAATGTAAACAAAGACTACAAATGTAAACAAAGACTACAAATATAAACAGACTCTAAATGGAAACAGACTACAAATGTAAACAAAAACTATAAACGTAAACTAACACTCTATATGTAAACAGACTACAAATGTAAACAAAACTAAATGTAAACAAATACTAGAAATATAAACAAAGGCTCTAAATGTAACCAAAGACTGCAAACGTAAACAAAGTCTCTAAATGTAAACAAAAAAAAAATGTAAACAAAGACTCTAAATGTAATAAAAAACTCTGGGTATAAATAAGGACTCTAGGTGTAAACAAGGACTACAAATGTAAACAGACTCTAAATGTAAACAAAGTCTAAAAATAAAAACAAAGACTCTAAATGTAAACAAAGGCTAAAAATGTAAACAAAGACTACAAATGTAAACAAAGGCTCTTAATGTAAACAAACAAGCTATATGTAAACAAAGACTACAAATGTAAACAAAGACACTAAATGGAACTCTAAATGTAAACAAAGAATAAAAATGTAAACAAAGACTCTAAATGTAATAAAAAACTCTGGGTATAAACAAGGACTCTAGGTGTAAACAAGGACTACAAATGTAAACAGACTCTAAATGTTAACAAAGTCTAAAAATAAAAACAAAGACTCTAAATGTAAACAAAGGCTAAAAATGTAAACAAAGACTACAAATGTAAACAAAGGCTCTTAATGTAAACAAACAAGCTATATGTAAACAAAGACTACAAATGTAAACAAAGACACTAAATGGAACTCTAAATGTAAACAAAGAATAAAAATGTAAACAAAGACTACTAATGTAAACAAAGACCTTAAATGTAAACAGACTCTAAATGAAAACAAAGACTAAAAATGTAAACAAAGACTACAAACGTAAACAAAGACTCCAAATGTAAAGAAGTTCTCTAAATGCAAACAAAGATTACAAATGTAAACAAAAACTACAAATGTAAACAAAGGCTACAAATATAAACAAAAACTCTAAATGGAAACAGACTGCATTGTAAACAAAAACTACAAACGTAAACTAACACTCTAAATGTAAACAAGGACTACAAATGTAAACAGACTCTAAATGTAAACAAAGTCTAAAAATAAAAACAAAGACTCTAAATGTAAACAAAGGATAAAAATGTAAACAAAGACTACAAATGTAAACAAAGGCTCTAAATGTAAACAAACACGCTATATGTAAACAAAGACTACAAATGTAAACAAAGACCCCAAATGGAATTCTAAATCTAAACAAAAATTAAAAATGTAAACAGACTACAAATGTAAACAAAACTAAAAGTAAACAAATACTACAAATATAAACAACGACTACAAATGTAAACAAAACTAAATGTAAACAAATACTAGAAATATAAACAAAGACTCTAAATGTAACCAAAAATTCTTGGTGTAAACAAGGACTCTAGGTGTAAAAAAGGACTACAAACGTAAACAAAGTCTCTAAATATAAACAAAGTCTAAATGTAAACAAAGACTACAAGTGTAAACAAAGACTGCAAATGTAAACAAAAACTCTACATGTAAACAATCTCTCTAAATGTAAACAAAGACTACAAATATAAACGGACTCTAAATGTAAACAAAGTCGCTAAATTTAAACAAAGAATACAAATGTAAACAAAGACTATAAATGTTAAGAAAGTTTACAACTGTAAACAAAGACTACAAATGTAAACAAAGACACTAAATGGAACTCTAAATGTAAACAAAGAATAAAAATGTAAACAAAGACTACAAATGTAAACAAAGACCTTAAATGTAAACAGACTCTAAATGAAAACAGACTAAAAATGTAAACAAAGACTACAAACGTAAACAAAGACTCCAAATGTAAAGAAGTTCTCTAAATGCAAACAAAGATTACAAATGTAAACAAAAACTACAAATGGAAACAAAGGCTACAAATATAAACAAAAACTCTAAATGGAAACAGACTACAAATGTAAACAAAAACTACAAACGTAAACTAACACTCTAAATGTAAACAAGGACTACAAATGTAAACAGACTCTAAATGTAAACAAAGTCTAAAAATAAAAACAAAGACTCTAAATGTAAACAAAGGATAAAAATGTAAACAAAGGCTACAAATGTAAACAAAGGCTCTAAATGTAAACAAACACGCTATATGTAAACAAAGACTACAAATGTAAACAAAGACCCCAAATGGAACTCTAAATCTAAACAAAAAATAAAAATGTAAACAGACTACAAATGTAAACAAAACTAAAAGTAAACAAATACTACAAATATAAACAACGACTACAAATGTAAACAAAACTAAATGTAAACAAATACTAGAAATATAAACAAAGACTCTAAATGTAACCAAAAATTCTTGGTGTAAACAAGGACTCTAGGTGTAAAAAAGGACTACAAACGTAAACAAATTCTCTAAATATAAACAAAGTCTAAATGTAAACAAAGACTACAAGTGTAAACAAAGACTGCAAATGTAAACAAAAACTCTACATCTAAACAATCTCTCTAAATGTAAACAAAGACTACAAATATAAACGGACTCTAAATGTAAACAAAGTCACTAAATTTAAACAAAGAATACAAATGTAAACAAAGACTATAAATGTTAAGAAAGTTTACAACTGTAAACAAAGACTACAAATGTAAACAAAGACACTAAACGTAAACAAAAACTACAAATGTATACAGACTCTAAGTGTAAACAGACAACAAATGTAAACAAAGCCTCTACATATAAACAAAGTACCTAAATGTAAGCAGACTACAAATGTAAACAAAGAATACAAATGTAAACAAAGAGCACAAATGTTAAGTGACTCAAACTGTAAACAAACTCTCTAAATGTAAACAAAGTCTACAAATGTAAACAGACTATAAATGAAAACAGACTCTAAATGCAAACAGACTAAAAGTGTAAACAAAGACTACAAATATAAACAGACTCTAAATGGAAACAGAATACAAATGTAAACAAAAACTACAAACGTAAACCAACACTCTAAATGTAAACAAAGACTACATATGTAAACAAAGAATTTAAATGTAAATAAAGACTACAAATGTAAACAAAGACCTTAAATGTAAACAGACTCTAAGTGAAAACAAAGACTAAAAATGTAAACAAAGACTACAGACGTAAACAAAGACTCTAAATGTAAAGAAGTTCTCTAAATGCAAACAAAGATTACAAATGTAAACAAAGACTACAAATGTAAACAAAGACTACAAATATAAACAGACTCTAAATGGAAACAGACCACATATGTAAACAAAAACTATAAACGTAAACTAACACTCTATATGTAAACAGACTACAAATGTAAACAAAACTAAATGTAAACAAATACTAGAAATATAAACAAAGGCTCTAAATGTAACCAAAGACTGCAAACGTAAACAAAGTCTCTAAATGTAAACAAAAAATAAAAATGTAAACAAAGACTCTAAATGTAATAAAAAACTCTGGGTATAAACAAGGACTCTAGGTGTAAACAAGGACTACAAATGTAAACAGACTCTAAATGTTAACAAAGTCTAAAAATAAAAACAAAGACTCTAAATGTAAACAAAGGCTAAAAATGTAAACAAAGACTACAAATGTAAACAAAGGCTCTTAATGTAAACAAACAAGCTATATGTAAACAAAGACTACAAATGTAAACAAAGACACTAAATGGAACTCTAAATGTAAACAAAGAATAAAAATGTAAACAAAGACTACTAATGTAAACAAAGACACTAAACGTAAACAAAAACTACAAATGTAAACAGACTCTAAGTGTAAACAGACAACAAATGTAAACAAAGCCTCTACATATAAACAAAGTACCTAAATGTAAGCAGACTACAAATGTAAACAAAGAATACAAATGTAAACAAAGAGCACAAATGTTAAGTGACTCAAACTGTAAACAAACTCTCTAAATGTAAACAAAGTCTACAAATGTAAACAGACTATAAATGAAAACAGACTCTAAATGCAAACAGACTAAAAGTGTAAACAAAGACTACAAATATAAACAGACTCTAAATGGAAACAGACTACAAATGTAAACAAAAACTACAAACGTAAACCAACACTCTAAATGTAAACAAAGACTACAAATGTAAACAAAGGGACTAAATGTAAACACTCTAAATGTAAACAAAGACTACATATGTAAACAAAGTATTTAAATGTAAATAAAGACTACAAATGTAAACAAAGACCTTAAATGTAAACAGACTCTAAGTGAAAACAAAGACTAAAAATGTAAACAAAGACTACAGACGTAAACAAAGATTCTAAATGTAAAGGTCTCTAAATGCAAACAAAGATTACAAATGTAAACAAAGACTACAAATGTAAACAAAGACTACAAATATAAACAGACTCTAAATGGAAACAGACCACATATGTAAACAAAAACTATAAACGTAAACTAACACTCTATATGTAAACAGACTACAAATGTAAACAAAACTAAATGTAAACAAATACTAGAAATATAAACAAAGGCTCTAAATGTAACCAAAGACTGCAAACGTAAACAAAGTCTCTAAATGTAAACAAAAAATAAAAATGTAAACAAAGACTCTAAATGTAATAAAAAACTCTGGGTATAAACAAGGACTCTAGGTGTAAACAAGGACTACAAATGTAAACAGACTCTAAATGTTAACAAAGTCTAAAAATAAAAACAAAGACTCTAAATGTAAACAAAGGCTAAAAATGTAAACAAAGACTACAAATGTAAACAAAGGCTCTTAATGTAAACAAACAAGCTATATGTAAACAAAGACTACAAATGTAAACAAAGACACTAAATGGAACTCTAAATGTAAACAAAGAATAAAAATGTAAACAAAGACTACTAATGTAAACAAAGGCTCTAAATGTAAACAAACAAGCTATATATAAACAAAGACTACAAATGTAAACAAAGACACTAAATGGAACTCTAAATGTAAACAAAGAATAAAAATGTAAACAAAGACTACAAATGTAAACAAAGACCTTAAATGTAAACAGACTCTAAATGAAAACAAAGACTAAAAATGTAAACAAAGACTACAAACGTAAACAAAGACTCCAAATGTAAAGAAGTTCTCTAAATGCAAACAAAGATTACAAATGTAAACAAAAACTACAAATGTAAACAAAGGCTACAAATATAAACAAAAACTCTAAATGGAAACAGACTGCATTGTAAACAAAAACTACAAACGTAAACTAACACTCTAAATGTAAACAAGGACTACAAATGTAAACAGACTCTAAATGTAAACAAAGTCTAAAAATAAAAACAAAGACTCTAAATGTAAACAAAGGATAAAAATGTAAACAAAGACTACAAATGTAAACAAAGGCTCTAAATGTAAACAAACACGCTATATGTAAACAAAGACTACAAATGTAAACAAAGACCCCAAATGGAATTCTAAATCTAAACAAAAATTAAAAATGTAAACAGACTACAAATGTAAACAAAACTAAAAGTAAACAAATACTACAAATATAAACAACGACTACAAATGTAAACAAAACTAAATGTAAACAAATACTAGAAATATAAACAAAGACTCTAAATGTAACCAAAAATTCTTGGTGTAAACAAGGACTCTAGGTGTAAAAAAGGACTACAAACGTAAACAAAGTCTCTAAATATAAACAAAGTCTAAATGTAAACAAAGACTACAAGTGTAAACAAAGACTGCAAATGTAAACAAAAACTCTACATGTAAACAATCTCTCTAAATGTAAACAAAGACTACAAATATAAACGGACTCTAAATGTAAACAAAGTCGCTAAATTTAAACAAAGAATACAAATGTAAACAAAGACTATAAATGTTAAGAAAGTTTACAACTGTAAACAAAGACTACAAATGTAAACAAAGACACTAAATGGAACTCTAAATGTAAACAAAGAATAAAAATGTAAACAAAGACTACAAATGTAAACAAAGACCTTAAATGTAAACAGACTCTAAATGAAAACAGACTAAAAATGTAAGCAAAGACTACAAACGTAAACAAAGACTCCAAATGTAAAGAAGTTCTCTAAATGCAAACAAAGATTACAAATGTAAACAAAAACTACAAATGGAAACAAAGGCTACAAATATAAACAAAAACTCTAAATGGAAACAGACTACAAATGTAAACAAAAACTACAAACGTAAACTAACACTCTAAATGTAAACAAGGACTACAAATGTAAACAGACTCTAAATGTAAACAAAGTCTAAAAATAAAAACAAAGACTCTAAATGTAAACAAAGGATAAAAATGTAAACAAAGGCTACAAATGTAAACAAAGGCTCTAAATGTAAACAAACACGCTATATGTAAACAAAGACTACAAATGTAAACAAAGACCCCAAATGGAACTCTAAATCTAAACAAAAAATAAAAATGTAAACAGACTACAAATGTAAACAAAACTAAAAGTAAACAAATACTACAAATATAAACAACGACTACAAATGTAAACAAAACTAAATGTAAACAAATACTAGAAATATAAACAAAGACTCTAAATGTAACCAAAAATTCTTGGTGTAAACAAGGACTCTAGGTGTAAAAAAGGACTACAAACGTAAACAAATTCTCTAAATATAAACAAAGTCTAAATGTAAACAAAGACTACAAGTGTAAACAAAGACTGCAAATGTAAACAAAAACTCTACATCTAAACAATCTCTCTAAATGTAAACAAAGACTACAAATATAAACGGACTCTAAATGTAAACAAAGTCACTAAATTTAAACAAAGAATACAAATGTAAACAAAGACTATAAATGTTAAGAAAGTTTACAACTGTAAACAAAGACTACAAATGTAAACAAAGACACTAAACGTAAACAAAAACTACAAATGTATACAGACTCTAAGTGTAAACAGACAACAAATGTAAACAAAGCCTCTACATATAAACAAAGTACCTAAATGTAAGCAGACTACAAATGTAAACAAAGAATACAAATGTAAACAAAGAGCACAAATGTTAAGTGACTCAAACTGTAAACAAACTCTCTAAATGTAAACAAAGTCTACAAATGTAAACAGACTATAAATGAAAACAGACTCTAAATGCAAACAGACTAAAAGTGTAAACAAAGACTACAAATATAAACAGACTCTAAATGGAAACAGAATACAAATGTAAACAAAAACTACAAACGTAAACCAACACTCTAAATGTAAACAAAGACTACATATGTAAACAAAGAATTTAAATGTAAATAAAGACTACAAATGTAAACAAAGACCTTAAATGTAAACAGACTCTAAGTGAAAACAAAGACTAAAAATGTAAACAAAGACTACAGACGTAAACAAAGACTCTAAATGTAAAGAAGTTCTCTAAATGCAAACAAAGATTACAAATGTAAACAAAGACTACAAATGTAAACAAAGACTACAAATATAAACAGACTCTAAATGGAAACAGACCACATATGTAAACAAAAACTATAAACGTAAACTAACACTCTATATGTAAACAGACTACAAATGTAAACAAAACTAAATGTAAACAAATACTAGAAATATAAACAAAGGCTCTAAATGTAACCAAAGACTGCAAACGTAAACAAAGTCTCTAAATGTAAACAAAAAATAAAAATGTAAACAAAGACTCTAAATGTAATAAAAAACTCTGGGTATAAACAAGGACTCTAGGTGTAAACAAGGACTACAAATGTAAACAGACTCTAAATGTTAACAAAGTCTAAAAATAAAAACAAAGACTCTAAATGTAAACAAAGGCTAAAAATGTAAACAAAGACTACAAATGTAAACAAAGGCTCTTAATGTAAACAAACAAGCTATATGTAAACAAAGACTACAAATGTAAACAAAGACACTAAATGGAACTCTAAATGTAAACAAAGAATAAAAATGTAAACAAAGACTACTAATGTAAACAAAGACACTAAACGTAAACAAAAACTACAAATGTAAACAGACTCTAAGTGTAAACAGACAACAAATGTAAACAAAGCCTCTACATATAAACAAAGTACCTAAATGTAAGCAGACTACAAATGTAAACAAAGAATACAAATGTAAACAAAGAGCACAAATGTTAAGTGACTCAAACTGTAAACAAACTCTCTAAATGTAAACAAAGTCTACAAATGTAAACAGACTATAAATGAAAACAGACTCTAAATGCAAACAGACTAAAAGTGTAAACAAAGACTACAAATATAAACAGACTCTAAATGGAAACAGACTACAAATGTAAACAAAAACTACAAACGTAAACCAACACTCTAAATGTAAACAAAGACTACAAATGTAAACAAAGGGACTAAATGTAAACACTCTAAATGTAAACAAAGACTACATATGTAAACAAAGTATTTAAATGTAAATAAAGACTACAAATGTAAACAAAGACCTTAAATGTAAACAGACTCTAAGTGAAAACAAAGACTAAAAATGTAAACAAAGACTACAGACGTAAACAAAGATTCTAAATGTAAAGGTCTCTAAATGCAAACAAAGATTACAAATGTAAACAAAGACTACAAATGTAAACAAAGACTACAAATATAAACAGACTCTAAATGGAAACAGACCACATATGTAAACAAAAACTATAAACGTAAACTAACACTCTATATGTAAACAGACTACAAATGTAAACAAAACTAAATGTAAACAAATACTAGAAATATAAACAAAGGCTCTAAATGTAACCAAAGACTGCAAACGTAAACAAAGTCTCTAAATGTAAACAAAAAATAAAAATGTAAACAAAGACTCTAAATGTAATAAAAAACTCTGGGTATAAACAAGGACTCTAGGTGTAAACAAGGACTACAAATGTAAACAGACTCTAAATGTTAACAAAGTCTAAAAATAAAAACAAAGACTCTAAATGTAAACAAAGGCTAAAAATGTAAACAAAGACTACAAATGTAAACAAAGGCTCTTAATGTAAACAAACAAGCTATATGTAAACAAAGACTACAAATGTAAACAAAGACACTAAATGGAACTCTAAATGTAAACAAAGAATAAAAATGTAAACAAAGACTACTAATGTAAACAAAGGCTCTAAATGTAAACAAACAAGCTATATATAAACAAAGACTACAAATGTAAACAAAGACACTAAATGGAACTCTAAATGTAAACAAAGAATAAAAATGTAAACAAAGACTACAAATGTAAACAAAGACCTTAAATGTAAACAGACTCTAAATGAAAACAAAGACTAAAAATGTAAACAAAGACTACAAACGTAAACAAAGACTCCAAATGTAAAGAAGTTCTCTAAATGCAAACAAAGATTACAAATGTAAACAAAAACTACAAATGTAAACAAAGGCTACAAATATAAACAAAAACTCTAAATGGAAACAGACTGCATTGTAAACAAAAACTACAAACGTAAACTAACACTCTAAATGTAAACAAGGACTACAAATGTAAACAGACTCTAAATGTAAACAAAGTCTAAAAATAAAAACAAAGACTCTAAATGTAAACAAAGGATAAAAATGTAAACAAAGACTACAAATGTAAACAAAGGCTCTAAATGTAAACAAACACGCTATATGTAAACAAAGACTACAAATGTAAACAAAGACCCCAAATGGAATTCTAAATCTAAACAAAAATTAAAAATGTAAACAGACTACAAATGTAAACAAAACTAAAAGTAAACAAATACTACAAATATAAACAACGACTACAAATGTAAACAAAACTAAATGTAAACAAATACTAGAAATATAAACAAAGACTCTAAATGTAACCAAAAATTCTTGGTGTAAACAAGGACTCTAGGTGTAAAAAAGGACTACAAACGTAAACAAAGTCTCTAAATATAAACAAAGTCTAAATGTAAACAAAGACTACAAGTGTAAACAAAGACTGCAAATGTAAACAAAAACTCTACATGTAAACAATCTCTCTAAATGTAAACAAAGACTACAAATATAAACGGACTCTAAATGTAAACAAAGTCGCTAAATTTAAACAAAGAATACAAATGTAAACAAAGACTATAAATGTTAAGAAAGTTTACAACTGTAAACAAAGACTACAAATGTAAACAAAGACACTAAATGGAACTCTAAATGTAAACAAAGAATAAAAATGTAAACAAAGACTACAAATGTAAACAAAGACCTTAAATGTAAACAGACTCTAAATGAAAACAGACTAAAAATGTAAGCAAAGACTACAAACGTAAACAAAGACTCCAAATGTAAAGAAGTTCTCTAAATGCAAACAAAGATTACAAATGTAAACAAAAACTACAAATGGAAACAAAGGCTACAAATATAAACAAAAACTCTAAATGGAAACAGACTACAAATGTAAACAAAAACTACAAACGTAAACTAACACTCTAAATGTAAACAAGGACTACAAATGTAAACAGACTCTAAATGTAAACAAAGTCTAAAAATAAAAACAAAGACTCTAAATGTAAACAAAGGATAAAAATGTAAACAAAGGCTACAAATGTAAACAAAGGCTCTAAATGTAAACAAACACGCTATATGTAAACAAAGACTACAAATGTAAACAAAGACCCCAAATGGAACTCTAAATCTAAACAAAAAATAAAAATGTAAACAGACTACAAATGTAAACAAAACTAAAAGTAAACAAATACTACAAATATAAACAACGACTACAAATGTAAACAAAACTAAATGTAAACAAATACTAGAAATATAAACAAAGACTCTAAATGTAACCAAAAATTCTTGGTGTAAACAAGGACTCTAGGTGTAAAAAAGGACTACAAACGTAAACAAATTCTCTAAATATAAACAAAGTCTAAATGTAAACAAAGACTACAAGTGTAAACAAAGACTGCAAATGTAAACAAAAACTCTACATCTAAACAATCTCTCTAAATGTAAACAAAGACTACAAATATAAACGGACTCTAAATGTAAACAAAGTCACTAAATTTAAACAAAGAATACAAATGTAAACAAAGACTATAAATGTTAAGAAAGTTTACAACTGTAAACAAAGACTACAAATGTAAACAAAGACACTAAACGTAAACAAAAACTACAAATGTATACAGACTCTAAGTGTAAACAGACAACAAATGTAAACAAAGCCTCTACATATAAACAAAGTACCTAAATGTAAGCAGACTACAAATGTAAACAAAGAATACAAATGTAAACAAAGAGCACAAATGTTAAGTGACTCAAACTGTAAACAAACTCTCTAAATGTAAACAAAGTCTACAAATGTAAACAGACTATAAATGAAAACAGACTCTAAATGCAAACAGACTAAAAGTGTAAACAAAGACTACAAATATAAACAGACTCTAAATGGAAACAGAATACAAATGTAAACAAAAACTACAAACGTAAACCAACACTCTAAATGTAAACAAAGACTACAAATGTAAACAAAGGGACTAAATGTAAACACTCTAAATGTAAACAAAGACTACATATGTAAACAAAGAATTTAAATGTAAATAAAGACTACAAATGTAAACAAAGACCCTAAATGTAAACAGACTCTAAGTGAAAACAAAGACTAAAAATGTAAACAAAGACTACAGACGTAAACAAAGACTCTAAATGTAAAGAAGTTCTCTAAATGCAAACAAAGATTACAAATGTAAACAAAGACTACAAATGTAAACAAAGACTACAAATATAAACAGACTCTAAATGGAAACAGACCACATATGTAAACAAAAACTATAAACGTAAACTAACACTCTATATGTAAACAGACTACAAATGTAAACAAAACTAAATGTAAACAAATACTAGAAATATAAACAAAGGCTCTAAATGTAACCAAAGACTGCAAACGTAAACAAAGTCTCTAAATGTAAACAAAAAATAAAAATGTAAACAAAGACTCTAAATGTAATAAAAAACTCTGGGTATAAACAAGGACTCTAGGTGTAAACAAGGACTACAAATGTAAACAGACTCTAAATGTTAACAAAGTCTAAAAATAAAAACAAAGACTCTAAATGTAAACAAAGGCTAAAAATGTAAACAAAGACTACAAATGTAAACAAAGGCTCTTAATGTAAACAAACAAGCTATATGTAAACAAAGACTACAAATGTAAACAAAGACACTAAATGGAACTCTAAATGTAAACAAAGAATAAAAATGTAAACAAAGACTACTAATGTAAACAAAGGCTCTAAATGTAAACAAACAAGCTATATATAAACAAAGACTACAAATGTAAACAAAGACACTAAATGGAACTCTAAATGTAAACAAAGAATAAAAATGTAAAGAAAGACTACAAATGTAAACAAAGACCTTAAATGTAAACAGACTCTAAATGAAAACAAAGACTAAAAATGTAAACAAAGACTACAAACGTAAACAAAGACTCCAAATGTAAAGAAGTTCTCTAAATACAAACAAAGATTACAAATGTAAACAAAAACTACAAATGTAAACAAAGGCTACAAATATAAACAAAAACTCTAAATGGAAACAGACTGCATTGTAAACAAAAACTACAAACGTAAACTAACACTCTAAATGTAAACAAGGACTACAAATGTAAACAGACTCTAAATGTAAACAAAGTCTAAAAATAAAAACAAAGACTCTAAATGTAAACAAAGGATAAAAATGTAAACAAAGACTACAAATGTAAACAAAGGCTCTAAATGTAAACAAACACGCTATATGTAAACAAAGACTACAAATGTAAACAAAGACCCCAAATGGAATTCTAAATCTAAACAAAAATTAAAAATGTAAACAGACTACAAATGTAAACAAAACTAAAAGTAAACAAATACTACAAATATAAACAACGACTACAAATGTAAACAAAACTAAATGTAAACAAATACTAGAAATATAAACAAAGACTCTAAATGTAACCAAAAATTCTTGGTGTAAACAAGGACTCTAGGTGTAAAAAAGGACTACAAACGTAAACAAAGTCTCTAAATATAAACAAAGTCTAAATGTAAACAAAGACTACAAGTGTAAACAAAGACTGCAAATGTAAACAAAAACTCTACATGTAAACAATCTTTCTAAATGTAAACAAAGACTACAAATATAAACGGACTCTAAATGTAAACAAAGTCGCTAAATTTAAACAAAGAATACAAATGTAAACAAAGACTATAAATGTTAAGAAAGTTTACAACTGTAAACAAAGACTACAAATGTAAACAAAGACACTAAATGGAACTCTAAATGTAAACAAAGAATAAAAATGTAAACAAAGACTACAAATGTAAACAAAGACCTTAAATGTAAACAGACTCTAAATGAAAACAGACTAAAAATGTAAGCAAAGACTACAAACGTAAACAAAGACTCCAAATGTAAAGAAGTTCTCTAAATGCAAACAAAGATTACAAATGTAAACAAAAACTACAAATGGAAACAAAGGCTACAAATATAAACAAAAACTCTAAATGGAAACAGACTACAAATGTAAACAAAAACTACAAACGTAAACTAACACTCTAAATGTAAACAAGGACTACAAATGTAAACAGACTCTAAATGTAAACAAAGTCTAAAAATAAAAACAAAGACTCTAAATGTAAACAAAGGATAAAAATGTAAACAAAGGCTACAAATGTAAACAAAGGCTCTAAATGTAAACAAACACGCTATATGTAAACAAAGACTACAAATGTAAACAAAGACCCCAAATGGAACTCTAAATCTAAACAAAAAATAAAAATGTAAACAGACTACAAATGTAAACAAAACTAAATGTAAACAAATACTACAAATATAAACAACGACTACAAATGTAAACAAAACTAAATGTAAACAAATACTAGAAATATAAACAAAGACTCTAAATGTAACCAAAAATTCTTGGTGTAAACAGGACTCTAGGTGTAAAAAAGGACTACAAACGTAAACAAAGTCTCTAAATATAAACAAAGTCTAAATGTAAACAAAGACTACAAGCGTAAACAAAGACTGCAAATGTAAACAAAAACTCTACATGTAAACAATCTCTCTAAATGTAAACAAAGACTACAAATATAAACGGACTCTAAATGTAAACAAAGTCGCTAAATTTAAGCAAAGAATGCAAATGTAAACAAAGACTATAAATGTTAAGAAAGTTTACAACTGTAAACAAAGACTACAAATGTAAACAAAGACACTAAACGTAAACAAAAACTACAAATGTAAACAGACTCTAAGTGGAAACAGACAACAAATGTAAACAAAGCCTCTACATATAAACAAAATACCTAAATGTAAGCAGACTACAAATGTAAACAAAGAATACAAATGTAAACAAAGAGCACAAATGTTAAGTGACTCAAACTGTAAACAAACTCTCTAAATGTAAACAAAGTCTACAAATGTAAACAGACTATAAATGAAAACAGACTCTAAATGCAAACAGACTAAAAGTGTAAACAAAGACTACAAATATAAAGACTCTAAATGGAAACAGACTACAAATGTAAACAAAAACTACAAACGTAAACCAACACTCTAAATGTAAACAAAGACTACAAATGTAAACAAAGGGACTAAATGTAAACACTCTAAATGTAAACAAAGACTACATATGTAAACAAAGAATTTAAATGTAAATAAAGACTACAAATGTAAACAAAGACCTTAAATGTAAACAGACTCTAAGTGAAAACAAAGACTAAAAATGTAAACAAAGACTACAGACGTAAACAAAGACTCTAAATGTAAAAAAGGTCTCTAAATGCAAACAAAGATTACAAATGTAAACAAAGACTACAAATGTAAACAAAGACTACAAATATAAACAGACTCTAAATGGAAACAGACTACAAATGTAAACAAAAACTATAAACGTAAACTAACACTCTATATGTAAACAGACTACAAATGTAAACAAAACTAAATGTAAACAAATACTAGAAATATAAACAAAGGCTCTAAATGTAACCAAAGACTGCAAACGTAATCAAAGTCTCTAAATGTAAACAAAAAATAAAAATGTAAACAAAGACTCTAAATGTAATAAAAAACTCTGGGTATAAATAAGGACTCTAGGTGTAAACAAGGACTACAAATGTAAACAGACTCTAAATGTAAACAAAGTCTAAAAATAAAAACAAAGACTCTAAATGTAAACAAAGGCTAAAAATGTAAACAAAGACTACAAATGTAAACAAAGGCTCTTAATGTAAACAAACAAGCTATATGTAAACAAAGACTACAAATGTAAACAAAGACACTAAATGGAACTCTAAATGTAAACAAAGAATAAAAATGTAAACAAAGACTACTAATGTAAACAAAGGCTCTAAATGTAAACAAACAAGCTATATGTAAACAAAGACTACAAATGTAAACAAAGACACTAAATGGAACTCTAAATGTAAACAAAGAATAAAAATGTAAACAAAGACTACAAATGTAAACAAAGACCTTAAATGTAAACAGACTCTAAATGAAAACAAAGACTAAAAATGTAAAAAAAGACTACAAACGTAAACAAAGACTCCAAATGTAAAGAAGTTCTCTAAATGCAAACAAAGATTACAAATGTAAACAAAAACTACAAATGTAAACAAAGGCTACAAATATAAACAAAAACTCTAAATGGAAACAGACTGCATTGTAAACAAAAACTACAAACGTAAACTAACACTCTAAATGTAAACAAGGACTACAAATGTAAACAGACTCTAAATGTAAACAAAGTCTAAAAATAAAAACAAAGACTCTAAATGTAAACAAAGGATAAAAATGTAAACAAAGACTACAAATGTAAACAAAGGCTTTAAATGTAAACAAACACGCTATATGTAAACAAAGACTACAAATGTAAACAAAGACCCCAAATGGAATTCTAAATCTAAACAAAAATTAAAAATGTAAACAGACTACAAATGTAAACAAAACTAAAAGTAAACAAATACTACAAATATAAACAACGACTACAAATGTAAACAAAACTAAATGTAAACAAATACTAGAAATATAAACAAAGACTCTAAATGTAACCAAAAATTCTTGGTGTAAACAAGGACTCTAGGTGTAAAAAAGGACTACAAACGTAAACAAAGTCTCTAAATATAAACAAAGTCTAAATGTAAACAAAGACTACAAGTGTAAACAAAGACTGCAAATGTAAACAAAAACTCTACATGTAAACAATCTCTCTAAATGTAAACAAAGACTACAAATATAAACGGACTCTAAATGTAAACAAAGTCGCTAAATTTAAACAAAGAATACAAATGTAAACAAAGACTATAAATGTTAAGAAAGTTTACAACTGTAAACAAAGACTACAAATGTAAACAAAGACACTAAATGGAACTCTAAATGTAAACAAAGAATAAAAATGTAAACAAAGACTACAAATGTAAACAAAGACCTTAAATGTAAACAGACTCTAAATGAAAACAGACTAAAAATGTAAGCAAAGAGTACAAACGTAAACAAAGACTCCAAATGTAAAGAAGTTCTCTAAATGCAAACGAAGATTACAAATGTAAACAAAAACTACAAATGGAAACAAAGGCTACAAATATAAACAAAAACTCTAAATGGAAACAGACTACAAATGTAAACAAAAACTACAAACGTAAACTAACACTCTAAATGTAAACAAGGACTACAAATGTAAACAGACTCTAAATGTAAACAAAGTCTAAAAATAAAAACAAAGACTCTAAATGTAAACAAAGGATAAAAATGTAAACAAAGGCTACAAATGTAAACAAAGGCTCTAAATGTAAACAAACACGCTATATGTAAACAAAGACTACAAATGTAAACAAAGACCCCAAATGGAACTCTAAATCTAAACAAAAAATAAAAATGTAAACAGACTACAAATGTAAACAAAACTAAAAGTAAACAAATACTACAAATATAAACAACGACTACAAATGTAAACAAAACTAAATGTAAACAAATACTAGAAATATAAACAAAGACTCTAAATGTAACCAAAAATTCTTGGTGTAAACAAGGACTCTAGGTGTAAAAAAGGACTACAAACGTAAACAAATTCTCTAAATATAAACAAAGTCTAAATGTAAACAAAGACTACAAGTGTAAACAAAGACTGCAAATGTAAACAAAAACTCTACATCTAAACAATCTCTCTAAATGTAAACAAAGACTACAAATATAAACGGACTCTAAATGTAAACAAAGTCACTAAATTTAAACAAAGAATACAAATGTAAACAAAGACTATAAATGTTAAGAAAGTTTACAACTGTAAACAAAGACTACAAATGTAAACAAAGACACTAAACGTAAACAAAAACTACAAATGTATACAGACTCTAAGTGTAAACAGACAACAAATGTAAACAAAGCCTCTACATATAAACAAAGTACCTAAATGTAAGCAGACTACAAATGTAAACAAAGAATACAAATGTAAACAAAGAGCACAAATGTTAAGTGACTCAAACTGTAAACAAACTCTCTAAATGTAAACAAAGTCTACAAATGTAAACAGACTATAAATGAAAACAGACTCTAAATGCAAACAGACTAAAAGTGTAAACAAAGACTACAAATATAAACAGACTCTAAATGGAAACAGAATACAAATGTAAACAAAAACTACAAACGTAAACCAACACTCTAAATGTAAACAAAGACTACAAATGTAAACAAAGGGACTAAATGTAAACACTCTAAATGTAAACAAAGACTACATATGTAAACAAAGAATTTAAATGTAAATAAAGACTACAAATGTAAACAAAGACCTTAAATGTAAACAGACTCTAAGTGAAAACAAAGACTAAAAATGTAAACAAAGACTACAGACGTAAACAAAGACTCTAAATGTAAAGAAGTTCTCTAAATGCAAACAAAGATTACAAATGTAAACAAAGACTACAAATGTAAACAAAGACTACAAATATAAACAGACTCTAAATGGAAACAGACCACATATGTAAACAAAAACTATAAACGTAAACTAACACTCTATATGTAAACAGACTACAAATGTAAACAAAACTAAATGTAAACAAATACTAGAAATATAAACAAAGGCTCTAAATGTAACCAAAGACTGCAAACGTAAACAAAGTCTCTAAATGTAAACAAAAAATAAAAATGTAAACAAAGACTCTAAATGTAATAAAAAACTCTGGGTATAAACAAGGACTCTAGGTGTAAACAAGGACTACAAATGTAAACAGACTCTAAATGTTAACAAAGTCTAAAAATAAAAACAAAGACTCTAAATGTAAACAAAGGCTAAAAATGTAAACAAAGACTACAAATGTAAACAAAGGCTCTTAATGTAAACAAACAAGCTATATGTAAACAAAGACTACAAATGTAAACAAAGACACTAAATGGAACTCTAAATGTAAACAAAGAATAAAAATGTAAACAAAGACTACTAATGTAAACAAAGACACTAAACGTAAACAAAAACTACAAATGTAAACAGACTCTAAGTGTAAACAGACAACAAATGTAAACAAAGCCTCTACATATAAACAAAGTACCTAAATGTAAGCAGACTACAAATGTAAACAAAGAATACAAATGTAAACAAAGAGCACAAATGTTAAGTGACTCAAACTGTAAACAAACTCTCTAAATGTAAACAAAGTCTACAAATGTAAACAGACTATAAATGAAAACAGACTCTAAATGCAAACAGACTAAAAGTGTAAACAAAGACTACAAATATAAACAGACTCTAAATGGAAACAGACTACAAATGTAAACAAAAACTACAAACGTAAACCAACACTCTAAATGTAAACAAAGACTACAAATGTAAACAAAGGGACTAAATGTAAACACTCTAAATGTAAACAAAGACTACATATGTAAACAAAGTATTTAAATGTAAATAAAGACTACAAATGTAAACAAAGACCTTAAATGTAAACAGACTCTAAGTGAAAACAAAGACTAAAAATGTAAACAAAGACTACAGACGTAAACAAAGATTCTAAATGTAAAGGTCTCTAAATGCAAACAAAGATTACAAATGTAAACAAAGACTACAAATGTAAACAAAGACTACAAATATAAACAGACTCTAAATGGAAACAGACTACAAATGTAAACAAAAACTATAAACGTAAACTAACACTCTATATGTAAACAGACTACAAATGTAAACAAAACTAAATGTAAACAAATACTAGAAATATAAACAAAGGCTCTAAATGTAACCAAAGACTGCAAACGTAAACAAAGTCTCTAAATGTAAACAAAAAATAAAAATGTAAACAAAGACTCTAAATGTAATAAAAAACTCTGGGTATAAATAAGGACTCTAGGTGTAAACAAGGACTACAAATGTAAACAGACTCTAAATGTAAACAAAGTCTAAAAATAAAAACAAAGACTCTAAATGTAAACAAAGGCTAAAAATGTAAACAAAGACTACAAATGTAAACAAAGGCTCTTAATGTAAACAAACAAGCTATATGTAAACAAAGACTACAAATGTAAACAAAGACACTAAATGGAACTCTAAATGTAAACAAAGAATAAAAATGTAAACAAAGACTACTAATGTAAACAAAGGCTCTAAATGTAAACAAACAAGCTATATGTAAACAAAGACTACAAATGTAAACAAAGACACTAAATGGAACTCTAAATGTAAACAAAGAATAAAAATGTAAACAAAGACTACAAATGTAAACAAAGACCTTAAATGTAAACAGACTCTAAATGAAAACAAAGACTAAAAATGTAAAAAAAGACTACAAACGTAAACAAAGACTCCAAATGTAAAGAAGTTCTCTAAATGCAAACAAAGATTACAAATGTAAACAAAAACTACAAATGTAAACAAAGGCTACAAATATAAACAAAAACTCTAAATGGAAACAGACTGCATTGTAAACAAAAACTACAAACGTAAACTAACACTCTAAATGTAAACAAGGACTACAAATGTAAACAGACTCTAAATGTAAACAAAGTCTAAAAATAAAAACAAAGACTCTAAATGTAAACAAAGGATAAAAATGTAAACAAAGACTACAAATGTAAACAAAGGCTCTAAATGTAAACAAACACGCTATATGTAAACAAAGACTACAAATGTAAACAAAGACCCCAAATGGAATTCTAAATCTAAACAAAAATTAAAAATGTAAACAGACTACAAATGTAAACAAAACTAAAAGTAAACAAATACTACAAATATAAACAACGACTACAAATGTAAACAAAACTAAATGTAAACAAATACTAGAAATATAAACAAAGACTCTAAATGTAACCAAAAATTCTTGGTGTAAACAAGGACTCTAGGTGTAAAAAAGGACTACAAACGTAAACAAAGTCTCTAAATATAAACAAAGTCTAAATGTAAACAAAGACTACAAGTGTAAACAAAGACTGCAAATGTAAACAAAAACTCTACATGTAAACAATCTCTCTAAATGTAAACAAAGACTACAAATATAAACGGACTCTAAATGTAAACAAAGTCGCTAAATTTAAACAAAGAATACAAATGTAAACAAAGACTATAAATGTTAAGAAAGTTTACAACTGTAAACAAAGACTACAAATGTAAACAAAGACACTAAATGGAACTCTAAATGTAAACAAAGAATAAAAATGTAAACAAAGACTACAAATGTAAACAAAGACCTTAAATGTAAACAGACTCTAAATGAAAACAGACTAAAAATGTAAGCAAAGACTACAAACGTAAACAAAGACTCCAAATGTAAAGAAGTTCTCTAAATGCAAACAAAGATTACAAATGTAAACAAAAACTACAAATGGAAACAAAGGCTACAAATATAAACAAAAACTCTAAATGGAAACAGACTACAAATGTAAACAAAAACTACAAACGTAAACTAACACTCTAAATGTAAACAAGGACTACAAATGTAAACAGACTCTAAATGTAAACAAAGTCTAAAAATAAAAACAAAGACTCTAAATGTAAACAAAGGATAAAAATGTAAACAAAGGCTACAAATGTAAACAAAGGCTCTAAATGTAAACAAACACGCTATATGTAAACAAAGACTACAAATGTAAACAAAGACCCCAAATGGAACTCTAAATCTAAACAAAAAATAAAAATGTAAACAGACTACAAATGTAAACAAAACTAAATGTAAACAAATACTACAAATATAAACAACGACTACAAATGTAAACAAAACTAAATGTAAACAAATACTAGAAATATAAACAAAGACTCTAAATGTAACCAAAAATTCTTGGTGTAAACAGGACTCTAGGTGTAAAAAAGGACTACAAACGTAAACAAAGTCTCTAAATATAAACAAAGTCTAAATGTAAACAAAGACTACAAGCGTAAACAAAGACTGCAAATGTAAACAAAAACTCTACATGTAAACAATCTCTCTAAATGTAAACAAAGACTACAAATATAAACGGACTCTAAATGTAAACAAAGTCGCTAAATTTAAGCAAAGAATGCAAATGTAAACAAAGACTATAAATGTTAAGAAAGTTTACAACTGTAAACAAAGACTACAAATGTAAACAAAGACACTAAACGTAAACAAAAACTACAAATGTAAACAGACTCTAAGTGGAAACAGACAACAAATGTAAACAAAGCCTCTACATATAAACAAAGTACCTAAATGTAAGCAGACTACAAATGTAAACAAAGAATACAAATGTAAACAAAGAGCACAAATGTTAAGTGACTCAAACTGTAAACAAACTCTCTAAATGTAAACAAAGTCTACAAATGTAAACAGACTATAAATGAAAACAGACTCTAAATGCAAACAGACTAAAAGTGTAAACAAAGACTACAAATATAAACAGACTCTAAATGGAAACAGAATACAAATGTAAACAAAAACTACAAACGTAAACCAACACTCTAAATGTAAACAAAGACTACAAATGTAAACAAAGGGACTAAATGTAAACACTCTAAATGTAAACAAAGACTACATATGTAAACAAAGAATTTAAATGTAAATAAAGACTACAAATGTAAACAAAGACCCTAAATGTAAACAGACTCTAAGTGAAAACAAAGACTAAAAATGTAAACAAAGACTACAGACGTAAACAAAGACTCTAAATGTAAAGAAGTTCTCTAAATGCAAACAAAGATTACAAATGTAAACAAAGACTACAAATGTAAACAAAGACTACAAATATAAACAGACTCTAAATGGAAACAGACCACATATGTAAACAAAAACTATAAACGTAAACTAACACTCTATATGTAAACAGACTACAAATGTAAACAAAACTAAATGTAAACAAATACTAGAAATATAAACAAAGGCTCTAAATGTAACCAAAGACTGCAAACGTAAACAAAGTCTCTAAATGTAAACAAAAAATAAAAATGTAAACAAAGACTCTAAATGTAATAAAAAACTCTGGGTATAAACAAGGACTCTAGGTGTAAACAAGGACTACAAATGTAAACAGACTCTAAATGTTAACAAAGTCTAAAAATAAAAACAAAGACTCTAAATGTAAACAAAGGCTAAAAATGTAAACAAAGACTACAAATGTAAACAAAGGCTCTTAATGTAAACAAACAAGCTATATGTAAACAAAGACTACAAATGTAAACAAAGACACTAAATGGAACTCTAAATGTAAACAAAGAATAAAAATGTAAACAAAGACTACTAATGTAAACAAAGGCTCTAAATGTAAACAAACAAGCTATATATAAACAAAGACTACAAATGTAAACAAAGACACTAAATGGAACTCTAAATGTAAACAAAGAATAAAAATGTAAAGAAAGACTACAAATGTAAACAAAGACCTTAAATGTAAACAGACTCTAAATGAAAACAAAGACTAAAAATGTAAACAAAGACTACAAACGTAAACAAAGACTCCAAATGTAAAGAAGTTCTCTAAATACAAACAAAGATTACAAATGTAAACAAAAACTACAAATGTAAACAAAGGCTACAAATATAAACAAAAACTCTAAATGGAAACAGACTGCATTGTAAACAAAAACTACAAACGTAAACTAACACTCTAAATGTAAACAAGGACTACAAATGTAAACAGACTCTAAATGTAAACAAAGTCTAAAAATAAAAACAAAGACTCTAAATGTAAACAAAGGATAAAAATGTAAACAAAGACTACAAATGTAAACAAAGGCTCTAAATGTAAACAAACACGCTATATGTAAACAAAGACTACAAATGTAAACAAAGACCCCAAATGGAATTCTAAATCTAAACAAAAATTAAAAATGTAAACAGACTACAAATGTAAACAAAACTAAAAGTAAACAAATACTACAAATATAAACAACGACTACAAATGTAAACAAAACTAAATGTAAACAAATACTAGAAATATAAACAAAGACTCTAAATGTAACCAAAAATTCTTGGTGTAAACAAGGACTCTAGGTGTAAAAAAGGACTACAAACGTAAACAAAGTCTCTAAATATAAACAAAGTCTAAATGTAAACAAAGACTACAAGTGTAAACAAAGACTGCAAATGTAAACAAAAACTCTACATGTAAACAATCTTTCTAAATGTAAACAAAGACTACAAATATAAACGGACTCTAAATGTAAACAAAGTCGCTAAATTTAAACAAAGAATACAAATGTAAACAAAGACTATAAATGTTAAGAAAGTTTACAACTGTAAACAAAGACTACAAATGTAAACAAAGACACTAAATGGAACTCTAAATGTAAACAAAGAATAAAAATGTAAACAAAGACTACAAATGTAAACAAAGACCTTAAATGTAAACAGACTCTAAATGAAAACAGACTAAAAATGTAAGCAAAGACTACAAACGTAAACAAAGACTCCAAATGTAAAGAAGTTCTCTAAATGCAAACAAAGATTACAAATGTAAACAAAAACTACAAATGGAAACAAAGGCTACAAATATAAACAAAAACTCTAAATGGAAACAGACTACAAATGTAAACAAAAACTACAAACGTAAACTAACACTCTAAATGTAAACAAGGACTACAAATGTAAACAGACTCTAAATGTAAACAAAGTCTAAAAATAAAAACAAAGACTCTAAATGTAAACAAAGGATAAAAATGTAAACAAAGGCTACAAATGTAAACAAAGGCTCTAAATGTAAACAAACACGCTATATGTAAACAAAGACTACAAATGTAAACAAAGACCCCAAATGGAACTCTAAATCTAAACAAAAAATAAAAATGTAAACAGACTACAAATGTAAACAAAACTAAATGTAAACAAATACTACAAATATAAACAACGACTACAAATGTAAACAAAACTAAATGTAAACAAATACTAGAAATATAAACAAAGACTCTAAATGTAACCAAAAATTCTTGGTGTAAACAGGACTCTAGGTGTAAAAAAGGACTACAAACGTAAACAAAGTCTCTAAATATAAACAAAGTCTAAATGTAAACAAAGACTACAAGCGTAAACAAAGACTGCAAATGTAAACAAAAACTCTACATGTAAACAATCTCTCTAAATGTAAACAAAGACTACAAATATAAACGGACTCTAAATGTAAACAAAGTCGCTAAATTTAAGCAAAGAATGCAAATGTAAACAAAGACTATAAATGTTAAGAAAGTTTACAACTGTAAACAAAGACTACAAATGTAAACAAAGACACTAAACGTAAACAAAAACTACAAATGTAAACAGACTCTAAGTGGAAACAGACAACAAATGTAAACAAAGCCTCTACATATAAACAAAATACCTAAATGTAAGCAGACTACAAATGTAAACAAAGAATACAAATGTAAACAAAGAGCACAAATGTTAAGTGACTCAAACTGTAAACAAACTCTCTAAATGTAAACAAAGTCTACAAATGTAAACAGACTATAAATGAAAACAGACTCTAAATGCAAACAGACTAAAAGTGTAAACAAAGACTACAAATATAAAGACTCTAAATGGAAACAGACTACAAATGTAAACAAAAACTACAAACGTAAACCAACACTCTAAATGTAAACAAAGACTACAAATGTAAACAAAGGGACTAAATGTAAACACTCTAAATGTAAACAAAGACTACATATGTAAACAAAGAATTTAAATGTAAATAAAGACTACAAATGTAAACAAAGACCTTAAATGTAAACAGACTCTAAGTGAAAACAAAGACTAAAAATGTAAACAAAGACTACAGACGTAAACAAAGACTCTAAATGTAAAAAAGGTCTCTAAATGCAAACAAAGATTACAAATGTAAACAAAGACTACAAATGTAAACAAAGACTACAAATATAAACAGACTCTAAATGGAAACAGACTACAAATGTAAACAAAAACTATAAACGTAAACTAACACTCTATATGTAAACAGACTACAAATGTAAACAAAACTAAATGTAAACAAATACTAGAAATATAAACAAAGGCTCTAAATGTAACCAAAGACTGCAAACGTAATCAAAGTCTCTAAATGTAAACAAAAAATAAAAATGTAAACAAAGACTCTAAATGTAATAAAAAACTCTGGGTATAAATAAGGACTCTAGGTGTAAACAAGGACTACAAATGTAAACAGACTCTAAATGTAAACAAAGTCTAAAAATAAAAACAAAGACTCTAAATGTAAACAAAGGCTAAAAATGTAAACAAAGACTACAAATGTAAACAAAGGCTCTTAATGTAAACAAACAAGCTATATGTAAACAAAGACTACAAATGTAAACAAAGACACTAAATGGAACTCTAAATGTAAACAAAGAATAAAAATGTAAACAAAGACTACTAATGTAAACAAAGGCTCTAAATGTAAACAAACAAGCTATATGTAAACAAAGACTACAAATGTAAACAAAGACACTAAATGGAACTCTAAATGTAAACAAAGAATAAAAATGTAAACAAAGACTACAAATGTAAACAAAGACCTTAAATGTAAACAGACTCTAAATGAAAACAAAGACTAAAAATGTAAAAAAAGACTACAAACGTAAACAAAGACTCCAAATGTAAAGAAGTTCTCTAAATGCAAACAAAGATTACAAATGTAAACAAAAACTACAAATGTAAACAAAGGCTACAAATATAAACAAAAACTCTAAATGGAAACAGACTGCATTGTAAACAAAAACTACAAACGTAAACTAACACTCTAAATGTAAACAAGGACTACAAATGTAAACAGACTCTAAATGTAAACAAAGTCTAAAAATAAAAACAAAGACTCTAAATGTAAACAAAGGATAAAAATGTAAACAAAGACTACAAATGTAAACAAAGGCTTTAAATGTAAACAAACACGCTATATGTAAACAAAGACTACAAATGTAAACAAAGACCCCAAATGGAATTCTAAATCTAAACAAAAATTAAAAATGTAAACAGACTACAAATGTAAACAAAACTAAAAGTAAACAAATACTACAAATATAAACAACGACTACAAATGTAAACAAAACTAAATGTAAACAAATACTAGAAATATAAACAAAGACTCTAAATGTAACCAAAAATTCTTGGTGTAAACAAGGACTCTAGGTGTAAAAAAGGACTACAAACGTAAACAAAGTCTCTAAATATAAACAAAGTCTAAATGTAAACAAAGACTACAAGTGTAAACAAAGACTGCAAATGTAAACAAAAACTCTACATGTAAACAATCTCTCTAAATGTAAACAAAGACTACAAATATAAACGGACTCTAAATGTAAACAAAGTCGCTAAATTTAAACAAAGAATACAAATGTAAACAAAGACTATAAATGTTAAGAAAGTTTACAACTGTAAACAAAGACTACAAATGTAAACAAAGACACTAAATGGAACTCTAAATGTAAACAAAGAATAAAAATGTAAACAAAGACTACAAATGTAAACAAAGACCTTAAATGTAAACAGACTCTAAATGAAAACAGACTAAAAATGTAAGCAAAGAGTACAAACGTAAACAAAGACTCCAAATGTAAAGAAGTTCTCTAAATGCAAACGAAGATTACAAATGTAAACAAAAACTACAAATGGAAACAAAGGCTACAAATATAAACAAAAACTCTAAATGGAAACAGACTACAAATGTAAACAAAAACTACAAACGTAAACTAACACTCTAAATGTAAACAAGGACTACAAATGTAAACAGACTCTAAATGTAAACAAAGTCTAAAAATAAAAACAAAGACTCTAAATGTAAACAAAGGATAAAAATGTAAACAAAGGCTACAAATGTAAACAAAGGCTCTAAATGTAAACAAACACGCTATATGTAAACAAAGACTACAAATGTAAACAAAGACCCCAAATGGAACTCTAAATCTAAACAAAAAATAAAAATGTAAACAGACTACAAATGTAAACAAAACTAAAAGTAAACAAATACTACAAATATAAACAACGACTACAAATGTAAACAAAACTAAATGTAAACAAATACTAGAAATATAAACAAAGACTCTAAATGTAACCAAAAATTCTTGGTGTAAACAAGGACTCTAGGTGTAAAAAAGGACTACAAACGTAAACAAATTCTCTAAATATAAACAAAGTCTAAATGTAAACAAAGACTACAAGTGTAAACAAAGACTGCAAATGTAAACAAAAACTCTACATCTAAACAATCTCTCTAAATGTAAACAAAGACTACAAATATAAACGGACTCTAAATGTAAACAAAGTCACTAAATTTAAACAAAGAATACAAATGTAAACAAAGACTATAAATGTTAAGAAAGTTTACAACTGTAAACAAAGACTACAAATGTAAACAAAGACACTAAACGTAAACAAAAACTACAAATGTATACAGACTCTAAGTGTAAACAGACAACAAATGTAAACAAAGCCTCTACATATAAACAAAGTACCTAAATGTAAGCAGACTACAAATGTAAACAAAGAATACAAATGTAAACAAAGAGCACAAATGTTAAGTGACTCAAACTGTAAACAAACTCTCTAAATGTAAACAAAGTCTACAAATGTAAACAGACTATAAATGAAAACAGACTCTAAATGCAAACAGACTAAAAGTGTAAACAAAGACTACAAATATAAACAGACTCTAAATGGAAACAGAATACAAATGTAAACAAAAACTACAAACGTAAACCAACACTCTAAATGTAAACAAAGACTACAAATGTAAACAAAGGGACTAAATGTAAACACTCTAAATGTAAACAAAGACTACATATGTAAACAAAGAATTTAAATGTAAATAAAGACTACAAATGTAAACAAAGACCTTAAATGTAAACAGACTCTAAGTGAAAACAAAGACTAAAAATGTAAACAAAGACTACAGACGTAAACAAAGACTCTAAATGTAAAGAAGTTCTCTAAATGCAAACAAAGATTACAAATGTAAACAAAGACTACAAATGTAAACAAAGACTACAAATATAAACAGACTCTAAATGGAAACAGACCACATATGTAAACAAAAACTATAAACGTAAACTAACACTCTATATGTAAACAGACTACAAATGTAAACAAAACTAAATGTAAACAAATACTAGAAATATAAACAAAGGCTCTAAATGTAACCAAAGACTGCAAACGTAAACAAAGTCTCTAAATGTAAACAAAAAATAAAAATGTAAACAAAGACTCTAAATGTAATAAAAAACTCTGGGTATAAACAAGGACTCTAGGTGTAAACAAGGACTACAAATGTAAACAGACTCTAAATGTTAACAAAGTCTAAAAATAAAAACAAAGACTCTAAATGTAAACAAAGGCTAAAAATGTAAACAAAGACTACAAATGTAAACAAAGGCTCTTAATGTAAACAAACAAGCTATATGTAAACAAAGACTACAAATGTAAACAAAGACACTAAATGGAACTCTAAATGTAAACAAAGAATAAAAATGTAAACAAAGACTACTAATGTAAACAAAGACACTAAACGTAAACAAAAACTACAAATGTAAACAGACTCTAAGTGTAAACAGACAACAAATGTAAACAAAGCCTCTACATATAAACAAAGTACCTAAATGTAAGCAGACTACAAATGTAAACAAAGAATACAAATGTAAACAAAGAGCACAAATGTTAAGTGACTCAAACTGTAAACAAACTCTCTAAATGTAAACAAAGTCTACAAATGTAAACAGACTATAAATGAAAACAGACTCTAAATGCAAACAGACTAAAAGTGTAAACAAAGACTACAAATATAAACAGACTCTAAATGGAAACAGACTACAAATGTAAACAAAAACTACAAACGTAAACCAACACTCTAAATGTAAACAAAGACTACAAATGTAAACAAAGGGACTAAATGTAAACACTCTAAATGTAAACAAAGACTACATATGTAAACAAAGTATTTAAATGTAAATAAAGACTACAAATGTAAACAAAGACCTTAAATGTAAACAGACTCTAAGTGAAAACAAAGACTAAAAATGTAAACAAAGACTACAGACGTAAACAAAGATTCTAAATGTAAAGGTCTCTAAATGCAAACAAAGATTACAAATGTAAACAAAGACTACAAATGTAAACAAAGACTACAAATATAAACAGACTCTAAATGGAAACAGACTACAAATGTAAACAAAAACTATAAACGTAAACTAACACTCTATATGTAAACAGACTACAAATGTAAACAAAACTAAATGTAAACAAATACTAGAAATATAAACAAAGGCTCTAAATGTAACCAAAGACTGCAAACGTAAACAAAGTCTCTAAATGTAAACAAAAAATAAAAATGTAAACAAAGACTCTAAATGTAATAAAAAACTCTGGGTATAAATAAGGACTCTAGGTGTAAACAAGGACTACAAATGTAAACAGACTCTAAATGTAAACAAAGTCTAAAAATAAAAACAAAGACTCTAAATGTAAACAAAGGCTAAAAATGTAAACAAAGACTACAAATGTAAACAAAGGCTCTTAATGTAAACAAACAAGCTATATGTAAACAAAGACTACAAATGTAAACAAAGACACTAAATGGAACTCTAAATGTAAACAAAGAATAAAAATGTAAACAAAGACTACTAATGTAAACAAAGGCTCTAAATGTAAACAAACAAGCTATATGTAAACAAAGACTACAAATGTAAACAAAGACACTAAATGGAACTCTAAATGTAAACAAAGAATAAAAATGTAAACAAAGACTACAAATGTAAACAAAGACCTTAAATGTAAACAGACTCTAAATGAAAACAAAGACTAAAAATGTAAAAAAAGACTACAAACGTAAACAAAGACTCCAAATGTAAAGAAGTTCTCTAAATGCAAACAAAGATTACAAATGTAAACAAAAACTACAAATGTAAACAAAGGCTACAAATATAAACAAAAACTCTAAATGGAAACAGACTGCATTGTAAACAAAAACTACAAACGTAAACTAACACTCTAAATGTAAACAAGGACTACAAATGTAAACAGACTCTAAATGTAAACAAAGTCTAAAAATAAAAACAAAGACTCTAAATGTAAACAAAGGATAAAAATGTAAACAAAGACTACAAATGTAAACAAAGGCTCTAAATGTAAACAAACACGCTATATGTAAACAAAGACTACAAATGTAAACAAAGACCCCAAATGGAATTCTAAATCTAAACAAAAATTAAAAATGTAAACAGACTACAAATGTAAACAAAACTAAAAGTAAACAAATACTACAAATATAAACAACGACTACAAATGTAAACAAAACTAAATGTAAACAAATACTAGAAATATAAACAAAGACTCTAAATGTAACCAAAAATTCTTGGTGTAAACAAGGACTCTAGGTGTAAAAAAGGACTACAAACGTAAACAAAGTCTCTAAATATAAACAAAGTCTAAATGTAAACAAAGACTACAAGTGTAAACAAAGACTGCAAATGTAAACAAAAACTCTACATGTAAACAATCTCTCTAAATGTAAACAAAGACTACAAATATAAACGGACTCTAAATGTAAACAAAGTCGCTAAATTTAAACAAAGAATACAAATGTAAACAAAGACTATAAATGTTAAGAAAGTTTACAACTGTAAACAAAGACTACAAATGTAAACAAAGACACTAAATGGAACTCTAAATGTAAACAAAGAATAAAAATGTAAACAAAGACTACAAATGTAAACAAAGACCTTAAATGTAAACAGACTCTAAATGAAAACAGACTAAAAATGTAAGCAAAGACTACAAACGTAAACAAAGACTCCAAATGTAAAGAAGTTCTCTAAATGCAAACAAAGATTACAAATGTAAACAAAAACTACAAATGGAAACAAAGGCTACAAATATAAACAAAAACTCTAAATGGAAACAGACTACAAATGTAAACAAAAACTACAAACGTAAACTAACACTCTAAATGTAAACAAGGACTACAAATGTAAACAGACTCTAAATGTAAACAAAGTCTAAAAATAAAAACAAAGACTCTAAATGTAAACAAAGGATAAAAATGTAAACAAAGGCTACAAATGTAAACAAAGGCTCTAAATGTAAACAAACACGCTATATGTAAACAAAGACTACAAATGTAAACAAAGACCCCAAATGGAACTCTAAATCTAAACAAAAAATAAAAATGTAAACAGACTACAAATGTAAACAAAACTAAAAGTAAACAAATACTACAAATATAAACAACGACTACAAATGTAAACAAAACTAAATGTAAACAAATACTAGAAATATAAACAAAGACTCTAAATGTAACCAAAAATTCTTGGTGTAAACAAGGACTCTAGGTGTAAAAAAGGACTACAAACGTAAACAAATTCTCTAAATATAAACAAAGTCTAAATGTAAACAAAGACTACAAGTGTAAACAAAGACTGCAAATGTAAACAAAAACTCTACATCTAAACAATCTCTCTAAATGTAAACAAAGACTACAAATATAAACGGACTCTAAATGTAAACAAAGTCACTAAATTTAAACAAAGAATACAAATGTAAACAAAGACTATAAATGTTAAGAAAGTTTACAACTGTAAACAAAGACTACAAATGTAAACAAAGACACTAAACGTAAACAAAAACTACAAATGTATACAGACTCTAAGTGTAAACAGACAACAAATGTAAACAAAGCCTCTACATATAAACAAAGTACCTAAATGTAAGCAGACTACAAATGTAAACAAAGAATACAAATGTAAACAAAGAGCACAAATGTTAAGTGACTCAAACTGTAAACAAACTCTCTAAATGTAAACAAAGTCTACAAATGTAAACAGACTATAAATGAAAACAGACTCTAAATGCAAACAGACTAAAAGTGTAAACAAAGACTACAAATATAAACAGACTCTAAATGGAAACAGAATACAAATGTAAACAAAAACTACAAACGTAAACCAACACTCTAAATGTAAACAAAGACTACAAATGTAAACAAAGGGACTAAATGTAAACACTCTAAATGTAAACAAAGACTACATATGTAAACAAAGAATTTAAATGTAAATAAAGACTACAAATGTAAACAAAGACCTTAAATGTAAACAGACTCTAAGTGAAAACAAAGACTAAAAATGTAAACAAAGACTACAGACGTAAACAAAGACTCTAAATGTAAAGAAGTTCTCTAAATGCAAACAAAGATTACAAATGTAAACAAAGACTACAAATGTAAACAAAGACTACAAATATAAACAGACTCTAAATGGAAACAGACCACATATGTAAACAAAAACTATAAACGTAAACTAACACTCTATATGTAAACAGACTACAAATGTAAACAAAACTAAATGTAAACAAATACTAGAAATATAAACAAAGGCTCTAAATGTAACCAAAGACTGCAAACGTAAACAAAGTCTCTAAATGTAAACAAAAAATAAAAATGTAAACAAAGACTCTAAATGTAATAAAAAACTCTGGGTATAAACAAGGACTCTAGGTGTAAACAAGGACTACAAATGTAAACAGACTCTAAATGTTAACAAAGTCTAAAAATAAAAACAAAGACTCTAAATGTAAACAAAGGCTAAAAATGTAAACAAAGACTACAAATGTAAACAAAGGCTCTTAATGTAAACAAACAAGCTATATGTAAACAAAGACTACAAATGTAAACAAAGACACTAAATGGAACTCTAAATGTAAACAAAGAATAAAAATGTAAACAAAGACTACTAATGTAAACAAAGGCTCTAAATGTAAACAAACAAGCTATATATAAACAAAGACTACAAATGTAAACAAAGACACTAAATGGAACTCTAAATGTAAACAAAGAATAAAAATGTAAACAAAGACTACAAATGTAAACAAAGACCTTAAATGTAAACAGACTCTAAATGAAAACAAAGACTAAAAATGTAAAAAAAGACTACAAACGTAAACAAAGACTCCAAATGTAAAGAAGTTCTCTAAATGCAAACAAAGATTACAAATGTAAACAAAAACTACAAATGTAAACAAAGGCTACAAATATAAACAAAAACTCTAAATGGAAACAGACTGCATTGTAAACAAAAACTACAAACGTAAACTAACACTCTAAATGTAAACAAGGACTACAAATGTAAACAGACTCTAAATGTAAACAAAGTCTAAAAATAAAAACAAAGACTCTAAATGTAAACAAAGGATAAAAATGTAAACAAAGACTACAAATGTAAACAAAGGCTCTAAATGTAAACAAACACGCTATATGTAAACAAAGACTACAAATGTAAACAAAGACCCCAAATGGAATTCTAAATCTAAACAAAAATTAAAAATGTAAACAGACTACAAATGTAAACAAAACTAAAAGTAAACAAATACTACAAATATAAACAACGACTACAAATGTAAACAAAACTAAATGTAAACAAATACTAGAAATATAAACAAAGACTCTAAATGTAACCAAAAATTCTTGGTGTAAACAAGGACTCTAGGTGTAAAAAAGGACTACAAACGTAAACAAAGTCTCTAAATATAAACAAAGTCTAAATGTAAACAAAGACTACAAGTGTAAACAAAGACTGCAAATGTAAACAAAAACTCTACATGTAAACAATCTCTCTAAATGTAAACAAAGACTACAAATATAAACGGACTCTAAATGTAAACAAAGTCGCTAAATTTAAACAAAGAATACAAATGTAAACAAAGACTATAAATGTTAAGAAAGTTTACAACTGTAAACAAAGACTACAAATGTAAACAAAGACACTAAATGGAACTCTAAATGTAAACAAAGAATAAAAATGTAAACAAAGACTACAAATGTAAACAAAGACCTTAAATGTAAACAGACTCTAAATGAAAACAGACTAAAAATGTAAGCAAAGACTACAAACGTAAACAAAGACTCCAAATGTAAAGAAGTTCTCTAAATGCAAACAAAGATTACAAATGTAAACAAAAACTACAAATGGAAACAAAGGCTACAAATATAAACAAAAACTCTAAATGGAAACAGACTACAAATGTAAACAAAAACTACAAACGTAAACTAACACTCTAAATGTAAACAAGGACTACAAATGTAAACAGACTCTAAATGTAAACAAAGTCTAAAAATAAAAACAAAGACTCTAAATGTAAACAAAGGATAAAAATGTAAACAAAGGCTACAAATGTAAACAAAGGCTCTAAATGTAAACAAACACGCTATATGTAAACAAAGACTACAAATGTAAACAAAGACCCCAAATGGAACTCTAAATCTAAACAAAAAATAAAAATGTAAACAGACTACAAATGTAAACAAAACTAAAAGTAAACAAATACTACAAATATAAACAACGACTACAAATGTAAACAAAACTAAATGTAAACAAATACTAGAAATATAAACAAAGACTCTAAATGTAACCAAAAATTCTTGGTGTAAACAAGGACTCTAGGTGTAAAAAAGGACTACAAACGTAAACAAATTCTCTAAATATAAACAAAGTCTAAATGTAAACAAAGACTACAAGTGTAAACAAAGACTGCAAATGTAAACAAAAACTCTACATCTAAACAATCTCTCTAAATGTAAACAAAGACTACAAATATAAACGGACTCTAAATGTAAACAAAGTCACTAAATTTAAACAAAGAATACAAATGTAAACAAAGACTATAAATGTTAAGAAAGTTTACAACTGTAAACAAAGACTACAAATGTAAACAAAGACACTAAACGTAAACAAAAACTACAAATGTATACAGACTCTAAGTGTAAACAGACAACAAATGTAAACAAAGCCTCTACATATAAACAAAGTACCTAAATGTAAGCAGACTACAAATGTAAACAAAGAATACAAATGTAAACAAAGAGCACAAATGTTAAGTGACTCAAACTGTAAACAAACTCTCTAAATGTAAACAAAGTCTACAAATGTAAACAGACTATAAATGAAAACAGACTCTAAATGCAAACAGACTAAAAGTGTAAACAAAGACTACAAATATAAACAGACTCTAAATGGAAACAGAATACAAATGTAAACAAAAACTACAAACGTAAACCAACACTCTAAATGTAAACAAAGACTACAAATGTAAACAAAGGGACTAAATGTAAACACTCTAAATGTAAACAAAGACTACATATGTAAACAAAGAATTTAAATGTAAATAAAGACTACAAATGTAAACAAAGACCTTAAATGTAAACAGACTCTAAGTGAAAACAAAGACTAAAAATGTAAACAAAGACTACAGACGTAAACAAAGACTCTAAATGTAAAGAAGTTCTCTAAATGCAAACAAAGATTACAAATGTAAACAAAGACTACAAATGTAAACAAAGACTACAAATATAAACAGACTCTAAATGGAAACAGACCACATATGTAAACAAAAACTATAAACGTAAACTAACACTCTATATGTAAACAGACTACAAATGTAAACAAAACTAAATGTAAACAAATACTAGAAATATAAACAAAGGCTCTAAATGTAACCAAAGACTGCAAACGTAAACAAAGTCTCTAAATGTAAACAAAAAATAAAAATGTAAACAAAGACTCTAAATGTAATAAAAAACTCTGGGTATAAACAAGGACTCTAGGTGTAAACAAGGACTACAAATGTAAACAGACTCTAAATGTTAACAAAGTCTAAAAATAAAAACAAAGACTCTAAATGTAAACAAAGGCTAAAAATGTAAACAAAGACTACAAATGTAAACAAAGGCTCTTAATGTAAACAAACAAGCTATATGTAAACAAAGACTACAAATGTAAACAAAGACACTAAATGGAACTCTAAATGTAAACAAAGAATAAAAATGTAAACAAAGACTACTAATGTAAACAAAGGCTCTAAATGTAAACAAACAAGCTATATATAAACAAAGACTACAAATGTAAACAAAGACACTAAATGGAACTCTAAATGTAAACAAAGAATAAAAATGTAAACAAAGACTACAAATGTAAACAAAGACCTTAAATGTAAACAGACTCTAAATGAAAACAAAGACTAAAAATGTAAACAAAGACTACAAACGTAAACAAAGACTCCAAATGTAAAGAAGTTCTCTAAATACAAACAAAGATTACAAATGTAAACAAAAACTACAAATGTAAACAAAGGCTACAAATATAAACAAAAACTCTAAATGGAAACAGACTGCATTGTAAACAAAAACTACAAACGTAAACTAACACTCTAAATGTAAACAAGGACTACAAATGTAAACAGACTCTAAATGTAAACAAAGTCTAAAAATAAAAACAAAGACTCTAAATGTAAACAAAGGATAAAAATGTAAACAAAGACTACAAATGTAAACAAAGGCTCTAAATGTAAACAAACACGCTATATGTAAACAAAGACTACAAATGTAAACAAAGACCCCAAATGGAATTCTAAATCTAAACAAAAATTAAAAATGTAAACAGACTACAAATGTAAACAAAACTAAAAGTAAACAAATACTACAAATATAAACAACGACTACAAATGTAAACAAAACTAAATGTAAACAAATACTAGAAATATAAACAAAGACTCTAAATGTAACCAAAAATTCTTGGTGTAAACAAGGACTCTAGGTGTAAAAAAGGACTACAAACGTAAACAAAGTCTCTAAATATAAACAAAGTCTAAATGTAAACAAAGACTACAAGTGTAAACAAAGACTGCAAATGTAAACAAAAACTCTACATGTAAACAATCTTTCTAAATGTAAACAAAGACTACAAATATAAACGGACTCTAAATGTAAACAAAGTCGCTAAATTTAAACAAAGAATACAAATGTAAACAAAGACTATAAATGTTAAGAAAGTTTACAACTGTAAACAAAGACTACAAATGTAAACAAAGACACTAAATGGAACTCTAAATGTAAACAAAGAATAAAAATGTAAACAAAGACTACAAATGTAAACAAAGACCTTAAATGTAAACAGACTCTAAATGAAAACAGACTAAAAATGTAAGCAAAGACTACAAACGTAAACAAAGACTCCAAATGTAAAGAAGTTCTCTAAATGCAAACAAAGATTACAAATGTAAACAAAAACTACAAATGGAAACAAAGGCTACAAATATAAACAAAAACTCTAAATGGAAACAGACTACAAATGTAAACAAAAACTACAAACGTAAACTAACACTCTAAATGTAAACAAGGACTACAAATGTAAACAGACTCTAAATGTAAACAAAGTCTAAAAATAAAAACAAAGACTCTAAATGTAAACAAAGGATAAAAATGTAAACAAAGGCTACAAATGTAAACAAAGGCTCTAAATGTAAACAAACACGCTATATGTAAACAAAGACTACAAATGTAAACAAAGACCCCAAATGGAACTCTAAATCTAAACAAAAAATAAAAATGTAAACAGACTACAAATGTAAACAAAACTAAATGTAAACAAATACTACAAATATAAACAACGACTACAAATGTAAACAAAACTAAATGTAAACAAATACTAGAAATATAAACAAAGACTCTAAATGTAACCAAAAATTCTTGGTGTAAACAGGACTCTAGGTGTAAAAAAGGACTACAAACGTAAACAAAGTCTCTAAATATAAACAAAGTCTAAATGTAAACAAAGACTACAAGCGTAAACAAAGACTGCAAATGTAAACAAAAACTCTACATGTAAACAATCTCTCTAAATGTAAACAAAGACTACAAATATAAACGGACTCTAAATGTAAACAAAGTCGCTAAATTTAAGCAAAGAATGCAAATGTAAACAAAGACTATAAATGTTAAGAAAGTTTACAACTGTAAACAAAGACTACAAATGTAAACAAAGACACTAAACGTAAACAAAAACTACAAATGTAAACAGACTCTAAGTGGAAACAGACAACAAATGTAAACAAAGCCTCTACATATAAACAAAATACCTAAATGTAAGCATACTACAAATGTAAACAAAGAATACAAATGTAAACAAAGAGCACAAATGTTAAGTGACTCAAACTGTAAACAAACTCTCTAAATGTAAACAAAGTCTACAAATGTAAACAGACTATAAATGAAAACAGACTCTAAATGCAAACAGACTAAAAGTGTAAACAAAGACTACAAATATAAAGACTCTAAATGGAAACAGACTACAAATGTAAACAAAAACTACAAACGTAAACCAACACTCTAAATGTAAACAAAGACTACAAATGTAAACAAAGGGACTAAATGTAAACACTCTAAATGTAAACAAAGACTACATATGTAAACAAAGAATTTAAATGTAAATAAAGACTACAAATGTAAACAAAGACCTTAAATGTAAACAGACTCTAAGTGAAAACAAAGACTAAAAATGTAAACAAAGACTACAGACGTAAACAAAGACTCTAAATGTAAAAAAGGTCTCTAAATGCAAACAAAGATTACAAATGTAAACAAAGACTACAAATGTAAACAAAGACTACAAATATAAACAGACTCTAAATGGAAACAGACTACAAATGTAAACAAAAACTATAAACGTAAACTAACACTCTATATGTAAACAGACTACAAATGTAAACAAAACTAAATGTAAACAAATACTAGAAATATAAACAAAGGCTCTAAATGTAACCAAAGACTGCAAACGTAAACAAAGTCTCTAAATGTAAACAAAAAATAAAAATGTAAACAAAGACTCTAAATGTAATAAAAAACTCTGGGTATAAATAAGGACTCTAGGTGTAAACAAGGACTACAAATGTAAACAGACTCTAAATGTAAACAAAGTCTAAAAATAAAAACAAAGACTCTAAATGTAAACAAAGGCTAAAAATGTAAACAAAGACTACAAATGTAAACAAAGGCTCTTAATGTAAACAAACAAGCTATATGTAAACAAAGACTACAAATGTAAACAAAGACACTAAATGGAACTCTAAATGTAAACAAAGAATAAAAATGTAAACAAAGACTACTAATGTAAACAAAGGCTCTAAATGTAAACAAACAAGCTATATGTAAACAAAGACTACAAATGTAAACAAAGACACTAAATGGAACTCTAAATGTAAACAAAGAATAAAAATGTAAACAAAGACTACAAATGTAAACAAAGACCTTAAATGTAAACAGACTCTAAATGAAAACAAAGACTAAAAATGTAAAAAAAGACTACAAACGTAAACAAAGACTCCAAATGTAAAGAAGTTCTCTAAATGCAAACAAAGATTACAAATGTAAACAAAAACTACAAATGTAAACAAAGGCTACAAATATAAACAAAAACTCTAAATGGAAACAGACTGCATTGTAAACAAAAACTACAAACGTAAACTAACACTCTAAATGTAAACAAGGACTACAAATGTAAACAGACTCTAAATGTAAACAAAGTCTAAAAATAAAAACAAAGACTCTAAATGTAAACAAAGGATAAAAATGTAAACAAAGACTACAAATGTAAACAAAGGCTCTAAATGTAAACAAACACGCTATATGTAAACAAAGACTACAAATGTAAACAAAGACCCCAAATGGAATTCTAAATCTAAACAAAAATTAAAAATGTAAACAGACTACAAATGTAAACAAAACTAAAAGTAAACAAATACTACAAATATAAACAACGACTACAAATGTAAACAAAACTAAATGTAAACAAATACTAGAAATATAAACAAAGACTCTAAATGTAACCAAAAATTCTTGGTGTAAACAGGACTCTAGGTGTAAAAAAGGACTACAAACGTAAACAAATTCTCTAAATATAAACAAAGTCTAAATGTAAACAAAGACTACAAGTGTAAACAAAGACTGCAAATGTAAACAAAAACTCTACATCTAAACAATCTCTCTAAATGTAAACAAAGACTACAAATATAAACGGACTCTAAATGTAAACAAAGTCACTAAATTTAAACAAAGAATACAAATGTAAACAAAGACTATAAATGTTAAGAAAGTTTACAACTGTAAACAAAGACTACAAATGTAAACAAAGACACTAAACGTAAACAAAAACTACAAATGTATACAGACTCTAAGTGTAAACAGACAACAAATGTAAACAAAGCCTCTACATATAAACAAAGTACCTAAATGTAAGCAGACTACAAATGTAAACAAAGAATACAAATGTAAACAAAGAGCACAAATGTTAAGTGACTCAAACTGTAAACAAACTCTCTAAATGTAAACAAAGTCTACAAATGTAAACAGACTATAAATAAAAACAGACTCTAAATGCAAACAGACTAAAAGTGTAAACAAAGACTACAAATATAAACAGACTCTAAATGGAAACAGAATACAAATGTAAACAAAAACTACAAACGTAAACCAACACTCTAAATGTAAACAAAGACTACAAATGTAAACAAAGGGACTAAATGTAAACACTCTAAATGTAAACAAAGACTACATATGTAAACAAAGAATTTAAATGTAAATAAAGACTACAAATGTAAACAAAGACCTTAAATGTAAACAGACTCTAAGTGAAAACAAAGACTAAAAATGTAAACAAAGACTACAGACGTAAACAAAGACTCTAAATGTAAAGAAGTTCTCTAAATGCAAACAAAGATTACAAATGTAAACAAAGACTACAAATGTAAACAAAGACTACAAATATAAACAGACTCTAAATGGAAACAGACCACATATGTAAACAAAAACTATAAACGTAAACTAACACTCTATATGTAAACAGACTACAAATGTAAACAAAACTAAATGTAAACAAATACTAGAAATATAAACAAAGGCTCTAAATGTAACCAAAGACTGCAAACGTAAACAAAGTCTCTAAATGTAAACAAAAAATAAAAATGTAAACAAAGACTCTAAATGTAATAAAAAACTCTGGGTATAAACAAGGACTCTAGGTGTAAACAAGGACTACAAATGTAAACAGACTCTAAATGTTAACAAAGTCTAAAAATAAAAACAAAGACTCTAAATGTAAACAAAGGCTAAAAATGTAAACAAAGACTACAAATGTAAACAAAGGCTCTTAATGTAAACAAACAAGCTATATGTAAACAAAGACTACAAATGTAAACAAAGACACTAAATGGAACTCTAAATGTAAACAAAGAATAAAAATGTAAACAAAGACTACTAATGTAAACAAAGGCTCTAAATGTAAACAAACAAGCTATATATAAACAAAGACTACAAATGTAAACAAAGACACTAAATGGAACTCTAAATGTAAACAAAGAATAAAAATGTAAACAAAGACTACAAATGTAAACAAAGACCTTAAATGTAAACAGACTCTAAATGAAAACAAAGACTAAAAATGTAAACAAAGACTACAAACGTAAACAAAGACTCCAAATGTAAAGAAGTTCTCTAAATACAAACAAAGATTACAAATGTAAACAAAAACTACAAATGTAAACAAAGGCTACAAATATAAACAAAAACTCTAAATGGAAACAGACTGCATTGTAAACAAAAACTACAAACGTAAACTAACACTCTAAATGTAAACAAGGACTACAAATGTAAACAGACTCTAAATGTAAACAAAGTCTAAAAATAAAAACAAAGACTCTAAATGTAAACAAAGGATAAAAATGTAAACAAAGACTACAAATGTAAACAAAGGCTCTAAATGTAAACAAACACGCTATATGTAAACAAAGACTACAAATGTAAACAAAGACCCCAAATGGAATTCTAAATCTAAACAAAAATTAAAAATGTAAACAGACTACAAATGTAAACAAAACTAAAAGTAAACAAATACTACAAATATAAACAACGACTACAAATGTAAACAAAACTAAATGTAAACAAATACTAGAAATATAAACAAAGACTCTAAATGTAACCAAAAATTCTTGGTGTAAACAAGGACTCTAGGTGTAAAAAAGGACTACAAACGTAAACAAAGTCTCTAAATATAAACAAAGTCTAAATGTAAACAAAGACTACAAGTGTAAACAAAGACTGCAAATGTAAACAAAAAGTCTACATGTAAACAATCTTTCTAAATGTAAACAAAGACTACAAATATAAACGGACTCTAAATGTAAACAAAGTCGCTAAATTTAAACAAAGAATACAAATGTAAACAAAGACTATAAATGTTAAGAAAGTTTACAACTGTAAACAAAGACTACAAATGTAAACAAAGACACTAAATGGAACTCTAAATGTAAACAAAGAATAAAAATGTAAACAAAGACTACAAATGTAAACAAAGACCTTAAATGTAAACAGACTCTAAATGAAAACAGACTAAAAATGTAAGCAAAGACTACAAACGTAAACAAAGACTCCAAATGTAAAGAAGTTCTCTAAATGCAAACAAAGATTACAAATGTAAACAAAAACTACAAATGGAAACAAAGGCTACAAATATAAACAAAAACTCTAAATGGAAACAGACTACAAATGTAAACGAAAACTACAAACGTAAACTAACACTCTAAATGTAAACAAGGACTACAAATGTAAACAGACTCTAAATGTAAACAAAGTCTAAAAATAAAAACAAAGACTCTAAATGTAAACAAAGGATAAAAATGTAAACAAAGGCTACAAATGTAAACAAAGGCTCTAAATGTAAACAAACACGCTATATGTAAACAAAGACTACAAATGTAAACAAAGACCCCAAATGGAACTCTAAATCTAAACAAAAAATAAAAATGTAAACAGACTACAAATGTAAACAAAACTAAATGTAAACAAATACTACAAATATAAACAACGACTACAAATGTAAACAAAACTAAATGTAAACAAATACTAGAAATATAAACAAAGACTCTAAATGTAACCAAAAATTCTTGGTGTAAACAGGACTCTAGGTGTAAAAAAGGACTACAAACGTAAACAAAGTCTCTAAATATAAACAAAGTCTAAATGTAAACAAAGACTACAAGTGTAAACAAAGACTGCAAATGTAAACAAAAACTCTACATCTAAACAATCTCTCTAAATGTAAACAAAGACTACAAATATAAACGGACTCTAAATGTAAACAAAGTCACTAAATTTAAACAAAGAATACAAATGTAAACAAAGACTATAAATGTTAAGAAAGTTTACAACTGTAAACAAAGACTACAAATGTAAACAAAGACACTAAACGTAAACAAAAACTACAAATGTATACAGACTCTAAGTGTAAACAGACAACAAATGTAAACAAAGCCTCTACATATAAACAAAGTACCTAAATGTAAGCAGACTACAAATGTAAACAAAGAATACAAATGTAAACAAAGAGCACAAATGTTAAGTGACTCAAACTGTAAACAAACTCTCTAAATGTAAACAAAGTCTACAAATGTAAACAGACTATAAATGAAAACAGACTCTAAATGCAAACAGACTAAAAGTGTAAACAAAGACTACAAATATAAACAGACTCTAAATGGAAACAGAATACAAATGTAAACAAAAACTACAAACGTAAACCAACACTCTAAATGTAAACAAAGACTACAAATGTAAACAAAGGGACTAAATGTAAACACTCTAAATGTAAACAAAGACTACATATGTAAACAAAGAATTTAAATGTAAATAAAGACTACAAATGTAAACAAAGACCTTAAATGTAAACAGACTCTAAGTGAAAACAAAGACTAAAAATGTAAACAAAGACTACAGACGTAAACAAAGACTCTAAATGTAAAGAAGTTCTCTAAATGCAAACAAAGATTACAAATGTAAACAAAGACTACAAATGTAAACAAAGACTACAAATATAAACAGACTCTAAATGGAAACAGACCACATATGTAAACAAAAACTATAAACGTAAACTAACACTCTATATGTAAACAGACTACAAATGTAAACAAAACTAAATGTAAACAAATACTAGAAATATAAACAAAGGCTCTAAATGTAACCAAAGACTGCAAACGTAAACAAAGTCTCTAAATGTAAACAAAAAATAAAAATGTAAACAAAGACTCTAAATGTAATAAAAAACTCTGGGTATAAACAAGGACTCTAGGTGTAAACAAGGACTACAAATGTAAACAGACTCTAAATGTTACCAAAGTCTAAAAATAAAAACAAAGACTCTAAATGTAAACAAAGGCTAAAAATGTAAACAAAGACTACAAATGTAAACAAAGGCTCTTAATGTAAACAAACAAGCTATATGTAAACAAAGACTACAAATGTAAACAAAGACACTAAATGGAACTCTAAATTTAAACAAAGAATAAAAATGTAAACAAAGACTACTAATGTAAACAAAGACACTAAACGTAAACAAAAACTACAAATGTAAACAGACTCTAAGTGTAAACAGACAACAAATGTAAACAAAGCCTCTACATATAAACAAAGTACCTAAATGTAAGCAGACTACAAATGTAAACAAAGAATACAAATGTAAACAAAGAGCACAAATGTTAAGTGACTCAAACTGTAAACAAACTCTCTAAATGTAAACAAAGTCTACAAATGTAAACAGACTATAAATGAAAACAGACTCTAAATGCAAACAGACTAAAAGTGTAAACAAAGACTACAAATATAAACAGACTCTAAATGGAAACAGACTACAAATGTAAACAAAAACTACAAACGTAAACCAACACTCTAAATGTAAACAAAGACTACAAATGTAAACAAAGGGACTAAATGTAAACACTCTAAATGTAAACAAAGACTACATATGTAAACAAAGTATTTAAATGTAAATAAAGACTACAAATGTAAACAAAGACCTTAAATGTAAACAGACTCTAAGTGAAAACAAAGACTAAAAATGTAAACAAAGACTACAGACGTAAACAAAGATTCTAAATGTAAAGGTCTCTAAATGCAAACAAAGATTACAAATGTAAACAAAGACTACAAATGTAAAATAAGACTACAAATATAAACAGACTCTAAATGGAAACAGACTACAAATGTAAACAAAAACTATAAACGTAAACTAACACTCTATATGTAAACAGACTACAAATGTAAACAAAACTAAATGTAAACAAATACTAGAAATATAAACAAAGGCTCTAAATGTAACCAAAGACTGCAAACGTAAACAAAGTCTCTAAATGTAAACAAAAAATAAAAATGTAAACAAAGACTCTAAATGTAATAAAAAACTCTGGGTATAAATAAGGACTCTAGGTGTAAACAAGGACTACAAATGTAAACAGACTCTAAATGTAAACAAAGTCTAAAAATAAAAACAAAGACTCTAAATGTAAACAAAGGCTAAAAATGTAAACAAAGACTACAAATGTAAACAAAGGCTCTTAATGTAAACAAACAAGCTATATGTAAACAAAGACTACAAATGTAAACAAAGACACTAAATGGAACTCTAAATGTAAACAAAGAATAAAAATGTAAACAAAGACTACTAATGTAAACAAAGGCTCTAAATGTAAACAAACAAGCTATATGTAAACAAAGACTACAAATGTAAACAAAGACACTAAATGGAACTCTAAATGTAAACAAAGAATAAAAATGTAAACAAAGACTACAAATGTAAACAAAGACCTTAAATGTAAACAGACTCTAAATGAAAACAAAGACTAAAAATGTAAAAAAAGACTACAAACGTAAACAAAGACTCCAAATGTAAAGAAGTTCTCTAAATGCAAACAAAGATTACAAATGTAAACAAAAACTACAAATGTAAACAAAGGCTACAAATATAAACAAAAACTCTAAATGGAAACAGACTGCATTGTAAACAAAAACTACAAACGTAAACTAACACTCTAAATGTAAACAAGGACTACAAATGTAAACAGACTCTAAATGTAAACAAAGTCTAAAAATAAAAACAAAGACTCTAAATGTAAACAAAGGATAAAAATGTAAACAAAGACTACAAATGTAAACAAAGGCTCTAAATGTAAACAAACACGCTATATGTAAACAAAGACTACAAATGTAAACAAAGACCCCAAATGGAATTCTAAATCTAAACAAAAATTAAAAATGTAAACAGACTACAAATGTAAACAAAACTAAAAGTAAACAAATACTACAAATATAAACAACGACTACAAATGTAAACAAAACTAAATGTAAACAAATACTAGAAATATAAACAAAGACTCTAAATGTAACCAAAAATTCTTGGTGTAAACAAGGACTCTAGGTGTAAAAAAGGACTACAAACGTAAACAAAGTCTCTAAATATAAACAAAGTCTAAATGTAAACAAAGACTACAAGTGTAAACAAAGACTGCAAATGTAAACAAAAACTCTACATGTAAACAATCTCTCTAAATGTAAACAAAGACTACAAATATAAACGGACTCTAAATGTAAACAAAGTCGCTAAATTTAAACAAAGAATACAAATGTAAACAAAGACTATAAATGTTAAGAAAGTTTACAACTGTAAACAAAGACTACAAATGTAAACAAAGACACTAAATGGAACTCTAAATGTAAACAAAGAATAAAAATGTAAACAAAGACTACAAATGTAAACAAAGACCTTAAATGTAAACAGACTCTAAATGAAAACAGACTAAAAATGTAAGCAAAGACTACAAACGTAAACAAAGACTCCAAATGTAAAGAAGTTCTCTAAATGCAAACAAAGATTACAAATGTAAACAAAAACTACAAATGGAAACAAAGGCTACAAATATAAACAAAAACTCTAAATGGAAACAGACTACAAATGTAAACAAAAACTACAAACGTAAACTAACACTCTAAATGTAAACAAGGACTACAAATGTAAACAGACTCTAAATGTAAACAAAGTCTAAAAATAAAAACAAAGACTCTAAATGTAAACAAAGGATAAAAATGTAAACAAAGGCTACAAATGTAAACAAAGGCTCTAAATGTAAACAAACACGCTATATGTAAACAAAGACTACAAATGTAAACAAAGACCCCAAATGGAACTCTAAATCTAAACAAAAAATAAAAATGTAAACAGACTACAAATGTAAACAAAACTAAAAGTAAACAAATACTACAAATATAAACAACGACTACAAATGTAAACAAAACTAAATGTAAACAAATACTAGAAATATAAACAAAGACTCTAAATGTAACCAAAAATTCTTGGTGTAAACAAGGACTCTAGGTGTAAAAAAGGACTACAAACGTAAACAAATTCTCTAAATATAAACAAAGTCTAAATGTAAACAAAGACTACAAGTGTAAACAAAGACTGCAAATGTAAACAAAAACTCTACATCTAAACAATCTCTCTAAATGTAAACAAAGACTACAAATATAAACGGACTCTAAATGTAAACAAAGTCACTAAATTTAAACAAAGAATACAAATGTAAACAAAGACTATAAATGTTAAGAAAGTTTACAACTGTAAACAAAGACTACAAATGTAAACAAAGACACTAAACGTAAACAAAAACTACAAATGTATACAGACTCTAAGTGTAAACAGACAACAAATGTAAACAAAGCCTCTACATATAAACAAAGTACCTAAATGTAAGCAGACTACAAATGTAAACAAAGAATACAAATGTAAACAAAGAGCACAAATGTTAAGTGACTCAAACTGTAAACAAACTCTCTAAATGTAAACAAAGTCTACAAATGTAAACAGACTATAAATGAAAACAGACTCTAAATGCAAACAGACTAAAAGTGTAAACAAAGACTACAAATATAAACAGACTCTAAATGGAAACAGAATACAAATGTAAACAAAAACTACAAACGTAAACCAACACTCTAAATGTAAACAAAGACTACAAATGTAAACAAAGGGACTAAATGTAAACACTCTAAATGTAAACAAAGACTACATATGTAAACAAAGAATTTAAATGTAAATAAAGACTACAAATGTAAACAAAGACCTTAAATGTAAACAGACTCTAAGTGAAAACAAAGACTAAAAATGTAAACAAAGACTACAGACGTAAACAAAGACTCTAAATGTAAAGAAGTTCTCTAAATGCAAACAAAGATTACAAATGTAAACAAAGACTACAAATGTAAACAAAGACTACAAATATAAACAGACTCTAAATGGAAACAGACCACATATGTAAACAAAAACTATAAACGTAAACTAACACTCTATATGTAAACAGACTACAAATGTAAACAAAACTAAATGTAAACAAATACTAGAAATATAAACAAAGGCTCTAAATGTAACCAAAGACTGCAAACGTAAACAAAGTCTCTAAATGTAAACAAAAAATAAAAATGTAAACAAAGACTCTAAATGTAATAAAAAACTCTGGGTATAAACAAGGACTCTAGGTGTAAACAAGGACTACAAATGTAAACAGACTCTAAATGTTAACAAAGTCTAAAAATAAAAACAAAGACTCTAAATGTAAACAAAGGCTAAAAATGTAAACAAAGACTACAAATGTAAACAAAGGCTCTTAATGTAAACAAACAAGCTATATGTAAACAAAGACTACAAATGTAAACAAAGACACTAAATGGAACTCTAAATGTAAACAAAGAATAAAAATGTAAACAAAGACTACTAATGTAAACAAAGACACTAAACGTAAACAAAAACTACAAATGTAAACAGACTCTAAGTGTAAACAGACAACAAATGTAAACAAAGCCTCTACATATAAACAAAGTACCTAAATGTAAGCAGACTACAAATGTAAACAAAGAATACAAATGTAAACAAAGAGCACAAATGTTAAGTGACTCAAACTGTAAACAAACTCTCTAAATGTAAACAAAGTCTACAAATGTAAACAGACTATAAATGAAAACAGACTCTAAATGCAAACAGACTAAAAGTGTAAACAAAGACTACAAATATAAACAGACTCTAAATGGAAACAGACTACAAATGTAAACAAAAACTACAAACGTAAACCAACACTCTAAATGTAAACAAAGACTACAAATGTAAACAAAGGGACTAAATGTAAACACTCTAAATGTAAACAAAGACTACATATGTAAACAAAGTATTTAAATGTAAATAAAGACTACAAATGTAAACAAAGACCTTAAATGTAAACAGACTCTAAGTGAAAACAAAGACTAAAAATGTAAACAAAGACTACAGACGTAAACAAAGATTCTAAATGTAAAGGTCTCTAAATGCAAACAAAGATTACAAATGTAAACAAAGACTACAAATGTAAACAAAGACTACAAATATAAACAGACTCTAAATGGAAACAGACCACATATGTAAACAAAAACTATAAACGTAAACTAACACTCTATATGTAAACAGACTACAAATGTAAACAAAACTAAATGTAAACAAATACTAGAAATATAAACAAAGGCTCTAAATGTAACCAAAGACTGCAAACGTAAACAAAGTCTCTAAATGTAAACAAAAAATAAAAATGTAAACAAAGACTCTAAATGTAATAAAAAACTCTGGGTATAAACAAGGACTCTAGGTGTAAACAAGGACTACAAATGTAAACAGACTCTAAATGTTAACAAAGTCTAAAAATAAAAACAAAGACTCTAAATGTAAACAAAGGCTAAAAATGTAAACAAAGACTACAAATGTAAACAAAGGCTCTTAATGTAAACAAACAAGCTATATGTAAACAAAGACTACAAATGTAAACAAAGACACTAAATGGAACTCTAAATGTAAACAAAGAATAAAAATGTAAACAAAGACTACTAATGTAAACAAAGGCTCTAAATGTAAACAAACAAGCTATATATAAACAAAGACTACAAATGTAAACAAAGACACTAAATGGAACTCTAAATGTAAACAAAGAATAAAAATGTAAACAAAGACTACAAATGTAAACAAAGACCTTAAATGTAAACAGACTCTAAATGAAAACAAAGACTAAAAATGTAAACAAAGACTACAAACGTAAACAAAGACTCCAAATGTAAAGAAGTTCTCTAAATGCAAACAAAGATTACAAATGTAAACAAAAACTACAAATGTAAACAAAGGCTACAAATATAAACAAAAACTCTAAATGGAAACAGACTGCATTGTAAACAAAAACTACAAACGTAAACTAACACTCTAAATGTAAACAAGGACTACAAATGTAAACAGACTCTAAATGTAAACAAAGTCTAAAAATAAAAACAAAGACTCTAAATGTAAACAAAGGATAAAAATGTAAACAAAGACTACAAATGTAAACAAAGGCTCTAAATGTAAACAAACACGCTATATGTAAGCAAAGACTACAAATGTAAACAAAGACCCCAAATGGAATTCTAAATCTAAACAAAAATTAAAAATGTAAACAGACTACAAATGTAAACAAAACTAAAAGTAAACAAATACTACAAATATAAACAACGACTACAAATGTAAACAAAACTAAATGTAAACAAATGCTAGAAATATAAACAAAGACTCTAAATGTAACCAAAAATTCTTGGTGTAAACAAGGACTCTAGGTGTAAAAAAGGACTACAAACGTAAACAAAGTCTCTAAATATAAACAAAGTCTAAATGTAAACAAAGACTACAAGTGTAAACAAAGACTGCAAATGTAAACAAAAACTCTACATGTAAACAATCTCTCTAAATGTAAACAAAGACTACAAATATAAACGGACTCTAAATGTAAACAAAGTCGCTAAATTTAAACAAAGAATACAAATGTAAACAAAGACTATAAATGTTAAGAAAGTTTACAACTGTAAACAAAGACTACAAATGTAAACAAAGACACTAAATGGAACTCTAAATGTAAACAAAGAATAAAAATGTAAACAAAGACTACAAATGTAAACAAAGACCTTAAATGTAAACAGACTCTAAATGAAAACAGACTAAAAATGTAAGCAAAGACTACAAACGTAAACAAAGACTCCAAATGTAAAGAAGTTCTCTAAATGCAAACAAAGATTACAAATGTAAACAAAAACTACAAATGGAAACAAAGGCTACAAATATAAACAAAAACTCTAAATGGAAACAGACTACAAATGTAAACAAAAACTACAAACGTAAACTAACACTCTAAATGTAAACAAGGACTACAAATGTAAACAGACTCTAAATGTAAACAAAGTCTAAAAATAAAAACAAAGACTCTAAATGTAAACAAAGGATAAAAATGTAAACAAAGGCTACAAATGTAAACAAAGGCTCTAAATGTAAACAAACACGCTATATGTAAACAAAGACTACAAATGTAAACAAAGACCCCAAATGGAACTCTAAATCTAAACAAAAAATAAAAATGTAAACAGACTACAAATGTAAACAAAACTAAAAGTAAACAAATACTACAAATATAAACAACGACTACAAATGTAAACAAAACTAAATGTAAACAAATACTAGAAATATAAACAAAGACTCTAAATGTAACCAAAAATTCTTGGTGTAAACAAGGACTCTAGGTGTAAAAAAGGACTACAAACGTAAACAAATTCTCTAAATATAAACAAAGTCTAAATGTAAACAAAGACTACAAGTGTAAACAAAGACTGCAAATGTAAACAAAAACTCTACATCTAAACAATCTCTCTAAATGTAAACAAAGACTACAAATATAAACGGACTCTAAATGTAAACAAAGTCACTAAATTTAAACAAAGAATACAAATGTAAACAAAGACTATAAATGTTAAGAAAGTTTACAACTGTAAACAAAGACTACAAATGTAAACAAAGACACTAAACGTAAACAAAAACTACAAATGTATACAGACTCTAAGTGTAAACAGACAACAAATGTAAACAAAGCCTCTACATATAAACAAAGTACCTAAATGTAAGCAGACTACAAATGTAAACAAAGAATACAAATGTAAACAAAGAGCACAAATGTTAAGTGACTCAAACTGTAAACAAACTCTCTAAATGTAAACAAAGTCTACAAATGTAAACAGACTATAAATGAAAACAGACTCTAAATGCAAACAGACTAAAAGTGTAAACAAAGACTACAAATATAAACAGACTCTAAATGGAAACAGAATACAAATGTAAACAAAAACTACAAACGTAAACCAACACTCTAAATGTAAACAAAGACTACAAATGTAAACAAAGGGACTAAATGTAAACACTCTAAATGTAAACAAAGACTACATATGTAAACAAAGAATTTAAATGTAAATAAAGACTACAAATGTAAACAAAGACCTTAAATGTAAACAGACTCTAAGTGAAAACAAAGACTAAAAATGTAAACAAAGACTACAGACGTAAACAAAGACTCTAAATGTAAAGAAGTTCTCTAAATGCAAACAAAGATTACAAATGTAAACAAAGACTACAAATGTAAACAAAGACTACAAATATAAACAGACTCTAAATGGAAACAGACCACATATGTAAACAAAAACTATAAACGTAAACTAACACTCTATATGTAAACAGACTACAAATGTAAACAAAACTAAATGTAAACAAATACTAGAAATATAAACAAAGGCTCTAAATGTAACCAAAGACTGCAAACGTAAACAAAGTCTCTAAATGTAAACAAAAAATAAAAATGTAAACAAAGACTCTAAATGTAATAAAAAACTCTGGGTATAAACAAGGACTCTAGGTGTAAACAAGGACTACAAATGTAAACAGACTCTAAATGTTAACAAAGTCTAAAAATAAAAACAAAGACTCTAAATGTAAACAAAGGCTAAAAATGTAAACAAAGACTACAAATGTAAACAAAGGCTCTTAATGTAAACAAACAAGCTATATGTAAACAAAGACTACAAATGTAAACAAAGACACTAAATGGAACTCTAAATGTAAACAAAGAATAAAAATGTAAACAAAGACTACTAATGTAAACAAAGACACTAAACGTAAACAAAAACTACAAATGTAAACAGACTCTAAGTGTAAACAGACAACAAATGTAAACAAAGCCTCTACATATAAACAAAGTACCTAAATGTAAGCAGACTACAAATGTAAACAAAGAATACAAATGTAAACAAAGAGCACAAATGTTAAGTGACTCAAACTGTAAACAAACTCTCTAAATGTAAACAAAGTCTACAAATGTAAACAGACTATAAATGAAAACAGACTCTAAATGCAAACAGACTAAAAGTGTAAACAAAGACTACAAATATAAACAGACTCTAAATGGAAACAGACTACAAATGTAAACAAAAACTACAAACGTAAACCAACACTCTAAATGTAAACAAAGACTACAAATGTAAACAAAGGGACTAAATGTAAACACTCTAAATGTAAACAAAGACTACATATGTAAACAAAGTATTTAAATGTAAATAAAGACTACAAATGTAAACAAAGACCTTAAATGTAAACAGACTCTAAGTGAAAACAAAGACTAAAAATGTAAACAAAGACTACAGACGTAAACAAAGATTCTAAATGTAAAGGTCTCTAAATGCAAACAAAGATTACAAATGTAAACAAAGACTACAAATGTAAACAAAGACTACAAATATAAACAGACTCTAAATGGAAACAGACCACATATGTAAACAAAAACTATAAACGTAAACTAACACTCTATATGTAAACAGACTACAAATGTAAACAAAACTAAATGTAAACAAATACTAGAAATATAAACAAAGGCTCTAAATGTAACCAAAGACTGCAAACGTAAACAAAGTCTCTAAATGTAAACAAAAAATAAAAATGTAAACAAAGACTCTAAATGTAATAAAAAACTCTGGGTATAAACAAGGACTCTAGGTGTAAACAAGGACTACAAATGTAAACAGACTCTAAATGTTAACAAAGTCTAAAAATAAAAACAAAGACTCTAAATGTAAACAAAGGCTAAAAATGTAAACAAAGACTACAAATGTAAACAAAGGCTCTTAATGTAAACAAACAAGCTATATGTAAACAAAGACTACAAATGTAAACAAAGACACTAAATGGAACTCTAAATGTAAACAAAGAATAAAAATGTAAACAAAGACTACTAATGTAAACAAAGGCTCTAAATGTAAACAAACAAGCTATATATAAACAAAGACTACAAATGTAAACAAAGACACTAAATGGAACTCTAAATGTAAACAAAGAATAAAAATGTAAACAAAGACTACAAATGTAAACAAAGACCTTAAATGTAAACAGACTCTAAATGAAAACAAAGACTAAAAATGTAAACAAAGACTACAAACGTAAACAAAGACTCCAAATGTAAAGAAGTTCTCTAAATGCAAACAAAGATTACAAATGTAAACAAAAACTACAAATGTAAACAAAGGCTACAAATATAAACAAAAACTCTAAATGGAAACAGACTGCATTGTAAACAAAAACTACAAACGTAAACTAACACTCTAAATGTAAACAAGGACTACAAATGTAAACAGACTCTAAATGTAAACAAAGTCTAAAAATAAAAACAAAGACTCTAAATGTAAACAAAGGATAAAAATGTAAACAAAGACTACAAATGTAAACAAAGGCTCTAAATGTAAACAAACACGCTATATGTAAGCAAAGACTACAAATGTAAACAAAGACCCCAAATGGAATTCTAAATCTAAACAAAAATTAAAAATGTAAACAGACTACAAATGTAAACAAAACTAAAAGTAAACAAATACTACAAATATAAACAACGACTACAAATGTAAACAAAACTAAATGTAAACAAATGCTAGAAATATAAACAAAGACTCTAAATGTAACCAAAAATTCTTGGTGTAAACAAGGACTCTAGGTGTAAAAAAGGACTACAAACGTAAACAAAGTCTCTAAATATAAACAAAGTCTAAATGTAAACAAAGACTACAAGTGTAAACAAAGACTGCAAATGTAAACAAAAACTCTACATGTAAACAATCTCTCTAAATGTAAACAAAGACTACAAATATAAACGGACTCTAAATGTAAACAAAGTCGCTAAATTTAAACAAAGAATACAAATGTAAACAAAGACTATAAATGTTAAGAAAGTTTACAACTGTAAACAAAGACTACAAATGTAAACAAAGACACTAAATGGAACTCTAAATGTAAACAAAGAATAAAAATGTAAACAAAGACTACAAATGTAAACAAAGACCTTAAATGTAAACAGACTCTAAATGAAAACAGACTAAAAATGTAAGCAAAGACTACAAACGTAAACAAAGACTCCAAATGTAAAGAAGTTCTCTAAATGCAAACAAAGATTACAAATGTAAACAAAAACTACAAATGGAAACAAAGGCTACAAATATAAACAAAAACTCTAAATGGAAACAGACTACAAATGTAAACAAAAACTACAAACGTAAACTAACACTCTAAATGTAAACAAGGACTACAAATGTAAACAGACTCTAAATGTAAACAAAGTCTAAAAATAAAAACAAAGACTCTAAATGTAAACAAAGGATAAAAATGTAAACAAAGGCTACAAATGTAAACAAAGGCTCTAAATGTAAACAAACACGCTATATGTAAACAAAGACTACAAATGTAAACAAAGACCCCAAATGGAACTCTAAATCTAAACAAAAAATAAAAATGTAAACAGACTACAAATGTAAACAAAACTAAAAGTAAACAAATACTACAAATATAAACAACGACTACAAATGTAAACAAAACTAAATGTAAACAAATACTAGAAATATAAACAAAGACTCTAAATGTAACCAAAAATTCTTGGTGTAAACAAGGACTCTAGGTGTAAAAAAGGACTACAAACGTAAACAAATTCTCTAAATATAAACAAAGTCTAAATGTAAACAAAGACTACAAGTGTAAACAAAGACTGCAAATGTAAACAAAAACTCTACATCTAAACAATCTCTCTAAATGTAAACAAAGACTACAAATATAAACGGACTCTAAATGTAAACAAAGTCACTAAATTTAAACAAAGAATACAAATGTAAACAAAGACTATAAATGTTAAGAAAGTTTACAACTGTAAACAAAGACTACAAATGTAAACAAAGACACTAAACGTAAACAAAAACTACAAATGTATACAGACTCTAAGTGTAAACAGACAACAAATGTAAACAAAGCCTCTACATATAAACAAAGTACCTAAATGTAAGCAGACTACAAATGTAAACAAAGAATACAAATGTAAACAAAGAGCACAAATGTTAAGTGACTCAAACTGTAAACAAACTCTCTAAATGTAAACAAAGTCTACAAATGTAAACAGACTATAAATGAAAACAGACTCTAAATGCAAACAGACTAAAAGTGTAAACAAAGACTACAAATATAAACAGACTCTAAATGGAAACAGAATACAAATGTAAACAAAAACTACAAACGTAAACCAACACTCTAAATGTAAACAAAGACTACAAATGTAAACAAAGGGACTAAATGTAAACACTCTAAATGTAAACAAAGACTACATATGTAAACAAAGAATTTAAATGTAAATAAAGACTACAAATGTAAACAAAGACCTTAAATGTAAACAGACTCTAAGTGAAAACAAAGACTAAAAATGTAAACAAAGACTACAGACGTAAACAAAGACTCTAAATGTAAAGAAGTTCTCTAAATGCAAACAAAGATTACAAATGTAAACAAAGACTACAAATGTAAACAAAGACTACAAATATAAACAGACTCTAAATGGAAACAGACCACATATGTAAACAAAAACTATAAACGTAAACTAACACTCTATATGTAAACAGACTACAAATGTAAACAAAACTAAATGTAAACAAATACTAGAAATATAAACAAAGGCTCTAAATGTAACCAAAGACTGCAAACGTAAACAAAGTCTCTAAATGTAAACAAAAAATAAAAATGTAAACAAAGACTCTAAATGTAATAAAAAACTCTGGGTATAAACAAGGACTCTAGGTGTAAACAAGGACTACAAATGTAAACAGACTCAAAATGTTAACAAAGTCTAAAAATAAAAACAAAGACTCTAAATGTAAACAAAGGCTAAAAATGTAAACAAAGACTACAAATGTAAACAAAGGCTCTTAATGTAAACAAACAAGCTATATGTAAACAAAGACTACAAATGTAAACAAAGACACTAAATGGAACTCTAAATGTAAACAAAGAATAAAAATGTAAACAAAGACTACTAATGTAAACAAAGGCTCTAAATGTAAACAAACAAGCTATATATAAACAAAGACTACAAATGTAAACAAAGACACTAAATGGAACTCTAAATGTAAACAAAGAATAAAAATGTAAACAAAGACTACAAATGTAAACAAAGACCTTAAATGTAAACAGACTCTAAATGAAAACAAAGACTAAAAATGTAAACAAAGACTACAAACGTAAACAAAGACTCCAAATGTAAAGAAGTTCTCTAAATACAAACAAAGATTACAAATGTAAACAAAAACTACAAATGTAAACAAAGGCTACAAATATAAACAAAAACTCTAAATGGAAACAGACTGCATTGTAAACAAAAACTACAAACGTAAACTAACACTCTAAATGTAAACAAGGACTACAAATGTAAACAGACTCTAAATGTAAACAAAGTCTAAAAATAAAAACAAAGACTCTAAATGTAAACAAAGGATAAAAATGTAAACAAAGACTACAAATGTAAACAAAGGCTCTAAATGTAAACAAACACGCTATATGTAAACAAAGACTACAAATGTAAACAAAGACCCCAAATGGAATTCTAAATCTAAACAAAAATTAAAAATGTAAACAGACTACAAATGTAAACAAAACTAAAAGTAAACAAATACTACAAATATAAACAACGACTACAAATGTAAACAAAACTAAATGTAAACAAATACTAGAAATATAAACAAAGACTCTAAATGTAACCAAAAATTCTTGGTGTAAACAAGGACTCTAGGTGTAAAAAAGGACTACAAACGTAAACAAAGTCTCTAAATATAAACAAAGTCTAAATGTAAACAAAGACTACAAGTGTAAACAAAGACTGCAAATGTAAACAAAAACTCTACATGTAAACAATCTTTCTAAATGTAAACAAAGACTACAAATATAAACGGACTCTAAATGTAAACAAAGTCGCTAAATTTAAACAAAGAATACAAATGTAAACAAAGACTATAAATGTTAAGAAAGTTTACAACTGTAAACAAAGACTACAAATGTAAACAAAGACACTAAATGGAACTCTAAATGTAAACAAAGAATAAAAATGTAAACAAAGACTACAAATGTAAACAAAGACCTTAAATGTAAACAGACTCTAAATGAAAACAGACTAAAAATGTAAGCAAAGACTACAAACGTAAACAAAGACTCCAAATGTAAAGAAGTTCTCTAAATGCAAACAAAGATTACAAATGTAAACAAAAACTACAAATGGAAACAAAGGCTACAAATATAAACAAAAACTCTAAATGGAAACAGACTACAAATGTAAACAAAAACTACAAACGTAAACTAACACTCTAAATGTAAACAAGGACTACAAATGTAAACAGACTCTAAATGTAAACAAAGTCTAAAAATAAAAACAAAGACTCTAAATGTAAACAAAGGATAAAAATGTAAACAAAGGCTACAAATGTAAACAAAGGCTCTAAATGTAAACAAACACGCTATATGTAAACAAAGACTACAAATGTAAACAAAGACCCCAAATGGAACTCTAAATCTAAACAAAAAATAAAAATGTAAACAGACTACAAATGTAAACAAAACTAAATGTAAACAAATACTACAAATATAAACAACGACTACAAATGTAAACAAAACTAAATGTAAACAAATACTAGAAATATAAACAAAGACTCTAAATGTAACCAAAAATTCTTGGTGTAAACAGGACTCTAGGTGTAAAAAAGGACTACAAACGTAAACAAAGTCTCTAAATATAAACAAAGTCTAAATGTAAACAAAGACTACAAGCGTAAACAAAGACTGCAAATGTAAACAAAAACTCTACATGTAAACAATCTCTCTAAATGTAAACAAAGACTACAAATATAAACGGACTCTAAATGTAAACAAAGTCGCTAAATTTAAGCAAAGAATGCAAATGTAAACAAAGACTATAAATGTTAAGAAAGTTTACAACTGTAAACAAAGACTACAAATGTAAACAAAGACACTAAACGTAAACAAAAACTACAAATGTAAACAGACTCTAAGTGGAAACAGACAACAAATGTAAACAAAGCCTCTACATATAAACAAAATACCTAAATGTAAGCAGACTACAAATGTAAACAAAGAATACAAATGTAAACAAAGAGCACAAATGTTAAGTGACTCAAACTGTAAACAAACTCTCTAAATGTAAACAAAGTCTACAAATGTAAACAGACTATAAATGAAAACAGACTCTAAATGCAAACAGACTAAAAGTGTAAACAAAGACTACAAATATAAAGACTCTAAATGGAAACAGACTACAAATGTAAACAAAAACTACAAACGTAAACCAACACTCTAAATGTAAACAAAGACTACAAATGTAAACAAAGGGACTAAATGTAAACACTCTAAATGTAAACAAAGACTACATATGTAAACAAAGAATTTAAATGTAAATAAAGACTACAAATGTAAACAAAGACCTTAAATGTAAACAGACTCTAAGTGAAAACAAAGACTAAAAATGTAAACAAAGACTACAGACGTAAACAAAGACTCTAAATGTAAAAAAGGTCTCTAAATGCAAACAAAGATTACAAATGTAAACAAAGACTACAAATGTAAACAAAGACTACAAATATAAACAGACTCTAAATGGAAACAGACTACAAATGTAAACAAAAACTATAAACGTAAACTAACACTCTATATGTAAACAGACTACAAATGTAAACAAAACTAAATGTAAACAAATACTAGAAATATAAACAAAGGCTCTAAATGTAACCAAAGACTGCAAACGTAAACAAAGTCTCTAAATGTAAACAAAAAATAAAAATGTAAACAAAGACTCTAAATGTAATAAAAAACTCTGGGTATAAATAAGGACTCTAGGTGTAAACAAGGACTACAAATGTAAACAGACTCTAAATGTAAACAAAGTCTAAAAATAAAAACAAAGACTCTAAATGTAAACAAAGGCTAAAAATGTAAACAAAGACTACAAATGTAAACAAAGGCTCTTAATGTAAACAAACAAGCTATATGTAAACAAAGACTACAAATGTAAACAAAGACACTAAATGGAACTCTAAATGTAAACAAAGAATAAAAATGTAAACAAAGACTACTAATGTAAACAAAGGCTCTAAATGTAAACAAACAAGCTATATGTAAACAAAGACTACAAATGTAAACAAAGACACTAAATGGAACTCTAAATGTAAACAAAGAATAAAAATGTAAACAAAGACTACAAATGTAAACAAAGACCTTAAATGTAAACAGACTCTAAATGAAAACAAAGACTAAAAATGTAAAAAAAGACTACAAACGTAAACAAAGACTCCAAATGTAAAGAAGTTCTCTAAATGCAAACAAAGATTACAAATGTAAACAAAAACTACAAATGTAAACAAAGGCTACAAATATAAACAAAAACTCTAAATGGAAACAGACTGCATTGTAAACAAAAACTACAAACGTAAACTAACACTCTAAATGTAAACAAGGACTACAAATGTAAACAGACTCTAAATGTAAACAAAGTCTAAAAATAAAAACAAAGACTCTAAATGTAAACAAAGGATAAAAATGTAAACAAAGACTACAAATGTAAACAAAGGCTCTAAATGTAAACAAACACGCTATATGTAAACAAAGACTACAAATGTAAACAAAGACCCCAAATGGAATTCTAAATCTAAACAAAAATTAAAAATGTAAACAGACTACAAATGTAAACAAAACTAAAAGTAAACAAATACTACAAATATAAACAACGACTACAAATGTAAACAAAACTAAATGTAAACAAATACTAGAAATATAAACAAAGACTCTAAATGTAACCAAAAATTCTTGGTGTAAACAAGGACTCTAGGTGTAAAAAAGGACTACAAACGTAAACAAAGTCTCTAAATATAAACAAAGTCTAAATGTAAACAAAGACTACAAGTGTAAACAAAGACTGCAAATGTAAACAAAAACTCTACATGTAAACAATCTCTCTAAATGTAAACAAAGACTACAAATATAAACGGACTCTAAATGTAAACAAAGTCGCTAAATTTAAACAAAGAATACAAATGTAAACAAAGACTATAAATGTTAAGAAAGTTTACAACTGTAAACAAAGACTACAAATATAAACAAAGACACTAAATGGAACTCTAAATGTAAACAAAGAATAAAAATGTAAACAAAGACTACAAATGTAAACAAAGACCTTAAATGTAAACAGACTCTAAATGAAAACAGACTAAAAATGTAAGCAAAGACTACAAACGTAAACAAAGACTCCAAATGTAAAGAAGTTCTCTAAATGCAAACAAAGATTACAAATGTAAACAAAAACTACAAATGGAAACAAAGGCTACAAATATAAACAAAAACTCTAAATGGAAACAGACTACAAATGTAAACAAAAACTACAAACGTAAACTAACACTCTAAATGTAAACAAGGACTACAAATGTAAACAGACTCTAAATGTAAACAAAGTCTAAAAATAAAAACAAAGACTCTAAATGTAAACAAAGGATAAAAATGTAAACAAAGGCTACAAATGTAAACAAAGGCTCTAAATGTAAACAAACACGCTATATGTAAACAAAGACTACAAATGTAAACAAAGACCCCAAATGGAACTCTAAATCTAAACAAAAAATAAAAATGTAAACAGACTACAAATGTAAACAAAACTAAAAGTAAACAAATACTACAAATATAAACAACGACTACAAATGTAAACAAAACTAAATGTAAACAAATACTAGAAATATAAACAAAGACTCTAAATGTAACCAAAAATTCTTGGTGTAAACAAGGACTCTAGGTGTAAAAAAGGACTACAAACGTAAACAAATTCTCTAAATATAAACAAAGTCTAAATGTAAACAAAGACTACAAGTGTAAACAAAGACTGCAAATGTAAACAAAAACTCTACATCTAAACAATCTCTCTAAATGTAAACAAAGACTACAAATATAAACGGACTCTAAATGTAAACAAAGTCACTAAATTTAAACAAAGAATACAAATGTAAACAAAGACTATAAATGTTAAGAAAGTTTACAACTGTAAACAAAGACTACAAATGTAAACAAAGACACTAAACGTAAACAAAAACTACAAATGTATACAGACTCTAAGTGTAAACAGACAACAAATGTAAACAAAGCCTCTACATATAAACAAAGTACCTAAATGTAAGCAGACTACAAATGTAAACAAAGAATACAAATGTAAACAAAGAGCACAAATGTTAAGTGACTCAAACTGTAAACAAACTCTCTAAATGTAAACAAAGTCTACAAATGTAAACAGACTATAAATGAAAACAGACTCTAAATGCAAACAGACTAAAAGTGTAAACAAAGACTACAAATATAAACAGACTCTAAATGGAAACAGAATACAAATGTAAACAAAAACTACAAACGTAAACCAACACTCTAAATGTAAACAAAGACTACAAATGTAAACAAAGGGACTAAATGTAAACACTCTAAATGTAAACAAAGACTACATATGTAAACAAAGAATTTAAATGTAAATAAAGACTACAAATGTAAACAAAGACCTTAAATGTAAACAGACTCTAAGTGAAAACAAAGACTAAAAATGTAAACAAAGACTACAGACGTAAACAAAGACTCTAAATGTAAAGAAGTTCTCTAAATGCAAACAAAGATTACAAATGTAAACAAAGACTACAAATGTAAACAAAGACTACAAATATAAACAGACTCTAAATGGAAACAGACCACATATGTAAACAAAAACTATAAACGTAAACTAACACTCTATATGTAAACAGACTACAAATGTAAACAAAACTAAATGTAAACAAATACTAGAAATATAAACAAAGGCTCTAAATGTAACCAAAGACTGCAAACGTAAACAAAGTCTCTAAATGTAAACAAAAAATAAAAATGTAAACAAAGACTCTAAATGTAATAAAAAACTCTGGGTATAAACAAGGACTCTAGGTGTAAACAAGGACTACAAATGTAAACAGACTCTAAATGTTAACAAAGTCTAAAAATAAAAACAAAGACTCTAAATGTAAACAAAGGCTAAAAATGTAAACAAAGACTACAAATGTAAACAAAGGCTCTTAATGTAAACAAACAAGCTATATGTAAACAAAGACTACAAATGTAAACAAAGACACTAAATGGAACTCTAAATGTAAACAAAGAATAAAAATGTAAACAAAGACTACTAATGTAAACAAAGACACTAAACGTAAACAAAAACTACAAATGTAAACAGACTCTAAGTGTAAACAGACAACAAATGTAAACAAAGCCTCTACATATAAACAAAGTACCTAAATGTAAGCAGACTACAAATGTAAACAAAGAATACAAATGTAAACAAAGAGCACAAATGTTAAGTGACTCAAACTGTAAACAAACTCTCTAAATGTAAACAAAGTCTACAAATGTAAACAGACTATAAATGAAAACAGACTCTAAATGCAAACAGACTAAAAGTGTAAACAAAGACTACAAATATAAACAGACTCTAAATGGAAACAGACTACAAATGTAAACAAAAACTACAAACGTAAACCAACACTCTAAATGTAAACAAAGACTACAAATGTAAACAAAGGGACTAAATGTAAACACTCTAAATGTAAACAAAGACTACATATGTAAACAAAGTATTTAAATGTAAATAAAGACTACAAATGTAAACAAAGACCTTAAATGTAAACAGACTCTAAGTGAAAACAAAGACTAAAAATGTAAACAAAGACTACAGACGTAAACAAAGATTCTAAATGTAAAGGTCTCTAAATGCAAACAAAGATTACAAATGTAAACAAAGACTACAAATGTAAACAAAGACTACAAATATAAACAGACTCTAAATGGAAACAGACTACAAATGTAAACAAAAACTATAAACGTAAACTAACACTCTATATGTAAACAGACTACAAATGTAAACAAAACTAAATGTAAACAAATACTAGAAATATAAACAAAGGCTCTAAATGTAACCAAAGACTGCAAACGTAAACAAAGTCTCTAAATGTAAACAAAAAATAAAAATGTAAACAAAGACTCTAAATGTAATAAAAAACTCTGGGTATAAATAAGGACTCTAGGTGTAAACAAGGACTACAAATGTAAACAGACTCTAAATGTAAACAAAGTCTAAAAATAAAAACAAAGACTCTAAATGTAAACAAAGGCTAAAAATGTAAACAAAGACTACAAATGTAAACAAAGGCTCTTAATGTAAACAAACAAGCTATATGTAAACAAAGACTACAAATGTAAACAAAGACACTAAATGGAACTCTAAATGTAAACAAAGAATAAAAATGTAAACAAAGACTACTAATGTAAACAAAGGCTCTAAATGTAAACAAACAAGCTATATGTAAACAAAGACTACAAATGTAAACAAAGACACTAAATGGAACTCTAAATGTAAACAAAGAATAAAAATGTAAACAAAGACTACAAATGTAAACAAAGACCTTAAATGTAAACAGACTCTAAATGAAAACAGACTAAAAATGTAAGCAAAGACTACAAACGTAAACAAAGACTCCAAATGTAAAGAAGTTCTCTAAATGCAAACAAAGATTACAAATGTAAACAAAAACTACAAATGGAAACAAAGGCTACAAATATAAACAAAAACTCTAAATGGAAACAGACTACAAATGTAAACAAAAACTACAAACGTAAACTAACACTCTAAATGTAAACAAGGACTACAAATGTAAACAGACTCTAAATGTAAACAAAGTCTAAAAATAAAAACAAAGACTCTAAATGTAAACAAAGGATAAAAATGTAAACAAAGGCTACAAATGTAAACAAAGGCTCTAAATGTAAACAAACACGCTATATGTAAACAAAGACTACAAATGTAAACAAAGACCCCAAATGGAACTCTAAATCTAAACAAAAAATAAAAATGTAAACAGACTACAAATGTAAACAAAACTAAAAGTAAACAAATACTACAAATATAAACAACGACTACAAATGTAAACAAAACTAAATGTAAACAAATACTAGAAATATAAACAAAGACTCTAAATGTAACCAAAAATTCTTGGTGTAAACAAGGACTCTAGGTGTAAAAAAGGACTACAAACGTAAACAAATTCTCTAAATATAAACAAAGTCTAAATGTAAACAAAGACTACAAGTGTAAACAAAGACTGCAAATGTAAACAAAAACTCTACATCTAAACAATCTCTCTAAATGTAAACAAAGACTACAAATATAAACGGACTCTAAATGTAAACAAAGTCACTAAATTTAAACAAAGAATACAAATGTAAACAAAGACTATAAATGTTAAGAAAGTTTACAACTGTAAACAAAGACTACAAATGTAAACAAAGACACTAAACGTAAACAAAAACTACAAATGTATACAGACTCTAAGTGTAAACAGACAACAAATGTAAACAAAGCCTCTACATATAAACAAAGTACCTAAATGTAAGCAGACTACAAATGTAAACAAAGAATACAAATGTAAACAAAGAGCACAAATGTTAAGTGACTCAAACTGTAAACAAACTCTCTAAATGTAAACAAAGTCTACAAATGTAAACAGACTATAAATGAAAACAGACTCTAAATGCAAACAGACTAAAAGTGTAAACAAAGACTACAAATATAAACAGACTCTAAATGGAAACAGAATACAAATGTAAACAAAAACTACAAACGTAAACCAACACTCTAAATGTAAACAAAGACTACAAATGTAAACAAAGGGACTAAATGTAAACACTCTAAATGTAAACAAAGACTACATATGTAAACAAAGAATTTAAATGTAAATAAAGACTACAAATGTAAACAAAGACCTTAAATGTAAACAGACTCTAAGTGAAAACAAAGACTAAAAATGTAAACAAAGACTACAGACGTAAACAAAGACTCTAAATGTAAAGAAGTTCTCTAAATGCAAACAAAGATTACAAATGTAAACAAAGACTACAAATGTAAACAAAGACTACAAATATAAACAGACTCTAAATGGAAACAGACCACATATGTAAACAAAAACTATAAACGTAAACTAACACTCTATATGTAAACAGACTACAAATGTAAACAAAACTAAATGTAAACAAATACTAGAAATATAAACAAAGGCTCTAAATGTAACCAAAGACTGCAAACGTAAACAAAGTCTCTAAATGTAAACAAAAAATAAAAATGTAAACAAAGACTCTAAATGTAATAAAAAACTCTGGGTATAAACAAGGACTCTAGGTGTAAACAAGGACTACAAATGTAAACAGACTCTAAATGTTAACAAAGTCTAAAAATAAAAACAAAGACTCTAAATGTAAACAAAGGCTAAAAATGTAAACAAAGACTACAAATGTAAACAAAGGCTCTTAATGTAAACAAACAAGCTATATGTAAACAAAGACTACAAATGTAAACAAAGACACTAAATGGAACTCTAAATGTAAACAAAGAATAAAAATGTAAACAAAGACTACTAATGTAAACAAAGACACTAAACGTAAACAAAAACTACAAATGTAAACAGACTCTAAGTGTAAACAGACAACAAATGTAAACAAAGCCTCTACATATAAACAAAGTACCTAAATGTAAGCAGACTACAAATGTAAACAAAGAATACAAATGTAAACAAAGAGCACAAATGTTAAGTGACTCAAACTGTAAACAAACTCTCTAAATGTAAACAAAGTCTACAAATGTAAACAGACTATAAATGAAAACAGACTCTAAATGCAAACAGACTAAAAGTGTAAACAAAGACTACAAATATAAACAGACTCTAAATGGAAACAGACTACAAATGTAAACAAAAACTACAAACGTAAACCAACACTCTAAATGTAAACAAAGACTACAAATGTAAACAAAGGGACTAAATGTAAACACTCTAAATGTAAACAAAGACTACATATGTAAACAAAGTATTTAAATGTAAATAAAGACTACAAATGTAAACAAAGACCTTAAATGTAAACAGACTCTAAGTGAAAACAAAGACTAAAAATGTAAACAAAGACTACAGACGTAAACAAAGATTCTAAATGTAAAGGTCTCTAAATGCAAACAAAGATTACAAATGTAAACAAAGACTACAAATGTAAACAAAGACTACAAATATAAACAGACTCTAAATGGAAACAGACCACATATGTAAACAAAAACTATAAACGTAAACTAACACTCTATATGTAAACAGACTACAAATGTAAACAAAACTAAATGTAAACAAATACTAGAAATATAAACAAAGGCTCTAAATGTAACCAAAGACTGCAAACGTAAACAAAGTCTCTAAATGTAAACAAAAAATAAAAATGTAAACAAAGACTCTAAATGTAATAAAAAACTCTGGGTATAAACAAGGACTCTAGGTGTAAACAAGGACTACAAATGTAAACAGACTCTAAATGTTAACAAAGTCTAAAAATAAAAACAAAGACTCTAAATGTAAACAAAGGCTAAAAATGTAAACAAAGACTACAAATGTAAACAAAGGCTCTTAATGTAAACAAACAAGCTATATGTAAACAAAGACTACAAATGTAAACAAAGACACTAAATGGAACTCTAAATGTAAACAAAGAATAAAAATGTAAACAAAGACTACTAATGTAAACAAAGGCTCTAAATGTAAACAAACAAGCTATATATAAACAAAGACTACAAATGTAAACAAAGACACTAAATGGAACTCTAAATGTAAACAAAGAATAAAAATGTAAACAAAGACTACAAATGTAAACAAAGACCTTAAATGTAAACAGACTCTAAATGAAAACAAAGACTAAAAATGTAAACAAAGACTACAAACGTAAACAAAGACTCCAAATGTAAAGAAGTTCTCTAAATGCAAACAAAGATTACAAATGTAAACAAAAACTACAAATGTAAACAAAGGCTACAAATATAAACAAAAACTCTAAATGGAAACAGACTGCATTGTAAACAAAAACTACAAACGTAAACTAACACTCTAAATGTAAACAAGGACTACAAATGTAAACAGACTCTAAATGTAAACAAAGTCTAAAAATAAAAACAAAGACTCTAAATGTAAACAAAGGATAAAAATGTAAACAAAGACTACAAATGTAAACAAAGGCTCTAAATGTAAACAAACACGCTATATGTAAGCAAAGACTACAAATGTAAACAAAGACCCCAAATGGAATTCTAAATCTAAACAAAAATTAAAAATGTAAACAGACTACAAATGTAAACAAAACTAAAAGTAAACAAATACTACAAATATAAACAACGACTACAAATGTAAACAAAACTAAATGTAAACAAATGCTAGAAATATAAACAAAGACTCTAAATGTAACCAAAAATTCTTGGTGTAAACAAGGACTCTAGGTGTAAAAAAGGACTACAAACGTAAACAAAGTCTCTAAATATAAACAAAGTCTAAATGTAAACAAAGACTACAAGTGTAAACAAAGACTGCAAATGTAAACAAAAACTCTACATGTAAACAATCTCTCTAAATGTAAACAAAGACTACAAATATAAACGGACTCTAAATGTAAACAAAGTCGCTAAATTTAAACAAAGAATACAAATGTAAACAAAGACTATAAATGTTAAGAAAGTTTACAACTGTAAACAAAGACTACAAATGTAAACAAAGACACTAAATGGAACTCTAAATGTAAACAAAGAATAAAAATGTAAACAAAGACTACAAATGTAAACAAAGACCTTAAATGTAAACAGACTCTAAATGAAAACAGACTAAAAATGTAAGCAAAGACTACAAACGTAAACAAAGACTCCAAATGTAAAGAAGTTCTCTAAATGCAAACAAAGATTACAAATGTAAACAAAAACTACAAATGGAAACAAAGGCTACAAATATAAACAAAAACTCTAAATGGAAACAGACTACAAATGTAAACAAAAACTACAAACGTAAACTAACACTCTAAATGTAAACAAGGACTACAAATGTAAACAGACTCTAAATGTAAACAAAGTCTAAAAATAAAAACAAAGACTCTAAATGTAAACAAAGGATAAAAATGTAAACAAAGGCTACAAATGTAAACAAAGGCTCTAAATGTAAACAAACACGCTATATGTAAACAAAGACTACAAATGTAAACAAAGACCCCAAATGGAACTCTAAATCTAAACAAAAAATAAAAATGTAAACAGACTACAAATGTAAACAAAACTAAAAGTAAACAAATACTACAAATATAAACAACGACTACAAATGTAAACAAAACTAAATGTAAACAAATACTAGAAATATAAACAAAGACTCTAAATGTAACCAAAAATTCTTGGTGTAAACAAGGACTCTAGGTGTAAAAAAGGACTACAAACGTAAACAAATTCTCTAAATATAAACAAAGTCTAAATGTAAACAAAGACTACAAGTGTAAACAAAGACTGCAAATGTAAACAAAAACTCTACATCTAAACAATCTCTCTAAATGTAAACAAAGACTACAAATATAAACGGACTCTAAATGTAAACAAAGTCACTAAATTTAAACAAAGAATACAAATGTAAACAAAGACTATAAATGTTAAGAAAGTTTACAACTGTAAACAAAGACTACAAATGTAAACAAAGACACTAAACGTAAACAAAAACTACAAATGTATACAGACTCTAAGTGTAAACAGACAACAAATGTAAACAAAGCCTCTACATATAAACAAAGTACCTAAATGTAAGCAGACTACAAATGTAAACAAAGAATACAAATGTAAACAAAGAGCACAAATGTTAAGTGACTCAAACTGTAAACAAACTCTCTAAATGTAAACAAAGTCTACAAATGTAAACAGACTATAAATGAAAACAGACTCTAAATGCAAACAGACTAAAAGTGTAAACAAAGACTACAAATATAAACAGACTCTAAATGGAAACAGAATACAAATGTAAACAAAAACTACAAACGTAAACCAACACTCTAAATGTAAACAAAGACTACAAATGTAAACAAAGGGACTAAATGTAAACACTCTAAATGTAAACAAAGACTACATATGTAAACAAAGAATTTAAATGTAAATAAAGACTACAAATGTAAACAAAGACCTTAAATGTAAACAGACTCTAAGTGAAAACAAAGACTAAAAATGTAAACAAAGACTACAGACGTAAACAAAGACTCTAAATGTAAAGAAGTTCTCTAAATGCAAACAAAGATTACAAATGTAAACAAAGACTACAAATGTAAACAAAGACTACAAATATAAACAGACTCTAAATGGAAACAGACCACATATGTAAACAAAAACTATAAACGTAAACTAACACTCTATATGTAAACAGACTACAAATGTAAACAAAACTAAATGTAAACAAATACTAGAAATATAAACAAAGGCTCTAAATGTAACCAAAGACTGCAAACGTAAACAAAGTCTCTAAATGTAAACAAAAAATAAAAATGTAAACAAAGACTCTAAATGTAATAAAAAACTCTGGGTATAAACAAGGACTCTAGGTGTAAACAAGGACTACAAATGTAAACAGACTCTAAATGTAAACAAAGTCTAAAAATAAAAACAAAGACTCTAAATGTAAACAAAGGCTAAAAATGTAAACAAAGACTACAAATGTAAACAAAGGCTCTTAATGTAAACAAACAAGCTATATGTAAACAAAGACTACAAATGTAAACAAAGACACTAAATGGAACTCTAAATGTAAACAAAGAATAAAAATGTAAACAAAGACTACTAATGTAAACAAAGGCTCTAAATGTAAACAAACAAGCTATATGTAAACAAAGACTACAAATGTAAACAAAGACACTAAATGGAACTCTAAATGTAAACAAAGAATAAAAATGTAAACAAAGACTACAAATGTAAACAAAGACCTTAAATGTAAACAGACTCTAAATGAAAACAAAGACTAAAAATGTAAAAAAAGACTACAAACGTAAACAAAGACTCCAAATGTAAAGAAGTTCTCTAAATGCAAACAAAGATTACAAATGTAAACAAAAACTACAAATGTAAACAAAGGCTACAAATATAAACAAAAACTCTAAATGGAAACAGACTGCATTGTAAACAAAAACTACAAACGTAAACTAACACTCTAAATGTAAACAAGGACTACAAATGTAAACAGACTCTAAATGTAAACAAAGTCTAAAAATAAAAACAAAGACTCTAAATGTAAACAAAGGATAAAAATGTAAACAAAGACTACAAATGTAAACAAAGGCTCTAAATGTAAACAAACACGCTATATGTAAACAAAGACTACAAATGTAAACAAAGACCCCAAATGGAATTCTAAATCTAAACAAAAATTAAAAATGTAAACAGACTACAAATGTAAACAAAACTAAAAGTAAACAAATACTACAAATATAAACAACGACTACAAATGTAAACAAAACTAAATGTAAACAAATACTAGAAATATAAACAAAGACTCTAAATGTAACCAAAAATTCTTGGTGTAAACAAGGACTCTAGGTGTAAAAAAGGACTACAAACGTAAACAAAGTCTCTAAATATAAACAAAGTCTAAATGTAAACAAAGACTACAAGTGTAAACAAAGACTGCAAATGTAAACAAAAACTCTACATGTAAACAATCTCTCTAAATGTAAACAAAGACTACAAATATAAACGGACTCTAAATGTAAACAAAGTCGCTAAATTTAAACAAAGAATACAAATGTAAACAAAGACTATAAATGTTAAGAAAGTTTACAACTGTAAACAAAGACTACAAATGTAAACAAAGACACTAAATGGAACTCTAAATGTAAACAAAGAATAAAAATGTAAACAAAGACTACAAATGTAAACAAAGACCTTAAATGTAAACAGACTCTAAATGAAAACAGACTAAAAATGTAAGCAAAGACTACAAACGTAAACAAAGACTCCAAATGTAAAGAAGTTCTCTAAATGCAAACAAAGATTACAAATGTAAACAAAAACTACAAATGGAAACAAAGGCTACAAATATAAACAAAAACTCTAAATGGAAACAGACTACAAATGTAAACAAAAACTACAAACGTAAACTAACACTCTAAATGTAAACAAGGACTACAAATGTAAACAGACTCTAAATGTAAACAAAGTCTAAAAATAAAAACAAAGACTCTAAATGTAAACAAAGGATAAAAATGTAAACAAAGGCTACAAATGTAAACAAAGGCTCTAAATGTAAACAAACACGCTATATGTAAACAAAGACTACAAATGTAAACAAAGACCCCAAATGGAACTCTAAATCTAAACAAAAAATAAAAATGTAAACAGACTACAAATGTAAACAAAACTAAAAGTAAACAAATACTACAAATATAAACAACGACTACAAATGTAAACAAAACTAAATGTAAACAAATACTAGAAATATAAACAAAGACTCTAAATGTAACCAAAAATTCTTGGTGTAAACAAGGACTCTAGGTGTAAAAAAGGACTACAAACGTAAACAAATTCTCTAAATATAAACAAAGTCTAAATGTAAACAAAGACTACAAGTGTAAACAAAGACTGCAAATGTAAACAAAAACTCTACATCTAAACATTCTCTCTAAATGTAAACAAAGACTACAAATATAAACGGACTCTAAATGTAAACAAAGTCACTAAATTTAAACAAAGAATACAAATGTAAACAAAGACTATAAATGTTAAGAAAGTTTACAACTGTAAACAAAGACTACAAATGTAAACAAAGACACTAAACGTAAACAAAAACTACAAATGTATACAGACTCTAAGTGTAAACAGACAACAAATGTAAACAAAGCCTCTACATATAAACAAAGTACCTAAATGTAAGCAGACTACAAATGTAAACAAAGAATACAAATGTAAACAAAGAGCACAAATGTTAAGTGACTCAAACTGTAAACAAACTCTCTAAATGTAAACAAAGTCTACAAATGTAAACAGACTATAAATGAAAACAGACTCTAAATGCAAACAGACTAAAAGTGTAAACAAAGACTACAAATATAAACAGACTCTAAATGGAAACAGAATACAAATGTAAACAAAAACTACAAACGTAAACCAACACTCTAAATGTAAACAAAGACTACAAATGTAAACAAAGGGACTAAATGTAAACACTCTAAATGTAAACAAAGACTACATATGTAAACAAAGAATTTAAATGTAAATAAAGACTACAAATGTAAACAAAGACCTTAAATGTAAACAGACTCTAAGTGAAAACAAAGACTAAAAATGTAAACAAAGACTACAGACGTAAACAAAGACTCTAAATGTAAAGAAGTTCTCTAAATGCAAACAAAGATTACAAATGTAAACAAAGACTACAAATGTAAACAAAGACTACAAATATAAACAGACTCTAAATGGAAACAGACCACATATGTAAACAAAAACTATAAACGTAAACTAACACTCTATATGTAAACAGACTACAAATGTAAACAAAACTAAATGTAAACAAATACTAGAAATATAAACAAAGGCTCTAAATGTAACCAAAGACTGCAAACGTAAACAAAGTCTCTAAATGTAAACAAAAAATAAAAATGTAAACAAAGACTCTAAATGTAATAAAAAACTCTGGGTATAAACAAGGACTCTAGGTGTAAACAAGGACTACAAATGTAAACAGACTCTAAATGTTAACAAAGTCTAAAAATAAAAACAAAGACTCTAAATGTAAACAAAGGCTAAAAATGTAAACAAAGACTACAAATGTAAACAAAGGCTCTTAATGTAAACAAACAAGCTATATGTAAACAAAGACTACAAATGTAAACAAAGACACTAAATGGAACTCTAAATGTAAACAAAGAATAAAAATGTAAACAAAGACTACTAATGTAAACAAAGACACTAAACGTAAACAAAAACTACAAATGTAAACAGACTCTAAGTGTAAACAGACAACAAATGTAAACAAAGCCTCTACATATAAACAAAGTACCTAAATGTAAGCAGACTACAAATGTAAACAAAGAATACAAATGTAAACAAAGAGCACAAATGTTAAGTGACTCAAACTGTAAACAAACTCTCTAAATGTAAACAAAGTCTACAAATGTAAACAGACTATAAATGAAAACAGACTCTAAATGCAAACAGACTAAAAGTGTAAACAAAGACTACAAATATAAACAGACTCTAAATGGAAACAGACTACAAATGTAAACAAAAACTACAAACGTAAACCAACACTCTAAATGTAAACAAAGACTACAAATGTAAACAAAGGGACTAAATGTAAACACTCTAAATGTAAACAAAGACTACATATGTAAACAAAGTATTTAAATGTAAATAAAGACTACAAATGTAAACAAAGACCTTAAATGTAAACAGACTCTAAGTGAAAACAAAGACTAAAAATGTAAACAAAGACTACAGACGTAAACAAAGATTCTAAATGTAAAGGTCTCTAAATGCAAACAAAGATTACAAATGTAAACAAAGACTACAAATGTAAACAAAGACTACAAATATAAACAGACTCTAAATGGAAACAGACTACAAATGTAAACAAAAACTATAAACGTAAACTAACACTCTATATGTAAACAGACTACAAATGTAAACAAAACTAAATGTAAACAAATACTAGAAATATAAACAAAGGCTCTAAATGTAACCAAAGACTGCAAACGTAAACAAAGTCTCTAAATGTAAACAAAAAATAAAAATGTAAACAAAGACTCTAAATGTAATAAAAAACTCTGGGTATAAATAAGGACTCTAGGTGTAAACAAGGACTACAAATGTAAACAGACTCTAAATGTAAACAAAGTCTAAAAATAAAAACAAAGACTCTAAATGTAAACAAAGGCTAAAAATGTAAACAAAGACTACAAATGTAAACAAAGGCTCTTAATGTAAACAAACAAGCTATATGTAAACAAAGACTACAAATGTAAACAAAGACACTAAATGGAACTCTAAATGTAAACAAAGAATAAAAATGTAAACAAAGACTACTAATGTAAACAAAGGCTCTAAATGTAAACAAACAAGCTATATGTAAACAAAGACTACAAATGTAAACAAAGACACTAAATGGAACTCTAAATGTAAACAAAGAATAAAAATGTAAACAAAGACTACAAATGTAAACAAAGACCTTAAATGTAAACAGACTCTAAATGAAAACAGACTAAAAATGTAAGCAAAGACTACAAACGTAAACAAAGACTCCAAATGTAAAGAAGTTCTCTAAATGCAAACAAAGATTACAAATGTAAACAAAAACTACAAATGGAAACAAAGGCTACAAATATAAACAAAAACTCTAAATGGAAACAGACTACAAATGTAAACAAAAACTACAAACGTAAACTAACACTCTAAATGTAAACAAGGACTACAAATGTAAACAGACTCTAAATGTAAACAAAGTCTAAAAATAAAAACAAAGACTCTAAATGTAAACAAAGGATAAAAATGTAAACAAAGGCTACAAATGTAAACAAAGGCTCTAAATGTAAACAAACACGCTATATGTAAACAAAGACTACAAATGTAAACAAAGACCCCAAATGGAACTCTAAATCTAAACAAAAAATAAAAATGTAAACAGACTACAAATGTAAACAAAACTAAAAGTAAACAAATACTACAAATATAAACAACGACTACAAATGTAAACAAAACTAAATGTAAACAAATACTAGAAATATAAACAAAGACTCTAAATGTAACCAAAAATTCTTGGTGTAAACAAGGACTCTAGGTGTAAAAAAGGACTACAAACGTAAACAAATTCTCTAAATATAAACAAAGTCTAAATGTAAACAAAGACTACAAGTGTAAACAAAGACTGCAAATGTAAACAAAAACTCTACATCTAAACAATCTCTCTAAATGTAAACAAAGACTACAAATATAAACGGACTCTAAATGTAAACAAAGTCACTAAATTTAAACAAAGAATACAAATGTAAACAAAGACTATAAATGTTAAGAAAGTTTACAACTGTAAACAAAGACTACAAATGTAAACAAAGACACTAAACGTAAACAAAAACTACAAATGTATACAGACTCTAAGTGTAAACAGACAACAAATGTAAACAAAGCCTCTACATATAAACAAAGTACCTAAATGTAAGCAGACTACAAATGTAAACAAAGAATACAAATGTAAACAAAGAGCACAAATGTTAAGTGACTCAAACTGTAAACAAACTCTCTAAATGTAAACAAAGTCTACAAATGTAAACAGACTATAAATGAAAACAGACTCTAAATGCAAACAGACTAAAAGTGTAAACAAAGACTACAAATATAAACAGACTCTAAATGGAAACAGAATACAAATGTAAACAAAAACTACAAACGTAAACCAACACTCTAAATGTAAACAAAGACTACAAATGTAAACAAAGGGACTAAATGTAAACACTCTAAATGTAAACAAAGACTACATATGTAAACAAAGAATTTAAATGTAAATAAAGACTACAAATGTAAACAAAGACCTTAAATGTAAACAGACTCTAAGTGAAAACAAAGACTAAAAATGTAAACAAAGACTACAGACGTAAACAAAGACTCTAAATGTAAAGAAGTTCTCTAAATGCAAACAAAGATTACAAATGTAAACAAAGACTACAAATGTAAACAAAGACTACAAATATAAACAGACTCTAAATGGAAACAGACCACATATGTAAACAAAAACTATAAACGTAAACTAACACTCTATATGTAAACAGACTACAAATGTAAACAAAACTAAATGTAAACAAATACTAGAAATATAAACAAAGGCTCTAAATGTAACCAAAGACTGCAAACGTAAACAAAGTCTCTAAATGTAAACAAAAAATAAAAATGTAAACAAAGACTCTAAATGTAATAAAAAACTCTGGGTATAAACAAGGACTCTAGGTGTAAACAAGGACTACAAATGTAAACAGACTCTAAATGTTAACAAAGTCTAAAAATAAAAACAAAGACTCTAAATGTAAACAAAGGCTAAAAATGTAAACAAAGACTACAAATGTAAACAAAGGCTCTTAATGTAAACAAACAAGCTATATGTAAACAAAGACTACAAATGTAAACAAAGACACTAAATGGAACTCTAAATGTAAACAAAGAATAAAAATGTAAACAAAGACTACTAATGTAAACAAAGACACTAAACGTAAACAAAAACTACAAATGTAAACAGACTCTAAGTGTAAACAGACAACAAATGTAAACAAAGCCTCTACATATAAACAAAGTACCTAAATGTAAGCAGACTACAAATGTAAACAAAGAATACAAATGTAAACAAAGAGCACAAATGTTAAGTGACTCAAACTGTAAACAAACTCTCTAAATGTAAACAAAGTCTACAAATGTAAACAGACTATAAATGAAAACAGACTCTAAATGCAAACAGACTAAAAGTGTAAACAAAGACTACAAATATAAACAGACTCTAAATGGAAACAGACTACAAATGTAAACAAAAACTACAAACGTAAACCAACACTCTAAATGTAAACAAAGACTACAAATGTAAACAAAGGGACTAAATGTAAACACTCTAAATGTAAACAAAGACTACATATGTAAACAAAGTATTTAAATGTAAATAAAGACTACAAATGTAAACAAAGACCTTAAATGTAAACAGACTCTAAGTGAAAACAAAGACTAAAAATGTAAACAAAGACTACAGACGTAAACAAAGATTCTAAATGTAAAGGTCTCTAAATGCAAACAAAGATTACAAATGTAAACAAAGACTACAAATGTAAACAAAGACTACAAATATAAACAGACTCTAAATGGAAACAGACCACATATGTAAACAAAAACTATAAACGTAAACTAACACTCTATATGTAAACAGACTACAAATGTAAACAAAACTAAATGTAAACAAATACTAGAAATATAAACAAAGGCTCTAAATGTAACCAAAGACTGCAAACGTAAACAAAGTCTCTAAATGTAAACAAAAAATAAAAATGTAAACAAAGACTCTAAATGTAATAAAAAACTCTGGGTATAAACAAGGACTCTAGGTGTAAACAAGGACTACAAATGTAAACAGACTCTAAATGTTAACAAAGTCTAAAAATAAAAACAAAGACTCTAAATGTAAACAAAGGCTAAAAATGTAAACAAAGACTACAAATGTAAACAAAGGCTCTTAATGTAAACAAACAAGCTATATGTAAACAAAGACTACAAATGTAAACAAAGACACTAAATGGAACTCTAAATGTAAACAAAGAATAAAAATGTAAACAAAGACTACTAATGTAAACAAAGGCTCTAAATGTAAACAAACAAGCTATATATAAACAAAGACTACAAATGTAAACAAAGACACTAAATGGAACTCTAAATGTAAACAAAGAATAAAAATGTAAACAAAGACTACAAATGTAAACAAAGACCTTAAATGTAAACAGACTCTAAATGAAAACAAAGACTAAAAATGTAAACAAAGACTACAAACGTAAACAAAGACTCCAAATGTAAAGAAGTTCTCTAAATGCAAACAAAGATTACAAATGTAAACAAAAACTACAAATGTAAACAAAGGCTACAAATATAAACAAAAACTCTAAATGGAAACAGACTGCATTGTAAACAAAAACTACAAACGTAAACTAACACTCTAAATGTAAACAAGGACTACAAATGTAAACAGACTCTAAATGTAAACAAAGTCTAAAAATAAAAACAAAGACTCTAAATGTAAACAAAGGATAAAAATGTAAACAAAGACTACAAATGTAAACAAAGGCTCTAAATGTAAACAAACACGCTATATGTAAGCAAAGACTACAAATGTAAACAAAGACCCCAAATGGAATTCTAAATCTAAACAAAAATTAAAAATGTAAACAGACTACAAATGTAAACAAAACTAAAAGTAAACAAATACTACAAATATAAACAACGACTACAAATGTAAACAAAACTAAATGTAAACAAATGCTAGAAATATAAACAAAGACTCTAAATGTAACCAAAAATTCTTGGTGTAAACAAGGACTCTAGGTGTAAAAAAGGACTACAAACGTAAACAAAGTCTCTAAATATAAACAAAGTCTAAATGTAAACAAAGACTACAAGTGTAAACAAAGACTGCAAATGTAAACAAAAACTCTACATGTAAACAATCTCTCTAAATGTAAACAAAGACTACAAATATAAACGGACTCTAAATGTAAACAAAGTCGCTAAATTTAAACAAAGAATACAAATGTAAACAAAGACTATAAATGTTAAGAAAGTTTACAACTGTAAACAAAGACTACAAATGTAAACAAAGACACTAAATGGAACTCTAAATGTAAACAAAGAATAAAAATGTAAACAAAGACTACAAATGTAAACAAAGACCTTAAATGTAAACAGACTCTAAATGAAAACAGACTAAAAATGTAAGCAAAGACTACAAACGTAAACAAAGACTCCAAATGTAAAGAAGTTCTCTAAATGCAAACAAAGATTACAAATGTAAACAAAAACTACAAATGGAAACAAAGGCTACAAATATAAACAAAAACTCTAAATGGAAACAGACTACAAATGTAAACAAAAACTACAAACGTAAACTAACACTCTAAATGTAAACAAGGACTACAAATGTAAACAGACTCTAAATGTAAACAAAGTCTAAAAATAAAAACAAAAACTCTAAATGTAAACAAAGGATAAAAATGTAAACAAAGGCTACAAATGTAAACAAAGGCTCTAAATGTAAACAAACACGCTATATGTAAACAAAGACTACAAATGTAAACAAAGACCCCAAATGGAACTCTAAATCTAAACAAAAAATAAAAATGTAAACAGACTACAAATGTAAACAAAACTAAAAGTAAACAAATACTACAAATATAAACAACGACTACAAATGTAAACAAAACTAAATGTAAACAAATACTAGAAATATAAACAAAGACTCTAAATGTAACCAAAAATTCTTGGTGTAAACAAGGACTCTAGGTGTAAAAAAGGACTACAAACGTAAACAAATTCTCTAAATATAAACAAAGTCTAAATGTAAACAAAGACTACAAGTGTAAACAAAGACTGCAAATGTAAACAAAAACTCTACATCTAAACAATCTCTCTAAATGTAAACAAAGACTACAAATATAAACGGACTCTAAATGTAAACAAAGTCACTAAATTTAAACAAAGAATACAAATGTAAACAAAGACTATAAATGTTAAGAAAGTTTACAACTGTAAACAAAGACTACAAATGTAAACAAAGACACTAAACGTAAACAAAAACTACAAATGTATACAGACTCTAAGTGTAAACAGACAACAAATGTAAACAAAGCCTCTACATATAAACAAAGTACCTAAATGTAAGCAGACTACAAATGTAAACAAAGAATACAAATGTAAACAAAGAGCACAAATGTTAAGTGACTCAAACTGTAAACAAACTCTCTAAATGTAAACAAAGTCTACAAATGTAAACAGACTATAAATGAAAACAGACTCTAAATGCAAACAGACTAAAAGTGTAAACAAAGACTACAAATATAAACAGACTCTAAATGGAAACAGAATACAAATGTAAACAAAAACTACAAACGTAAACCAACACTCTAAATGTAAACAAAGACTACAAATGTAAACAAAGGGACTAAATGTAAACACTCTAAATGTAAACAAAGACTACATATGTAAACAAAGAATTTAAATGTAAATAAAGACTACAAATGTAAACAAAGACCTTAAATGTAAACAGACTCTAAGTGAAAACAAAGACTAAAAATGTAAACAAAGACTACAGACGTAAACAAAGACTCTAAATGTAAAGAAGTTCTCTAAATGCAAACAAAGATTACAAATGTAAACAAAGACTACAAATGTAAACAAAGACTACAAATATAAACAGACTCTAAATGGAAACAGACCACATATGTAAACAAAAACTATAAACGTAAACTAACACTCTATATGTAAACAGACTACAAATGTAAACAAAACTAAATGTAAACAAATACTAGAAATATAAACAAAGGCTCTAAATGTAACCAAAGACTGCAAACGTAAACAAAGTCTCTAAATGTAAACAAAAAATAAAAATGTAAACAAAGACTCTAAATGTAATAAAAAACTCTGGGTATAAACAAGGACTCTAGGTGTAAACAAGGACTACAAATGTAAACAGACTCTAAATGTAAACAAAGTCTAAAAATAAAAACAAAGACTCTAAATGTAAACAAAGGCTAAAAATGTAAACAAAGACTACAAATGTAAACAAAGGCTCTTAATGTAAACAAAGGCTCTTAATGTAAACAAACAAGCTATATGTAAACAAAGACTACAAATGTAAACAAAGACACTAAATGGAACTCTAAATGTAAACAAAGAATAAAAATGTAAACAAAGACTACTAATGTAAACAAAGGCTCTAAATGTAAACAAACAAGCTATATGTAAACAAAGACTACAAGTGTAAACAAAGACACTAAATGGAACTCTAAATGTAAACAAAGAATAAAAATTTAAACAAAGACTACAAATGTAAACAAAGACCTTAAATGTAAACAGACTCTAAATGAAAACAAACTAAAAATGTAAACAAAGACTACAAACGTAAACAAAGACTCCAAATGTAAAGAAGTTCTCTAAATGCAAACAAAGATTACAAATGTAAACAAAAACTACAAATGTAAACAAAGGCTACAAATATAAACAAAAACTCTAAATGGAAACAGACTACATTGCAAACAAAAACTACAAACGTGAACTAACACTCTAAATGTAAACAAGGACTACAAATGTAAACAGACTCTAAATGTAAACAAAGTCTAAAAATAAAAACAGACTCTAAATGTAAACAAAGGATAAAAATGTAAACAAAGACTACAAATGTAAACAAAGGCTCTAAATGTAAACAAACACGCTATATGTAAACAAAGACTACAAATGTAAACAAAGACCCCAAATGGAACTCTAAATCTAAACAAAAAATAAAAATGTAAACAGACTACAAATGTAAACAAAACTAAAAGTAAACAAATACTACAAATATAAACAACGACTACAAATGTAAACAAAACTAAATGTAAACAAATACTAGAAATATAAACAAAGACTCTAAATGTAACCAAAAATTCTTGGTGTAAACGAAGACTCTAGGTGTAAAAAAGGACTACAAACGTAAACAAAGTCTCTAAATATAAACAAAGTCTAAATGTAAACAAAGACTACAAGCGTAAACAAAGACTGCAAATGTAAACAAAAACTCTACATGTAAACAATCTCTCTAAATGTAAACAAAGACTACAAATATAAACGGACTCTAAATGTAAACAAAGTCACTAAATTTAAACAAAGAATGCAAATGTAAACCAAGACTATTAATGTTAAGAAAGTTTACAACTATAAACAAAGACTACAAATGTAAACAAAGACACTAAACGTAAACAAAAACTACAAATGTAAACAGACTCTAAGTGTAAACAGACAACAAATGTAAACAAAGCCTCTACATATAAACAAAGTACCTAAATGTAAGCAGACTACAAATGTAAACAAAGAATACAAATGTAAACAAAGAGCACAAATGTTAAGTGACTCAAACTGTAAACAAACTCTCTAAATGTAAACAAAGTCTACAAATGTAAACAGACTATAAATGAAAACAGACTCTAAATGCAAACAGACTAAAAGTGTAAACAAAGACTAGAAATATAAACAGACTCTAAATGGAAACAGACTACAAATGTAAACAAAAACTACAAACGTAAACCAACACTCTAAATGTAAACAAAGACTACAAATGTAAACAAAGGGACTAAATGTAAACACTCTAAATGTAAACAAAGACTACATATGTAAACAAAGTATTTAAATGTAAATAAAGACTACAAATGTAAACAAAGACCTTAAATGTAAACAGACTCTAAGTGAAAACAAAGACTAAAAATGTAAACAAAGACTACAGACGTAAACAAAGACTCTAAATGTAAAGAAGGTCTCTAAATGCAAACATAGATTACAAATGTAAACAAAGACTACAAATGTAAACAAAGACTACAAATATAAACAGACTCTAAATGGAAACAGACCACAAATGTAAACAAAAACTATAAACGTAAACTAACACTCTATATGTAAACAGACTACAAATGTAAACAAAACTAAATGTAAACAAATACTAGAAATATAAACAAAGGCTCTAAATGTAACCAAAGACTGCAAACGTAAACAAAGTCTCTAAATGTAAACAAAAAATAAAAATGTAAACAAAGACTCTAAATGTAATAAAAAACTCTGGGTATAAACAAGGACTCTAGGTGTAAACAAGGACTACAAATGTAAACAGACTCTAAATGTTAACAAAGTCTAAAAATGAAAACAAAGACTCTAAATGTAAACAAAGGCTAAAAATGTAAACAAAGGCTCTTAATGTAAACAAACAAGCTATATGTAAACAAAGACTACAAATGTAAACAAAGACACTAAATGGAACTCTAAATGTAAACAAAGAATAAAAATGTAAACAAAGACTACTAATGTAAACAAAGGCTCTAAATGTAAACAAACAAGCTATATATAAACAAAGACTACAAATGTAAACAAAGACACTAAATGGAACTCTAAATGTAAACAAAGAATAAAAATGTAAACAAAGACTACAAATGTAAACAAAGACCTTAAATGTAAACAGACTCTAAATGAAAACAAAGACTAAAAATGTAAACAAAGACTACAAACGTAAACAAAGACTCCAAATGTAAAGAAGTTCTCTAAATGCAAACAAAGATTACAAATGTAAACAAAAACTACAAATGTAAACAAAGGCTACAAATATAAACCAAAACTCTAAATGGAAACAGACTACATTGTAAACAAAAACTACAAACGTAAACTAACACTCTAAATCTAAACAAGGACTACAAATGTAAACAGACTCTAAATGTAAACAAAGTCTAAAAATAAAAACAAAGACTCTAAATGTAAACAAAGGATAAAAATGTAAACAAAGACTACAAATGTAAACAAAGGCTCTAAATGTAAACAAACACGCTATATGTAAACAAAGACTACAAATGTAATCAAAGACCCCAAATGGAACTCTAAATCTAAACAAAAAATAAAAATGTAAACAGACTACAAATGTAAACAAAACTAAAAGTAAACAAATACTACAAATATAAACAACGACTACAAATGTAAACAAAACTAAATGTAAACAAATACTAGAAATATAAACAAAGACTCTAAATGTAACCAAAAATTCTTGGTGTAAACAAGGACTCTAGGTGTAAAAAAGGACTACAAACGTAAACAAAGTCTCTAAATATAAACAAAGTCTAAATGTAAACAAAGACTACAAGCGTAAACAAAGACTGCAAATGTAAACAAAAACTCTACATGTAAACAATCTCTCTAAATGTAAACAAAGACTACAAATATAAACGGACTCTAAATGTAAACAAAGTCACTAAATTTAAACAAAGAATGCAAATGTAAACCAAGACTATAAATGTTAAGAAAGTTTACAACTGTAAACAAAGACTACAAATGTAAACAAAGACACTAAACGTAAACAAAAACTACAAATGTAAACAGACTCTAAGTGTAAACAGACAACAAATGTAAACAAAGCCTCTACATATAAACAAAGTACCTAAATGTAAGCAGACTACAAATGTAAACAAAGAATACAAATGTAAACAAAGAGCACAAATGTTAAGTGACTCAAACTGTAAACAAACTCTCTAAATGTAAACAAAGTCTACAAATGTAAACAGACTATAAATGAAAACAGACTCTAAATGCAAACAGACTAAAAGTGTAAACAAAGACTACAAATATAAACAGACTCTAAATGGAAACAGACTACAAATGTAAACAAAAACTACAAACGTAAACCAACACTCTAAATGTAAACAAAGACTACAAATGTAAACAAAGGGACTAAATGTAAACACTCTAAATGTAAACAAAGACTACATATGTAAACAAAGTATTTAAATGTAAATAAAGACTACAAATGTAAACAAAGACCTTAAATGTAAACAGACTCTAAGTGAAAACAAAGACTAAAAATGTAAACAAAGACTACAGACGTAAACAAAGGCTCTAAATGTAAAGAAGGTCTCTAAATGCAAACGTAGATTACAAATGTAAACAAAGACTACAAATGTAAACAAAGACTACAAATATAAACAGACTCTAAATGGAAACAGACCACAAATGTAAACAAAAACTATAAACGTAAACTAACACTCTATATGTAAACAGACTACAAATGTAAACAAAACTAAATGTAAACAAATACTAGAAATATAAACAAAGGCTCTAAATGTAACCAAAGACTGCAAACGTAAACAAAGTCTCTAAATGTAAACAAAAAATAAAAATGTAAACAAAGACTCTAAATGTAATAAAAAACTCTGGGTATAAACAAGGACTCTAGGTGTAAACAAGGACTACAAATGTAAACAGACTCTAAATATTAACAAAGTCTAAAAATAAAAACAAAGACTCTAAATGTAAACAAAGGCTAAAAATGTAAACAAAGACTACAAATGTAAACAAAGGCTCTTAATGTAAACAAACAAGCTATATGTAAACAAAGACTACAAATGTAAACAAAGACACTAAATGGAACTCTAAATGTAAACAAAGAATAAAAATGTAAACAAAGACTACTAATGTAAACAAAGGCTCTAAATGTAAACAAACAAGCTATATATAAACAAAGACTACAAATGCAAACAAAGACACTAAATGGAACTCTAAATGTAAACAAAGAATAAAAATGTAAACAAAGACTACAAATGTAAACAAAGACCTTAAATGTAAACAGACTCTAAATGAAAACAAAGACTAAAAATGTAAACAAAGACTACAAACGTAAACAAAGACTCCAAATGTAAAGAAGTTCTCTAAATGCAAACAAAGATTACAAATGTAAACAAAAACTACAAATGTAAACAAAGGCTACAAATATAAACAAAAACTCTAAATGGAAACAGACTACATTGTAAACAAAAACTACAAACGTAAACTAACACTCTAAATGTAAACAAGGACTACAAATGTAAACAGACTCTAAATGTAAACAAAGTCTAAAAATAAAAACAAAGACTCTAAATGTAAACAAAGGATAAAAATGTAAACAAAGACTACAAATGTAAACAAAGGCTCTAAATGTAAACAAACACGCTATATGTAAACAAAGACTACAAATGTAAACAAAGACCCCAAATGGAACTCTAAATCTAAACAAAAAATAAAAATGTAAACAGACTACAAATGTAAACAAAACTAAAAGTAAACAAATACTACAAATATAAACAACGACTACAAATGTAAACAAAACTAAATGTAAACAAATACTAGAAATATAAACAAAGACTCTAAATGTAACCAAAAATTCTTGGTGTAAACAAGGACTCTAGGTGTAAAAAAGGACTACAAACGTAAACAAAGTCTCTAAATATAAACAAAGTCTAAATGTAAACAAAGACTACAAGTGTAAACAAAGACTGCAAATGTAAACAAAAACTCTACATGTAAACAATCTCTCTAAATGTAAACAAAGACTACAAATATAAACGGACTCTAAATGTAAACAAAGTCGCTAAATTTAAACAAAGAATACAAATGTAAACAAAGACTATAAATGTTAAGAAAGTTTACAACTGTAAACAAAGACTACAAATGTAAACAAAGACACTAAATGGAACTCTAAATGTAAACAAAGAATAAAAATGTAAACAAAGACTACAAATGTAAACAAACACCTTAAATGTAAACAGACTCTAAATGAAAACAGACTAAAAATGTAAACAAAGACTACAAACGTAAACAAAGACTCCAAATGTAAAGAAGTTCTCTAAATGCAAACAAAGATTACAAATGTAAACAAAAACTACAAATGTAAACAAAGGCTACAAATATAAACAAAAACTCTAAATGGAAACAGACTACAAATGTAAACAAAAACTACAAACGTAAACTAACACTCTAAATGTAAACAAGGACTACAAATGTAAACAGACTCTAAATGTAAACAAAGTCTAAAAATAAAAACAAAGACTCTAAATGTAAACAAAGGATAAAAATGTAAACAAAGGCTACAAATGTAAACAAAGGCTCTAAATGTAAACAAACACGCTATATGTGAACAAAGACTACAAATGTAAACAAAGGCCCCAAATGGAACTCTAAATCTAAACAAAAAATAAAAATGTAAACAGACTACAAATGTAAACAAAACTAAAAGTAAACAAATACTACAAATATAAACAACGACTACAAATGTAAACAAAACTAAATGTAAACAAATACTAGAAATATAAACAAAGACTCTAAATGTAACCAAAAATTCTTGGTGTAAACAAGGACTCTAGGTGTAAAAAAGGACTACAAACGTAAACAAAGTCTCTAAATATAAACAAAGTCTAAATGTAAACAAAGACTACAAGTGTAAACAAAGACTGCAAATGTAAACAAAAACTCTACATGTAAACAATCTCTCTAAATGTAAACAAAGACTACAAATATAAACGGACTCTAAATGTAAACAAAGTCACTAAATTTAAACAAAGAATACAAATGTAAACAAAGACTATAAATGTTAAGAAAGTTTACAACTGTAAACAAAGACTACGAATGTAAACAAAGACACTAAACGTAAACAAAAACTACAAATGTAAACAGACTCTAAGTGTAAACAGACAACAAATGTAAACAAAGCCTCTAAATATAAACAAAGTACCTAAATGTAAGCAGACTACAAATGTAAACAAAGAATACAAATGTAAACAAAGAGCACAAATGTTAAGTGACTCAAACTGTAAACAAACTCTCTAAATGTAAACAAAGTCTACAAATGTAAACAGACTATAAATGAAAATAGACTCTAAATGCAAACAGACTAAAAGTGTAAACAAAGACTACAAATATAAACAGACTCTAAATGGAAACAGACTACAAATGTAAACAAAAACTACAAACGTAAACCAACACTCTAAATGTAAACAAAGACTACAAATGTAAACAAAACTAAAAGTAAACAAATACTACAAATATAAACAACGACTACAAATGTAAACAAAACTAAATGTAAACAAATACTAGAAATATAAACAAAGACTCTAAATGTAACCAAAGACTGCAAACGTAAACAAAAACTCTAAATGGAAAAAAATAATAAAAATGTAAACAAAGACTCTAAATGTAATAAAAAACTCTGGGTATAAACAAGGACTCTAGGTGTAAACAAGGACTACCAATGTAAACAGACTCTAAATGTAAACAAAGTCTAAAAATAAAAACAAAGACTCTCAATGTAAACAAAGGCTAAAAATTTAAACAAAGACTACAAATGTAAACAAAGGCTCTAAATGTAAACAAACAAGCTATATGTAAACAAAGACTACAAATGTAAACAAAGACACTAAATGGAACTCTAAATGTAAACAAAGAATAAAAATGTAAACAAAGACTACTAATGTAAACAAAGGCTCTAAATGTAAACAAACAAGCTATATGTAAACAAAGACTACAAATGTAAACAAAGACACTAAACGGAACTCTAAATGAAAACAAAGAATAAAAATGTAAACAAAGACTACAAATGTAAACAAAGACCTTAAATGTAAACAGAATCTTAATGAAAACAAAGACTAAAAATGTAAACAAAGACTCTAAATGTAAAGATGGTCTCTAAATGCAAACAAAGATTACAAATGTAAACAAAAACTACAAATGTAAACAAAGACTACAAATATAAACAAAAACTCTAAATGGAAATAGACTACAAATGTAAACAAATTCTACAAATGTAAACAAAGACTGCAAACGTAAACAAAAACTCTAAATGGAAACAAATAATAAAAATGTAAACAAAGACTCTAAATGTAATAAAAAACTCTGGATATAAACAAGGACTACAAATGTAAACTGACTCTAAATATAAACAAAGTCTAAAAATAAAAACAGACTCTAAATGTAAACAAACGCTAAAAATGTAAACAAAGACTACAAATGTAAAAAAAGGGACTAAATGTAAACACTCTAAATGTAAACAAAGACTACATATGTAAACAAAGAATTTAAATGTAAATAAAGACTACAAATGTAAACAAAGACCTTAAATGTAGACAGACTCTAAGTGAAAACAAAGACTAAAAATGTAAACAAAGACTACAGACGTAAACAAAGACTCTAAATGTAAAGAAGGTCTCTAAATGCAAACAAAGATTACAAATGTAAACAAAGACTACAAATGTAAACAAAGACTACAAATATAAACAGACTCTAAATGGAAACAGACTACAAATGTAAACAAAAACTATAAACGTAAACTAACACTCTATATGTAAACAGACTACAAATGTAAACAAAACTAAATGTAAACAAATACTAGAAATATAAACAAAGGCTCTAAATGTAACCAAAGACTGCAAACGTAAACAAAGTCTCTAAATGTAAACAAAAAATAAAAATGTAAACAAAGACTCTAAATGTAATAAAAAACTCTAGGTATAAACAAGGACTCTAGGTGTAAACAAGGACTACAAATGTAAACAGACTCTAAATGTAAACAAAGTCTAAAAATAAGAACAAAGACTCTACATGTAAACAAAGGCTAAAAATGTAAACAAAGACTACAAATGTAAACAAAGGCTCTAAATGTAAACAAACAAGCTATATGTAAACAAAGACTACAAATGTAAACAAAGGCTCTAAATGTAAACAAACAAGCTATATGTAAACAAAGACTACAAATGTAAACAAAGACACTAAATGGAACTCTAAATGTAAACAAAGAATAAAAATGTAAACAAAGACTACTAATGTAAACAAAGGCTCTAAATGTAAACAAACAAGCTATATGTAAACAGACTACAAATGTAAACAAAGACACTAAATGGAACTCTAAATGTAAACAAAGAATAAAAATGTAAACAAAGACTACAAATGTAAACAAAGACCTTAAATGTAAACAGACTCTAAATGAAAACAAACTAAAAATGTAAACAAAGACTACAAACGTAAACAAAGACTCCAAATGTAAAGAAGTTCTCTAAATGCAAACAAAGATTACAAATGTAAACAAAAACTACAAATGTAAACAAAGGCTACAAATATAAACAAAAACTCTAAATGGAAACAGACTACATTGTAAACAAAAACTACAAACGTAAACTAACACTCTAAATGTAAACAAGGACTACAAATGTAAACAGACTCTAAATGTAAACAAAGTCTAAAAATAAAAACAAAGACTCTAAATGTAAACAAAGGATAAAAATGTAAACAAAGACTACAAATGTAAACAAAGGCTCTAAATGTAAACAAACACGCTATATGTAAACAAAGACTACAAATGTAAACAAAGACCCCAAATGGAACTCTAAATCTAAACAAAAAATAAAAATGTAAACAGACTACAAATGTAAACAAAACTAAAAGTAAACAAATACTACAAATATAAACAACGACTACAAATGTAAACAAAACTAAATGTAAACAAATACTAGAAATATAAACAAAGACTCTAAATGTAACCAAAAATTCTTGGTGTAAACAAGGACTCTAGGTGTAAAAAAGGACTACAAACGTAAACAAAGTCTCTAAATATAAACAAAGTCTTAATGTAAACAAAGACTACAAGCGTAAACAAAGACTGCAAATGTAAACAAAAACTCTACATGTAAACAATCTCTCTAAATGTAAACAAAGACTACAAATATAAACGGACTCTAAATGTAAACAAAGTCACTAAATTTAAACAAAGAATGCAAATGTAAACAAAGACTATAAATGTTAAGAAAGTTTACAACTGTAAACAAAGACTACAAATGTAAACAAAGACACTAAACGTAAACAAAAACTACAAATGTAAACAGACTCTAAGTGTAAACAGACAACAAATGTAAACAAAGCCTCTACATATAAACAAAGTACCTAAATGTAAGCAGACTACAAATATAAACAAAGAATACAAATGTAAACAAAGAGCACAAATGTTAAGTGACTCAAACTGTAAACAAACTCTCTAAATGTAAACAAAGTCTACAAATGTAAACAGACTATAAATGAAAACAGACTCTAAATGCAAACAGACTAAAAGTGTAAACAAAGACTACAAATATAAACAGACTCTAAATGGAAACAGACTACAAATGTAAACAAAAACTACAAACGTAAACCAACACTCTAAATGTAAACAAAGACTACAAATGTAAACAAAGGGACTAAATGTAAACACTCTAAATGTAAACAAAGACTACATATGTAAACAAAGAATTTAAATGTAAATAAAGACTACAAATGTAAACAAAGACCTTAAATGTAAACAGACTCTAAGTGAAAACAAAGACTAAAAATGTAAACAAAGACTACAGACGTAAACAAAGACTCTAAATGTAAAGAAGGTCTCTAAATGCAAACAAAGATTACAAATATAAACAAAGACTACAAATGTAAACAAAGACTACAAATATAAACAGACTCTAAATGGAAACAGACCACAAATGTAAACAAAAACTATAAACGTAAACTAACACTCTATATGTAAACAGACTACAAATGTAAACAAAACTAAATGTAAACAAATACTAGAAATATAAACAAAGGCTCTAAATGTAACCAAAGACTGCAAACGTAAACAAAGTCTCTAAATGTAAACAAAAAATAAAAATGTAAACAAAGACTCTAAATGTAATAAAAAACTCTGGGTATAAACAAGGACTCTAGGTGTAAACAAGGACTACAAATGTAAACAGACTCTAAATTTTAAAGTCTAAAAATAAAAACAAAGACTCTAAATGTAAACAAAGGCTAAAAATGTAAACAAAGACTACAAATGTAAACAAAGACACTAAATGGAACTCTAAATGTAAACAAAGAATAAAAATGTAAACAAAGACTACTAATGTAAACAAAGGCTCTAAATGTAAACAAACAAGCTATATATAAACAAAGACTACAAATGTAAACAAAGACACTAAATGGAACTCTAAATGTAAACAAAGAATAAAAATGTAAACAAAGACTACAAATGTAAACAAAGACCTTAAATGTAAACAGACTCTAAATGAAAACAAAGACTAAAAATGTAAACAAAGACTACAAACGTAAACAAAGACTCCAAATGTAAAGAAGTTCTCTAAATGCAAACAAAGATTACAAATGTAAACAAAAACTACAAATGTAAACAAAGGCTACCAAATATAAACAAAAACTCTAAATGGAAACAGACTACATTGTAAACAAAAACTACAAACGTAAACTAACACTCTAAATGAAAACAAGGACTACAAATGTAAACAGACTCTAAATGTAAACAAAGTTTAAAATAAAACAAAGACTCTAAATGTAAACAAAGGATAAAAATGTAAACAAAGACTACAAATGTAAACAAAGGCTCTAAATGTAAACAAACACGCTATATGTAAACAAAGACTACAAATGTAAACAAAGACCCCAAATGGAACTCTAAATGTAAACAAAGAATAAAAATGTAAACAAAGACTACAAATGTAAACAAAGACCTTAAATGTAAACAGACTCTAAATGAAAACAAAGACTAAAAATTTAAACAAAGACTACAAACGTAAACAAAGACTCCAAATGTAAAGAAGTTCTCTAAATGCAAACAAAGATTACAAATGTAAACAAAAACTACAAATGTAAACAAAGGCTACAAATATAAACAAAAACTCTAAATGGAAACAGACTACATTGTAAACAAAAACTACAAACGTAAACTAACACTCTAAATGTAAACAAGGACTACAAATGTAAACAGACTCTAAATGTAAACAAAGTCTAAAAATAAAAACAAAGACTCTAAATGTAAACAAAGGATAAAAATGTAAACAAAGACTACAAATGTAAACAAAGACTACAAATATAAACAGACTCTAAATGGAAACAGACTACAAATGTAAACAAAAACTATAAACGTAAACTAACACTCTATATGTAAACAGACTACAAATGTAAACAAAACTAAATGTAAACAAATACTAGAAATATAAACAAAGGCTCTAAATGTAACCAAAGACTGCAAACGTAAACAAAGTCTCTAAATGTAAACAAAAAATAAAAATGTAAACAAAGACTCTAAATGTAATAAAAAACTCTGGGTATAAACAAGGACTCTAGGTGTAAACAAGGACTACAAATGTAAACAGACTCTAAATGTAAACAAAGTCTAAAAATAAAAACAAAGACTCTAAATGTAAACAAAGGCTAAAAATGTAAACAAAGACTACAAATGTAAACAAAGGCTCTTAATGTAAACAAACAAGCTATATGTAAACAAAGACTACAAATGTAAACAAAGACACTAAATGGAACTCTAAACGTAAACAAAGAATAAAAATGTAAACAAAGACTACTAAGGTAAACAAAGGCTCTAAATGTAAACAAACAAGCTATATGTAAACAAAGACTACAAATGTAAACAAAGACACTAAATGGAACTCTAAATGTAAACAAAGAATAAAAATGTAAACAAAGACTACAAATGTAAACAAAGACCTTAAATGTAAACAGACTCTAAATGAAAACAAAGACTAAAAATGTAAAAAAAGACTACAAACGTAAACAAAGACTCCAAATGTAAAGAAGTTCTCTAAATGCAAACAAAGATTACAAATGTAAACAAAAACTACAAATGTAAACAAAGGCTACAAATATAAACAAAAACTCTAAATGGAAACAAACTACAAATGTAAACAAAAACTACAAACGTAAACTAACACTCTAAATGTATACAAGGACTACAAGTGTAAACAGACTCTAAATGTAAACAAAGTCTAAAAATAAAAACAACGACTCTAAATGTAAACAAAGGATAAAAAAGTAAACAAAGGCTACAAATGTAAACAAAGGCTCTAAATGTAAACAAACACGCTATATGTAAACAAAGACTACAAATGTAAACAAAGACTCTAAATGTAAACAAACACGCTATATGTAAACAAAGACTACAAATGTAAACAAAGACCCCAAATGGAACTCTAAATCTAAACAAAAAATAAAAATGTAAACAGACTACAAATGTAAACAAAACTAAAAGTAAACAAATACTACAAATATAAACAACGACTACAAATGTAAACAAAACTAAATGTAAACAAATACTAGAAATATAAACAAAGACTCTAAATGTAACCAAAAATTCTTGGTGTAAACAAGGACTCTAGGTGTAAAAAAGGATTACAAACGTAAACAAAGTCTCTAAATATAAACAAAGTCTAAATGTAAACAAAGACTACAAGCGTAAACAAAGACTGCAAATGTAAACAAAAACTCTACATGTAAACAATCTCTCTAAATGTAAACAAAGACTACAAATATAAACGGACTCTAAATGTAAACAAAGTCACTAAATTTAAACAAAGAATGCAAATGTAAACAAAGACTATAAATGTTAAGAAAGTTTACAACTGTAAACAAAGACTACAAATGTAAACAAAGACACTAAACGTAAACAAAAACTACAAATGTAAACAGACTCTAAGTGTAAACAGACAACAAATGTAAACAAAGCCTCTACATATAAACAAAGTACCTAAATGTAAGCAGACTACAAATGTAAACAAAGAATACAAATGTAAACAAAGAGCACAAATGTTAAGTGACTCAAACTGTAAACAAACACTCTAAATGTAAACAAAGTCTACAAATGTAAACAGACTATAAATGAAAACAGACTCTAAATGCAAACAGACTAAAAGTGTAAACAAAGACTACAAATATAAACAGACTCTAAATGGAAACAGAATACAAATGTAAACAAAAACTACAAACGTAAACCAACACTCTAAATGTAAACAAAGACTACAAATGTAAACAAAGGGACTAAATGTAAACACTCTAAATGTAAACAAAGACTACATATGTAAACAAAGAATTTAAATGTAAATAAAGACTACAAATGTAAACAAAGACCTTAAATGTAAACAGACTCTAAGTGAAAACAAAGACTAAAAATGTAAACAAAGACTACAGACGTAAACAAAGACTCTAAATGTAAAGAAGGTCTCTAAATGCAAACAAAGATTACAAATGTAAACAAAGACTACAAATGTAAACAAAGACTACAAATATAAACAGACTCTAAATGGAAACAGACTACAAATGTAAACAAAAACTATAAACGTAAACTAACACTCTATATGTAAACAGACTACAAATGTAAACAAAACTAAATGTAAACAAATACTAGAAATATAAACAAAGGCTCTAAATGTAACCAAAGACTGCAAACGTAAACAAAGTCTCTAAATGTAAACAAAAAATAAAAATGTAAACAAAGACTCTAAATGTAATAAAAAACTCTGGGTATAAATAAGGACTCTAGGTGTAAACAAGGACTACAAATGTAAACAGACTATAAATGTAAACAAAGTCTAAAAATAAAAACAAAGACTCTAAATGTAAACAAAGGCTAAAAATGTAAACAAAGACTACAAATGTAAACAAAGGCTCTTAATGTAAACAAACAAGCTATATGTAAACAAAGACTACAAATGTAAACAAAGACACTAAATGGAACTCTAAATGTAAACAAAGAATAAAAATGTAAACAATGGCTCTAAATGTAAACAAACAAGCTATATGTAAACAAAGACTACAAATGTAAACAAAGACACTAAATGGAACTCTAAATGTAAACAAAGAATAAAAATGTAAACAAAGACTACAAATGTAAACAAAGACCTTAAATGTAAACAGACTCTAAATGAAAACAAAGACTAAAAATGTAAAAAAAGACTCCAAACGTAAACAAAGACTCCAAATGTAAAGAAGTTCTCTGAATGCAAACAAAGATTACAAATGTAAACAAAAACTACAAATGTAAACAAAGGCTACAAATATAAACAAAAACTCTAAATGGAAACAGACTACAAATGTAAACAAAAACTAAAAACGTAAACTAACACTCTAAATGTAAACAAGGACTACAATTGTAAACAGACTCTAAATGTAAACAAAGTCTAAAAATAAAAACAAAGACTCTAAATGTAAACAAATGATAAAAATGTAAACAAAGGCTACAAATGTAAACAAAGGCTCTAAATGTAAACAAACACGCTATATGTAAACAAAGACTACAAATGTAAACAAAGACCCCAAATGGAACTCTAAATCTAAACAAAAAATAAAAATGTAAACAGACTACAAATGTAAACAAAACTAAAAGTAAACAAATACTACAAATATAAACAACGACTACAAATGTAAACAAAACTAAATGTAAACAAATACTAGAAATATAAACAAAGACTCTAAATGTAACCAAAAATTCTTGGTGTAAACAAGGACTCTAGGTGTAAAAAAGGACTACAAACGTAAACAAAGTCTCTAAATATAAACAAAGTCTAAATGTAAACAAAGACTACAAGCGTAAACAAAGACTGCAAATGTAAACAAAAACTCTACATGTAAACAATCTCTCTAAATGTAAACAAAGACTACAAATATAAACGGACTCTAAATGTAAACAAAGTCACTAAATTTAAACAAAGAATACAAATGTAAACAAAGACTATAAATGTTAAGAAAGTTTACAACTGTAAACAAAGACTACAAATGTAAACAAAGACACTAAACGTAAACAAAAACTACAAATGTAAACAGACTCTAAGTGTAAACAGACAACAAATGTAAACAAAGCCTCTAAATATAAACAAAGTACCTAAATGTAAGCAGACTACAAATGTAAACAAAGAATACAAATGTAAACAAAGAGCACAAATGTTAAGTGACTCAAACTGTAAACAAACTCTCTAAATGTAAACAAAGTCTACAAATGTAAACAGACTATAAATGAAAACAGACTCTAAATGCAAACAGACTACAAGTGTAAACAAAGACTGCAAATGTAAACAAAAACTCTACATGTAAACAATCTCTCTAAATGTAAACAAAGACTACAAATATAAACGGACTCTAAATGTAAACAAAGTCGCTAAATTTAAACAAAGAATACAAATGTAAACAAAGACTATAAATGTTAAGAAAGTTTACAACTGTAAACAAAGACTACAAATGTAAACAAAGACACTAAATGGAACTCTAAATGTAAACAAAGAATAAAAATGTAAACAAAGACTACAAAAGTAAACAAAGACCTTAAATGTAAACAGACTCTAAATGAAAACAGACTAAAAATGTAAACAAAGACTACAAACGTAAACAAAGACTCCAAATGTAAAGAAGTTCTCTAAATGCAAACAAAGATTACAAATGTAAACAAAAACTACAAATGTAAACAAAGGCTACAAATATAAACAAAAACTCTAAATGGAAACAGACTACAAATGTAAACAAAAACTACAAACGTAAACTAACACTCTAAATGTAAACAAGGACTACAAATGTAAACAGACTCTAAATGTAAACAAAGTCTAAAAATAAAAACAAAGACTCTAAATGTAAACAAAGGATAAAAATGTAAACAAAGGCTACAAATGTAAACAAAGGCTCTAAATGTAAACAAACACGCTATATGTAAACAAAGACTACAAATGTAAACAAAGACCCCAAATGGAACTCTAAATCTAAACAAAAAATAAAAATGTAAACAGACTACAAATGTAAACAAAACTAAAAGTAAACAAATACTACAAATATAAACAACGACTACAAATGTAAACAAAACTAAATGTAAACAAATACTAGAAATATAAACAAAGACTCTAAATGTAACCAAAAATTCTTGGTGTAAACAAGGACTCTAGGTGTAAAAAAGGACTACAAACGTAAACAAAGTCTCTAAATATAAACAAAGTCTAAATGTAAACAAAGACTACAAGTGTAAACAAAGACTGCAAATGTAAACAAAAACTCTACATGTAAACAATCTCTCTAAATGTAAACAAAGACTACAAATATAAACGGACTCTAAATGTAAACAAAGTCACTAAATTTAAACAAAGAATACAAATGTAAACAAAGACTATAAATGTTAAGAAAGTTTACAACTGTAAACAAAGACTACAAATGTAAACAAAGACACTAAACGTAAGCAAAAACTACAAATGTAAACAGACTCTAAGTGTAAACAGACAACAAATGTAAACAAAGCCTCTAAATATAAACAAAGTACCTAAATGTAAGCAGACTACAAATGTAAACAAAGAATACAAATGTAAACAAAGAGCACAAATGTTAAGTGACTCAAACTGTAAACAAACTCTCTAAATGTAAACAAAGTCTACAAATGTAAACAGACTATAAATGAAAACAGACTCTAAATGCAAACAGACTAAAAGTGTAAACAAAGACTACAAATATAAACAGACTCTAAATGGAAACAGAATACAAATGTAAACAAAAACTACAAACGTAAACCAACACTCTAAATGTAAAAAAAGACTACAAATGTAAACAAAGGGACTAAATGTAAACACTCTAAATGTAAACAAAGACTACATATGTAAACAAAGAATTTAAATGTAAATAAAGACTACAAATGTAAACAAAGACCTTAAATGTAAACAGACTCTAAGTGAAAACAAAGACTAAAAATGTAAACAAAGACTACAGACGTAAACAAAGACTCTAAATGTAAAGAAGGTCTCTAAATGCAAACAAAGATTACAAATGTAAACAAAGACTACAAATGTAAACAAAGACTACAAATATAAACAGACTCTAAATGGAAACAGACTACAAATGTAAACAAAAACTATAAACGTAAACTAACCTCTATATGTAAACAGACTACAAATGTAAACAAAACTAAATGTAAACAAATACTAGAAATATAAACAAAGGCTCTAAATGTAACCAAAGACTGCAAACGTAAACAAAGTCTCTAAATGTAAACAAAAAATAAAAATGTAAACAAAGACTCTAAATGTAATAAAAAACTCTGGGTATAAATAAGGACTCTAGGTGTAAACATGGACTACAAATGTAAACAGACTCTAAATGTAAACAAAGTCTAAAAATAAAAACAAAGACTCTAAATGTAAACAAAGGCTAAAAATGTAAACAAAGACTACAAATGTAAACAAAGGCTCTTAATGTAAACAAACAAGCTATATGTAAACAAAGACTACAAATGTAAACAAAGACACTAAATGGAACTCTAAATGTAAACAAAGAATAAAAATGTAAACAAAGACTACTAATGTAAACAAAGGCTCTAAATGTAAACAAACAAGCTATATGTAAACAAAGACTACAAATGTAAACAAAGACACTAAATGGAACTCTAAATGTAAACAAAGAATAAAAATGTAAACAAAGACTACAAATGTAAACAAAGACCTTAAATGTAAACAGACTCTAAATGTAAACAAAGTCTAAAAATAAAAACAAAGACTCTAAATGTAAACAAAGGATAAAAATGTAAACAAAGGCTACAAATGTAAACAAAGGCTCTAAATGTAAACAAACACGCTATATGTAAACAAAGACTACAAATGTAAACAAAGACCCCAAATGGAACTCTAAATCTAAACAAAAAATAAAAATGTAAACAGACTACAAATGTAAACAAAACTAAAAGTAAACAAATACTACAAATATAAACAACGACTACAAATGTAAACAAAACTAAATGTAAACAAATACTAGAAATATAAACAAAGACTCTAAATGTAACCAAAAATTCTTGGTGTAAACAAGGACTCTAGGTGTAAAAAAGGACTACAAACGTAAACAAAGTCTCTAAATATAAACAAAGTCTAAATGTAAACAAAGACTACAAGCGTAAACAAAGACTGCAAATGTAAACAAAAACTCTACATGTAAACAATCTCTCTAAATGTAAACAAAGGCTACAAATATAAACGGACTCTAAATGTAAACAAAGTCACTAAATTTAAACAAAGAATACAAATGTAAACAAAGACTATAAATGTTAAGAAAGTTTACAACTGTAAACAAAGACTACAAATGTAAACAAAGACACTAAACGTAAACAAAAACTACAAATGTAAACAGACTCTAAGTGTAAACAGACAACAAATGTAAACAAAGCCTCTAAATATAAACAAAGTACCTAAATGTAAGCAGACTACAAATGTAAACAAAGAATACAAATGTAAACAAAGAGCACAAATGTTAAGTGACTCAAACTGTAAACAAACTCTCTAAATGTAAACAAAATCTACAAATGTAAACAGACTATAAATGAAAACAGACTCTAAATGCAAACAGACTACAAGTGTAAACAAAGACTGCAAATGTAAACAAAAACTCTACATGTAAACAATCTCTCTAAATGTAAACAAAGACTACAAATATAAACGGACTCTAAATGTAAACAAAGTCGCTAAATTTAAACAAAGAATACAAATGTAAACAAAGACTATAAATGTTAAGAAAGTTTACAACTGTAAACAAAGACTACAAATGTAAACAAAGACACTAAATGGAACTCTAAATGTAAACAAAGAATAAAAATGTAAACAAAGACTACAAATGTAAACAAAGACCTTAAATGTAAACAGACTCTAAATGAAAACAGACTAAAAATGTAAACAAAGACTACAAACGTAAACAAAGACTCCAAATGTAAAGAAGTTCTCTAAATGCAAACAAAGATTACAAATATAAACAAAAACTACAAATGTAAACAAAGGCTACAAATATAAACAAAAACTCTAAATGGAAACAGACTACAAATGTAAACAAAAACTACAAACGTAAACTAACACTCTAAATGTAAACAAGGACTACAAATGTAAACAGACTCTAAATGTAAACAAAGTCTAAAAATAAAAACAAAGACTCTAAATGTAAACAAAGGATAAAAATGTAAACAAAGGCTACAAATGTAAACAAAGGCTCTAAATGTAAACAAACACGCTATATGTAAACAAAGACTACAAATGTAAACAAAGACCCCAAATGGAACTCTAAATCTAAACAAAAAATAAAAATGTAAACAGACTACAAATGTAAACAAAACTAAAAGTAAACAAATACTACAAATATAAACAACGACTACAAATGTAAACAAAACTAAATGTAAACAAATACTAGAAATATAAACAAAGACTCTAAATGTAACCAAAAATTCTTGGTGTAAACAAGGACTCTAGGTGTAAAAAAGGACTACAAACGTAAACAAAGTCTCTAAATATAAACAAAGTCTAAATGTAAACAAAGACTACAAGTGTAAACTAAGACTGCAAATGTAAACAAAAACTCTACATGTAAACAATCTCTCTAAATGTAAACAAAGACTACAAATATAAACGGACTCTAAATGTAAACAAAGTCACTAAATTTAAACAAAGAATACAAATGTAAACAAAGACTATAAATGTTAAGAAAGTTTACAACTGTAAACAAAGACTACAAATGTAAACAAAGACACTAAACGTAAGCAAAAACTACAAATGTACAGTCTGTCAAAAAATTAAATGAACACTAAACCTTTCTCAGAATTCATAAAGAATAATTCTAATTTTTTGACAGACAAAAAAGGAAACATTAAAAATATTATTTTTACGTTAAAATCAAGGATATTGTTTTTCTAAATTGTAAACATTTTGCACATCTGAGACTAGGTTTCAATGATAACTATTTTTTATGTCAGAAAAGAAATAGCGAAATTTCAATTTTCAAATTTTTAAGCTTTTTAAAGATTATAAAAGATTCTGTCCAAGATGTAGATGTTTTCATTTTTAAAGATTAATCAATAATGAATTACTAATTAATTAGTGATTAATTAATAATTAATAATTAATTAATTTTCAAAAAATGGGGT